>JAWWEW010000028.1:3461159-3479703 GCA_035583185.1 Anabacerthia variegaticeps
AGGAGCGCGGAGGTGGCGGCGGCGCCGCGCGGGGAGGGGACGGGGAGGGCCGGAGCGAGCGGAGTGGAGGGAGGGAGGGGAGGGGATGGGCTGGGACGGGACGGGCCGGGCCGGGCCGGGACCGGGGCCCCCCGGGCGGCGGGGCCGGGCCGGTGTCAGGCGGTGGCGGCCGCGGGCTCAGCGCTGCCGCAGCTCCTCCGCTCCCGCCGCCGCCGCCGCCGCCGCTTTATGCGCTGCCTCCGCGCCGCCCGCCGCGGATCACTCCGCCGCCACCGCCGCTGCCGTCGCTGCCCTCGGTCCGCGCTCCGCGTCCCGGCCGGGAACGGGGGGGACACCGGGGCGGCACCGGCAGGAGGAGGCGGAGCGGGAGGGGCGGCGAGTGGGGAGGGGGCGGGGGGGAGAGAGGGGGAAGGGGAGGGGGGAGCGGCGGGGACTATTTGTCGTGCGGCGTCGCCGTGCAGAACTCTCCAGAAGGGGGAGGGGGAGCGCGCGGAAGGATACTGCCAGCGGCGGCGCGCGCGCGTCCTGCGGCGCGTGACGTGCCGACCGCGGAAGGTCTCGCGAGAGGACGGGGTTGGGGGGGGTGGTGTGAGGGGACCGGGAATGGCGGCGATGGACGGCATAGGGGGACGGCATAGGGAGACAGCACTGAGAGCATGGACACAGGGCATGGACAGCACACAGGGAATGGACAGCACAGAGACAGCACACAGGGCATGGACAGCACAGAGAGACAGAACACAGGGCATAAACACCCCATAGACACCTGGCAGGGCACTGCAGGCCCCACAGACCCCACAGACACCGGAGAGGGCACTGCAGGCCCCACAGACCCTACAGATATCCCACAGGCACCCGACAGGACATAAACACCACACAGACATGCCACAGACACCCGGGAGGGTACTGCGGGCCCCATAGGCAACACACAGACCCCCATAGACACCCAGGAGAGCACTGCAGGCCCCACAGACCCTACAGACACCCCACAGACACCCAGCAGGGCACAAACACCACAGAGACACCTCACAGACCCCACACAGACACCCAGGAGGGCACTGCAGGCCCCATAAACACCCCACAGAGAGCCTGCAGGGCACTACAGACACCCCACGCCCCCACAGGAGTCACACAGAACACAGCATAGGAACGGCAGTGTGCCTTTGGTGGAGCTGGAAGTGCCACTGGGACACCGTGTCCCTGCCGGGGGTGGCACAGGGGGCAGCATCCCGTGTCCTTGGGCACTGCATCCCGTATCCATGGGCAGTGCATCCCGTGTCCGTGGGCAGTGCACCCCGTATCCATGGGGAGTGTATCCTGTACCCATGGGGAGTGTATCCCATATGCTTGGGGAGTGGTTTGGAGGTGCCAAATGGGGATGTGTGTTTAGTCCAGGGTGGACATGTAGGCACAGTATTAGAGACTCATGGAATGGCCTGGGTTGGAAGGGATCTTGAAGATCCATCTCATTCCACCCCCCTGCCATGGGCAGGAAAACCTTCTACTACACCAGGTTGCTCCAAGCCCCATCCAACATGGCCTGGGACCCTTCCAGGGATAGGGCAGCCACAGCTGCTCTGGACAACCTGTGCCAGGGTCTCCCCACACTCACAGGGAAAAATTCCTTCCCAATATCCCATCTAACCCGCCCTCTGGCAGTCTGAAGCCATTCCCCCTTGTTCTGTCCCTCCATCCCTTGTCCCAAGTCCCTCTCCAGCTCTCCTGGAGCCCATTTAGGCACTAGAAGGGGCTCTAAGGTCTTCCCAGAGCCTTCTTTTCTCCAGCCTGAACACCCCCATCTCTCCCAGCCTGTCTCCAGAGTAGAGGGTCTCCAGCCCTTGGAGCATCTCTGTGGCCTCCTCTGGACTCTCTCCAGCAGCTCCATGTCCTTCTGATGTTGTTCTACAGGGGGGTCTCACCTGGAGGGGGTCAGCCCAGCACATGGAGGGGTTCTGGGCTGAGTGAACAAGGCTGGGGAATGTTGAGAGAATTGGGACCGGACATTTCTCCTCTGTCTCAGGTTTGTGGGGGCCAGTGCCTGGTGATGCCTGGACCCTTCCAAGTTGGCAGTGCTGCTCCTGAGTCAAGTGAGAAAAATGCCAGCAGCATTTCTAACCAGGGTTGGAAGACGTCTTTCCAAGAAGGCATCAAATCTGTCCCATTACAGGAAAGCCTGGTTTCACACAGATTTCTTTCTTGTGCAACTAACATTTTTGTTGAATTTTGCTACAATTTGCTGTTACTGCCTGTCTGCTCACCAAATACTGCAGCAGGGTTGTTTTCCACTTGTTCTTGTCAATCCCACACCTCTTGTGCATCTCTTGGCAGAGAGGCATGAAAGCCTTAAACAGGAGATTTTAGAAGTAAATGAGAGTGATAGGACAAGAAATAACAGGTACAAATGGGTACAAATTGAAAGAGGGGACATTTAGGTCAAATATTGGGAAAGAATTCTTTGGTGTGAGGGTGCGGATGTTCTGGCACAGGTTGCCCAGAGAGCTGTGGCTGCCCCATCCCTGGAAATGTCCAAGGCGAGGTTAGACATGGCTTGGAGCAACCTGGGATAGTGGTTGGAACAAGATGGATCTTCAAGATCCCTTCCAACCTTTAATATACCATGATTTTATGAAAATACCAACTCCAGGCAGCAGGAACCATCTCTGGGCTCAGAGTTCAGCTCCCTAACTTCCCCAGGGGTCAGAGTGGCCCTTTGCCATCCACAGGGTTCGTTTCCTGCCCTGGAACAGGCAAGGTTTGGACACCCCACACCACTTGGGGTGTGTTGGCAGTGACCAACCCGTACCTGCTCCTTCCCCCTGCCTGTGTGACCATGCCCAGGTGGGCTGAAGGTCCCTGGTGCTGCTCCCCCAGGGACTCGGCCTCTGGGCCATGGTGGGGTTTTCTCCTGCTGACTTTGTACCAGCCCCCTGCAACAATTCAGCCTTTCTGGTGGCTTTAGCACAGGGCAGGTTTTGAATTGATTTCTCTTCCCTCCTCCACATTTTGTATGGGGAAAATAAACCACAGATTCATAAAAATGGCTTGGGGCGGGGGGGGGGTGGTGGTGGTGTTATTGTTTTCAACTACTTTGGTTCATTTTGTGGCTTCTTGCTCTTTTTCCTGTTGCCTTTTGGGCTGTAGGACACCCCTTGATTGCTGAATTACAGACAACGACTCTGCACAGCTCATTGATCTGATGTCCCGGAACAGGGGAGCCAGAGGGGCACAAAAGTCTTCTCCCTCCTCAGGAATATCTCTGGAAGCAAACTTCTGCTGTTCCTGGGGAAATTTTCCAAGTACCTTCAAGTCACTGGTCTAAGGACTTTGCATCAGTCAAGATTAAAGTAACATTTTGCCTGTATTCTCAGGAAAAGTGTTGGATTTCCTCCCCAAAAAGAGTTAGGAAAACAGTTTTGTTGTGGTTCTGGTAGCAAGGAAAATGATGGTCTGCTGTTTGTTGCCAGCTGGATATGAGTTTCTGTAAGAGATGAGAAATGAAAGTAGAAAAGTCATTTTCATAATGGTTTTTCACAAGGTCAGACCTGTGACATCCAGGAATGAGATTTCATAGAATCTTAGAATCATGGGATGGGTTGGGTTGGAAGGCAACTTAAAGCTCATCCAATTCCAACCCCTGCCATGGGCAGGGACACCTTCCACTAGCCCAGGTTACTCCAAGCCCCATCCAACATGGCCTTTGTCACTTCCAGGGACAGGGCAGCCACAGCTGCTCTGGACAACCTGTGCCAGGGTCTCCCCACACTCACAGGGAAAAATTCCTTCCCAATATGCCATCTAACCTGCCCTCTGGCAGTCTGAAGCCATTCCCCCTTGTTCTGTCCCTCCATCCCTTGTCCCAAGTCCCTCTCCAGCTCTCCTGGAGCCCCTTCAGGCACTGGAAGGGGCTCTCAGGTCTTCCCAGAGCCTTCTTTTCTCCAGCCTGAACACCCCCATCTCTCCCAGCCTGTCTCCAGAGCAGAGGGTCTCCAGCCCTTGGAGCATCTCTGTGGCCTCCTCTGGACTCTCTCCAGCAGCTCCATGTCCTTCCTGTGCTGGGGCCCCAGGGCTGGAGGCAGCTCTGCAGGTGGGTCTCACCTGGAGGGGGCAGAGGGGCAGAATCCCCCCCCTGCCCTGCTGCCCACACTCCTTGTTCTTTGCCAGGCAGATGCTGCCTCTCCATGCTGTTCCTGCTGCCCCTCACACACCCCTCATGGCATTTTAGGAGATGTTCCACCTGCAGATTCCTGCCTTCCATCTCCCAGGGGAGGAGCTGGTCCTGCAGACCCTCTAGGTACGGTGGTCTCTCATCTCAGAGACACCAATGTGCTCTTGGCTTCTGTTCCAAAGGGAAGCACTGAGTGATCTGCTGTCTGTGCCTGCCAACACCATCTTGTGCCAACATCTCCTGCTCCCAAAAAACAGAAGCATCACTGGGGGAGTTCACAAAGTCCTGCCTTGTCCTCAGATGACTCCTGTCTCCATGTGCCTTTCCTTCACCATCTTCCTCTGATCAGCTCTGCTCCATGGGGTCAGGTTGCAGTGCTGTATTAGGGAAAAAATCTCGTAGTGCTTAGGGAAAGGCACAAGACTTTAAAGGAACACAAACTTCCCAGCTGAGCTGGCTAAATCTGTTTATTTGAGGCTTTGGTAAGCTGTGAGGCCTTTGTTAGAAGGTGGGAAAAGGTCACCCTAAAAGAGGGAAGAAAAAAACCAGTGTTGGGCACACACACGAAGTTGGGCAAGCTTCAAAGAAAGAAAAACTCCCTGGAAAATGGACCAGGAGCAGCTTCTGTCCCAAAGGTGCTCTGTCCAGCAGTACCACTGGAATCATGGAATCATGGAATGGTTTGGGATAGAAGGGACTTTAAAGCTCATCCAGTCCCAATCCCCTTCCACTAGCCCAGGTTGCTACAGGCCCTGTCCAGCCTGGCCTTGGACACTCCCAGGGATGGGACAGCCACAGCTTCTCTGGGCACCCTGTACCAGAGCATTCCCACCCTCACAGGGAAGAATTCCCTCCCAATATTCCATCTGACCCTGCCCTCTGGCAGTGGGAAGCCATTCCCTCTTGTCCTGTCCCTCTATCCCTTGTCCCACATCCCTCTCCAGCTCTCTTGGAGCCCCTTTAGGCACTTGGAATGGGCTCTAAGGTCTCTCCAAATCCTCTTTCCAGACTGAACCATGGAATTTCTGGAGGAGAGTTTTGCAGATCCATGCTGGCAGCTGAGAGCCTTTTGGTCCCAAAGAGAATTCTTTGGCACCTCAGTTCAAAGCATTTCTAAAAAGAACTTCTGAACTTCCATATACAAGTTGTCATGTGTGTCACGAGGAAACTCACACCACATAAACCAGAGCTTGTCCCTCTCCTGCTGCCATTCCAAGACTTGGCTGTATCTAGATGCCAAGGCAACCATTGTCCTCTCCATCAAGTGACCAGATGGATCAGTATCCACAGGAACAATTATCAAGGAGCTTGTTCTGTGGGGTTCCAACCCAGGGGGAAGCGCTCTAGAGATGCTCTTGTTAGTCTTGTCCCAGTCCTGTGGAATTTGTGTCAGTGGAACACAGGAGGTCACAACCAGGAGGAAAATACATGGAATCATTCCCACATCCACAGAGGAGTCTTACTATAAAATGCCTGGATTTCTTTCAATAATGCAGGGCAGTGGTGGGGCTCCCATCCCTGGGGGGATTTAATGGACGTGGATAGGGATGTGTGCCTCTGCTTCAAAGTGATTTCCCATTTCTTGAGTCTTTTGCTCTGAACAGGATGAATCCAGTCGAGGATTGTCACAATTTTTAAACTTAACAGAAGTAACTTGTAAAGTGACTTGATCTTGTTCTCAGTTAAATGTGTTTTAAACTAAGTTTATCTGAGAAAATGTGAAAGCTTTTATTCTTTAAAGCCAGGATTGGAGGGGTTTGAGCTGTTTTATTTTTATTTTAAAATAAACAATGGCAGGGCAGTCATGAAATAGTTAAACATCCTCAAAGAGAAATAGCAGGAGCTTTTAGGACAGAAATCAGTGCTGACAGCTATAGGCAAGCCCTGAATTCTTTGTTCCCAAGTTCCCAGGACACTCTTTTTTCAGAGTTGTAGAGAGGGAGAAGGTCCCCCCTGAGCCTCCTTTTCTCTAGGCTGAGCCTGCCCAGCTCCCTCAGCTGCTCCTCATCAGATTTGTGCTCCAGTCCCTTCTCCAGCTCCATTTCCTTCTCTGGACATGCAATGTCCTTCTTGTTGGGAGGGGCCCAGAACTGACCCCAGGACTCCAGGTGTGGCCTCAGCAGTGCCCAGTGCAGGAAACAGTCACAGGACCTGGAGGAGGTATTCAAGGTGTTTTGAAAAGCTTATTTTCAAAGAAAATGGAGCATCCAAGATGCTCCATTCTGGGAAAGAGATGACTGAGGACTGAAGCCATCAGTGATCCACAGAGGAGGAAAGGGCTGGTTGTTCATATCCCCCCCAGCACAAGAACAGTGACACCCTGACCAACACCAGCCTGTGACAGCTCCAAAATGAACAAATATGGTTTCTTCACTCAACACTGATGATCCTGTGGGTCCCTTCCAATTCAGGATATTCCATGATTGTATGAAACTGCTTAGCTAAGCAAGGGAGAGACGACATGTGCTCAGGAGCTGGAGGAAGCAGGTCACCTGCTGCCACTGGGTTTTACTCAGCACCTGGTGGCTCCTGCACCAGGGACACTGGCCTGGCTCACACAGGGTATTGCAGAGCAATACTTCTGCTGTTTTGTGGCAGTAAAGCAGCCTTGTCACACAGGACCTCTGGGGGTCACTGCTGGTGCAAGTGCAGCACTGAAAACACCAACTGCAGCACTTTGTAACCAGGAGACCAAAAAAAGGGACCAAAGCCACTTTTGACACCAGCCTGGCATCAGAGCCCCATCTCTGCAGGTATCCCGAGTGCAAAGCTGTCACTGGGCACCCTGCCCTTCGGATGGAGCCAGCAGCTCTACCTGCTCTTGCAGGGCAACAGGAAAACGGGGATTAAATGAAGGAAGTGCTGCTGCTGTGCCCATCCTGCAGCAGAGCTGGCTTTGTCATGCTGCTGCCTGCCTGCTCACATCCCTTCACCCAGGACATGCCAGGGAAAACACCATGTTCCTGGCCTGGCTTTTGGTTGGGGATGTGCCACGGGCACCCAGCACCTTCTCTAACCACCTTTGGTCTCACATTGGCGTCCCCAGCCCCTGGAGTGCGAAGGGATTAATCCCCCTCACATCTAAATCACCTCATGCAGGGCAGCCCATGGGTCTCCAGAGGGCAGGGGTCAGAATTTCAAGCAAATTCCTGACCTCCTGTCCTTGTGGGATTTTCACATCTTTTCCCAGGTTATTACAAATTCTGAGGCATTTCACTGAGACCCTTCCCTGTCTAAACCAAGTCCTGGCTACAGCTGTGTGCTCTGCCCGTGGCTGTCTGGATCTCAGGAGAGGGTGATCCCTTCTCCAACCCCAACTAGCCCTTCTAGAAACCTGCCTGTGTCGTGTTATCATGGAATCATCAAGGTTGGAAAAGCCCTCTAAGATTATTGAGTCCAACCGTTCCCCAACAGTGCCAAGGCCAGCACTAAACCATGGCCCCAGGTGGCACTGGGCCCAGCCAGCTCTTTTTTTGGCTGCTCCCAAGGGTGGAAGCTGTCTTTCCTTGCCTTTGCAAGAACCTTTGCTGGCTCAGCAGCCAGCTCAGCTCTTAGGGATTAAACCACGGACAGGGAGTTTGGTCCACAAGCTCCTGCCTCGCTGTCCAGGGGTACCCAAGTGGAACAGCTGCCCAGAGTGATGCCATAGGATCCTTCAGAGGCCAAGAACAGGCAGCCAGGGAACACCCAGCCATGGAGCTGCCCTGGCCTATCTCCACTCACAGCAGCACTGTAGACACCAGCAAGTCCAGGCTGGGGTGTAAGGTCGGGATGAGTGACCATGGACATCTCCAGCAACATCCTTAGGTGGTTTTTGCTGTGATTTGTCTGCATCAGGAGCACCCCAAGGATGCACTGCTGGGACACTGCCCTGGGACAACACATGGGCCAGGACACAGGGCGTGGGGCAGGAGAGGATTCCCCCCTGACTCTGGTAACTCCAGCAGTTGCACAGGCTCTCTGTGGTTGATAAAAGGCCTTGGCACATGGTGTGTGAGGGCTTTACACCTCCTGAACACTGTTGTATTAAAAACCTCTACAGTGAGAAACTACTTGGAGCAAGCCTGGGTGCATGGACAGACTGGGGAGCGAGAGGCTGGAGAGCAGCCCCAGGGAAAGGGCCCTGGGGGTCCTGGTCAGTGGCCAGTTGGCCACGAGTCAGTGTTGAGGGCAGGAGGACCAACCCTGTCCTGGAGGCCATCAGGCCCAGCATTGCCAGGCAGGTGAGGGAGGGGATTGTCCCGCTCTGCTCTGGAGCATCCTCACCTGGAATATTGGGGCAGTTTTGGGTGCCAAAATATAAAGCTGTTAGAGAGTGTCCAAAGGAGGGACACAAGGATGGTGAAGGGTCTAGAGGGGCCTTACAAGGAGCAGCTGAGGTTCACTCGGCTTGTTCAGCTAGAGAGGAGGAGACTGAGGTCAGACCTCACCAGGCTCTGCAGCTTCTTCACAGGGGGCAGCTCTGATTTCTGCTCTGTGTGAGCAGTGACAGGACCCAGGGAAGGGCTGGAGCTGACTTAGGTGAGGGTTAGGTTGGATCTCAGGAAAAGATTCTTCCCCCAGAGGGTGGTGGGCACTGACCAGGCTCCCCAGGGCAGTGGGCACAGCCCCAAGGCTGCCAGAGCTCAAGGAGTGTTTGGACAATGCTCTCAGGCACAGGGTGGGATTGTTGGGTTGTCTGTGCAGGGCCAGGAGCTGGAGTTGATCATCCCTGTGGGTGCCTTCCAACTCAGAATGTTCTGTGATTCAATGATTCTGCTGATCTCAGTGAGGTCAGCAGTGTTTGTAGATTGCAGTAGATAGAGTTGATTTCTGTGCCCAACTAAACCTCACACAGGTGTCACAGCACCAGCCGGGTTGGAGGTGCCGTGGTGCTGCTCCAGGAAGCTCCTTGCTGGTTTTTTTTATGCATGTAAAATCTTTCAGTGTCATGCATGACTTCTTGTTCCCTCTGCTTGAGGGAGCAACAGCAAACAGGGACAAAGGGAACTTCAATCAAGGTATGATCTGGAAAAACAAATTGTTGGCCAGAACAGAAGGCCAGGGAGGAGACATGGGTGGTTTCAGTCCTGCTGCTTCTTGTTGGCTCTGCAGGGACACTGGGCAGCACTGGGCAAAACTGGGCTCTCCATTCCCAGGCAAGCTCAGATGTTGCAGGTATCCAGGGGAGTCCATGGTGATGCTCCAAGGGCTGGAGCTTGCTCTGCTCTGTAGCCAGGCTGGGAGAGCTCAGGGTGTTCGCCTGGAGAAGAGAAGGCTCCTGGGAGAGCTTGAAGCCCCTTCCAGTGCCTGAAGGGGCTCCAGGAGAGCTGGAGAGGGACTTGGGACAAGGGATGAAGAGACAGGACAAGGGGAAATATCTTCCCACTGCCAAAGGGCAGGGATAGATGGGATATTGGGAAGGAATTGCTGGCTGTGAGGGTGGAGAGACCCTGGCACAGGTTGCCCAGAGAAGCTGTGGCTGCTCCTGGATCCCTGGAAGTGTCCAAGGCCAGGTTGGATGGCGCTTGGAGCAACTTGGTCTAATGGAAGGTGTCCCTTCCATGAGATGATCCTAATGGTCCTTTCCAACCCAACCCATTCCATGATTCTGAGATTCTATGGAATCTCATTCCAAGCTTACTTCTTGTACCAGGCACCACAGCTCTGCTCCAGACAGAAGTGAAAGGCAGAAATGCTGCGGGTGTTGATGTGCTGAAGGTAGAACCAAAAGCAAGAGGGAGGCTCTGTGGACAGCAGAGCCACCAGTTGCTTTGAGACCTGCATGGAAGGGACTGGGGAGCCTACAGCTCCTCCACCACACTGCAGAGCCAGACAGAGCAGGTCATGGAAGACCAGCTGGAATGGGGCAACCTTTCTCCAAATGCTGCAGGAGGAAGTCCTTCTCTTGGTGTTTTAGCCAGCCTTTGTGTTGACAAAGCAAACAACATGTTGGCTGTATCCATAGGCCCTCCAGGGGCTGTGAACCCTGGCCAGATGGTTTGCTGGGTACCTAAGGTACCACCAAAATAAGCAGGTCACTGACAGTCCCTCTGGACTCCTGCTCCTTCCACCCATCCCCTGGGAAAACGCTTGAATTGTGTCCAGAGAAGGCCAACAGAGCTGGGGGAGGCTCTGGAGCACCACGAGAAGCTGCTGGGGGGCTCGGCCTGCAGAAAAGGAGGCTTAGGGGGGACCTTCTCATTCTCTGCAACTCCCCGACAGGAGGGGGGATCGGGCTCTACTCCTAGGGAACAGGGACAGGACAAGAGGAAATGGCCTCAAGTTTTGCCAGGGGAGGTTCAGGTTGGATACTGCAAAAATTTGTTCCCTGAAAGGGTTGTCAGGCACTGGCACAGCTGCCCAGGGCAGAGGTGGAGTCACCATCCCTGAAAGGATTTAAAAGCTGCCTGGATGTGGCTCCTGGGGCATGGTTTAGTGGTGACCTTGGAATTGGTGGGTTAATGCTTGGATTTGATGGTCTCAAGGGTCTTCTCCAACCTAAATGATTCTATGATTCTAATTAATTGTGACCCGTGGGCACATCTGCATCAAGATCCTTGTGCTGTGAGCCTGCAATAGCCTGTGGAGATCCTGGAAATGCAGGTCTGTGGGGACTGCGAGGGTCTCCTGGCACCAGGGGCATTCCTGGGCAGAAAGCAATGGCACCCAGAGCATGTTCTGGACAGTCACCCTTGCCAGCCTGTGTCCCCCCAGTATGGCTCCATGGAGGCTGTAGGTGACCTTGGTTTGCTGAAGTGAAGGCTCTCCCCTCATCCTCACAGCCAGTTTTCCTGCCAGTCTGGGTACTCAGGTCAGTCCAGTTTGATGTGTCTTTTGTAAATCCCCACTGACGGTTCCCTTCTCATCCTCCAGGTGCTTGGCACTGGTTTCTGGGAGGATTTGCTCCATCACCTTCCCAGGGACTGAGGTAATGATGGGCAGGTTGTAGTTCACCTGCTTGAGCTGGGTGTGAGGTTTGCCTCTTCCCACTCACCAGGAACATCCCAATTGCTACGACTTTCCAAAGAGATTGGAGAGGGGTCTTGCCAGGCATTATCCCTCTCCCTCAGCATCCCTGAATGCATCCCATCTACTTCTATGGGCTTCTGTATGTGTTCCCTAATCCATCTTCTTCCAGGATGGGAAGGCCTCACTCCCACAGACTCCACTGCTGATTCCTTGGTCCTAGTCCTAGTTCCTAGGACCAAGGAACTGGGAGGCTTGAGGGTCTCACTGGCTGCAGGAAGCCCCTGGTGTGTTGCCAGCATCCATGGGCACTGCTTCCACAGCTGGCATCTCCTGGAGATGTGTGGGGTGGGGGATCCAGGGCGCTGTGAGTCACCCTCTCCTAGAAGGAATTTCGTTCCGTTTTGCCCCTGGCAACCTGAATCAATGCAACCTTTGAGATCTGCTACCCTTAATAAATTAATTTCAAGAAATTCTGGTTTCCTTCCCCATTCTAGCTCTGCTCAGACTGTCCTGGCAGATACTTTGGGACTTTCCAGGAGGTGTGGGCTCACAGATGTCGAAACCCGCCGCATCCTCCCAGCCCTGCCCAGTGCCCGGATTTCCAGTGGCCTGAGAGCCCCCGTCGGTGCCCTGCGTGGGAGGGCTCTGGCGCGCCCCGCAAGCTGCCCGCTGCTGCTACAGCTCTTTCATTTTCACTTCTGCCCGTGGGAGCCTGCGTGCGGCTCCCGCCGTGGCTCCAGAAGCCTGTCGTGCGCCCAGGCTCCGGGTCTGCAGCAGCGCCCCAAGGCAGCGCAGAACCCACTGAGCGCAGCCCGGGAAACCCAGCACGGGCCGGGAACAGGGAACTGGGCACTGCTCCGGTGAGTGCAGCGATGTGGGAGCGGGGTGACCCTCCCGTCTGGTGCCGAGGGACAGCCCCGAAGCGCGGGGGAACCTCTCGAGCATCCCGCGAAGGGCTGTGCGCTCCGGGGCGCCGAGCGCAGGACGCTCCCCAGCCTGACCCGCTCTCATCCTGTCCCCACAGCGCTGCCGGGGGCGAGCTGCGGCTGAGCCCCGCCGCTGTGGCAGATGTCCCGGGAGCCGGGGCAGCGCCGAGCCCCGCAGATCCCGCGGGCGCGGGGCGGGCGGGCACAGCGCGCCGCGTACCTGCTGCTGGCGCTCTGCGCCGCAGGGCTCTACCTGGCCGGGCAGCCCCTCGTACCCACCGCCCGCAGCCTCACCTTCCACTTCGCCACCCTGCAGATCGGGGCGCTGCTCAAGGCCACCTGTTACCTGGTGGAGGAGGTCTTCCACCTCCAATCCAGGTGAGCCGGTGGAGGGAGGGGGGGTGTCTGTGTGCCGGACATCTGGGACCAACCTGGACACAAGGGAATGGCACCCTCCGGGGGTTGTGAGTTTGCTCCTTGTCTCTACTCTCACAGGTGCCCTCTGGGACGATGCCGTGTCCCACAGGTGCCCACTGTGACGATGCTGTGCTGTCTCTTCCATCACCCTCCTGTCTCTCTCATCCTTTCCTCCCTCTCCTCTCCCACCTGACCAGCTCCTCCTCTCCATGGTAGTTCCCTAGTGTGCCCTTTCCCTTGTTCCTCAGCCTTTCCCCACTACCTAGTACTGGAGGGCAAGGGGCTGTTGGGTCCCTTTGCTGTCCAGGGTGACATTTTTTCTGCTCCGAGTCCCAGAGGTGCTGCAAGGGACCCAAGCCCTCTCCTGACTGGGGCCACTGGGGTGCCTTGGGCAGGGTCCCACAGGGCTCCCTGGCTCTGGAGGTTGGTGGCCCTGGCTGGGAGGTGGGAGCAGCCCCTGGCCGGTGCCCCACGGGCTGTAGATGGTGGGTGGGTGGCCACCAGCCTGACTGCTGTCTCCCTCTCCCACCCAGGCACCACGGCAGCTTCTGGAGGGCACTGAGCACCTGCTTCCCCCCGCGCTGGCACGGGCCCATGCTGCTCCTCTGTGGCTCAGCCTACGTGGCTCTCTGCGGTGATGGGCAGCCCCTCGTCCTCCACCTCGGCCTGGCCAGCCTGTGCCAGCTCCTCATCCTCGCCCTGGGGCTCCACGTAAGGCTCCAACACCTCCAGCCTGGCTGGATTCCCGGGGAGCCCGTCAGTGCTGAGCAGCTGTGGGGGCACGTCCCCAGCTCTGCGTGGCCCCTGCACACCCAGCCCACCCACAGGCAGCCTGGCAGCAGGAGGAACACCCTCAGCTCAGCCCTGCAGAGCTGATTTCCCTGGCCCCATGCTGCCAGGCACAATGCCAGGCTGCCTCCTAATGAGCACAGCCACTCTGGGGGGCTGGCAGAGCCCCCCTGGCTCAAAAAACACTGGTATTTTAAATCTGTCAGTCAAGCTGGTGCTTGAGGGGAAAGCACAGCCTGTGTGTTCTCCAAAGGGTTAATTATACCAGCGTGCTGTGGGGGCAGAGCAAAGCTCTGCAGCTTTGGGAGTGCTCTGCTGTACCCCAGCAGCGCTGGAAGGGCAGAGGGGTCACACAGGCTGCTTTGGGCAGGGCAGCTGCCAGGTGTCTGCAGGACTGGACACCCATCTCCACCTAAATGAACACATGAAGCTGGCAGGGGCCACTGGGAATCCCACCATCAGGCACTGGGATGTCTCCTCTCCCATGCTGGAAGCTTGGGACAGATGCACATGTGGCACTGGGACACACGATCCCAACGGAGGGTGCAGCCAGGAAAGTGCCCAGCTCACCCTAGCCCCCCTCCCTCCTCTGCAGGGGCTGTGGGGGCTGCCAGGGGCTCTGCCCCACTGCCCAGCACGGTGGTGGAAAGGGGCAGTGGGGTGGCTCATTCTCTGGATCTCTTTGTAGTTTTCCAATCCCTGCAGAGAACCGATTCTTGTGGAAGAGCCGAGGTGGCTGCTCTCACCAACTGTCTGTCTGTTTCCCTCCACAGAAGCCCTCAGCAGTGGAGATATCTGAGATGTCCGAGAGGTCCAAGCAGAACGTTGCTCATGGGCTTGCCTGGTCCTATTATGTTGGGTACCTAAAAATAGTCCTGCCACGTATGTAGCTGTTTCCCTGCATTCTCGTGCCTATGGATAGAAATAGCTCCTAATAACAATCCTCCCACTTTTACAGTGCTAGCAGGGAGATGGGGAGCAAGGCAGAAAGTAGCTGTACTCACACCAGGCACCTCTGCCCGATGCTCTCTTCCACCAGGGGTGAAAAAGTCCATGGAGGAATTCACGAGCAACAACCCCAACCTGCTGGCATGCAGGAAGACCTGGAAACTCCACATCTTGATCCCTCTGAGCTGTGATGTCTATGATGACCTGGAGAAAGCTGACAGCAATATCCAGTATCTGACAGACCTCACTGAAACCACCCTGGCCCGAGCTGGCACCAAAAAGAGGGTCTACAAACACAGTCTCTATGCAATCAGGGATGAAGAAAACCAGGTATAGTGAGAGCAGCATTGGGAGCATCATCCCAAAGGTCTTCCTGGCCTCAGATCCCAGCCCAGAAATGGCTGTAAGGGCAGGACAGTGTCCCCTCTCCTATTAGATACTCTCAGGTTTCAGCAGGCTTCCATGGGATGGAGAGGTCCTGTTCCTGTACCCCTTCCTCCTGGCTGCCTCCTCCCAGGCTCAGCCTTTGCAGGGATGCTTGGCTCACCTAACCCCTCCTGGAGTTGATTTAAGTCCAGAAAACTGAGCAGGAAAAAACATGTGAGCTACAGAGCATCAATTCCCATGGGATAAATGAGTGTTTCCTTGTGTTGTGAACAGGTGCTTGAAAATGTCTGTGTGAGTCATTGTTTGACTCACTCCCTTTCCCCCAGACACCTCTTTTCCAGGCTGGGGAGTCCTAAACCCCTCATCTGACATTGCATCCATCTTCTTCCACATCTGCAGGCAGAAGGGCTCTGGCCCTGCACCCTCGGAGGAGGGAACACACTGGTCCTGTACCATGGCTGTGGATGGAGATGTCAGCAGAGCGATGCTCCTCACCTGGGTGCCCCTGATCTGCCCTTTGATGGGGGCTGAGTGCTGAGCTGCTGCTTTTAAAGCCCTGTCTGAGGGACCCCAGAGCCTCCTCCTGGCCCTGCTCCGGGAGAAGTACAGCCAGCAGTGGGGTTTTCTGGCACTGATGCCATGTTCCATCTGCCAGGCTCCTGCTGAGTCACCCGGCCCCCTGAGAACTCCAGCAGCTCTGAGCCTGACCTGGCCTGCCCCACTGCATGTTCCCAGTATAACCTGCCCGGCAGCTTCCTGCTCAGTGCCTCACAGCAACACAACACCCATCCCTGGCACCTGCTCCGGGGCATGCTGCCAACTGCCTGCCAAGGCCAGGAGCGTCCTGTTATTCCACCTTTACCTGGGGATCCTGTCCCTCTTCTGAGTTTGTTAAACTTTCCAGTTTACCCAGTGTGAGACTTACTGGGAACCCTGCTCTGCCTTGTCAAATCTCTCCTTGTTTGTTTGATCAGCCTCCTTCCAGCTGTGCACCCATCTTGCCAGTGTTTGTCCTCTTCTCTACCCTCATGCTCTCCATTATGATGCTCAGAATAACAGAATATCCTGAGTTGGAAGGGATCCACAGGGATCATCCAGTTCAGCCCTTGGCCTTGCACAGGCACCCCAACAATCCCACCCTGTGCCTGAGAGCATTATCCAAACACTCCCTGAGCTCTGGCAGCCTTGGGGCTGTGCCCACTGCCCTGGGGAGCCTGGTTAGTGCCCACCACCCTCTGGGGGAAGAACCTTTTCCTGAGATCCAACCTAAACCTTCCCTGACACAGCTCCAGCCCTTCCCTCAGGTTGTGTCACTGCTCACAGAAGGCAGGGATCAAAGCTGCCCCTCTGCTGCCCCTTGTCTAGGAGAAAAGCCATGAAGAAGGTGTGATCACAGGGAAGGGATGTCCCAAACTCCATGGGGAAAATCAGCCTCACCCTTGGGAGCACTGACACAACCAGTGGCTGCACCCCATGGGCAGAGGCAGCTCCCTGAGCCCACCTGGTGCAGGGGACACACCTGGACCTGCCAGGGCAGTTGCTCTTTTCCTGCTCTGCACAGGGCAGGGGAACACTGGCGGCAGACCCAGTGTCCCTGTCCCAGTGTCCCAGCACACAGCACCAGTGCAGGGCAGGCTAAGAAGCTGCCAAGGGGTCCCGAGGGCTCTGCCCAGTGCCAGGTTCCCCCGGCAGCCCCTTCCCTGGCTGTCCTGACCCCATGTATTTTCCTTCCATCTCTGCAGCTCTGGCACTGTGCAGTGGAATATGCCACCCCGCTGCAGTCCCTCTACGCCATGTCCCAGGATGAGTGTGCTGCCTTCAGCCGGGAGGAGCGCCTGGAGCAGGCCAAGCTTTTCTACAGGACCTTGGAGGAGATCCTGAAAGGCTCCAAGGAGTGTGCAGGAACCTACCGGCTCGTTGCCTACGAGGGTGGGTGAGCGGGAAGGGCTGGGGTGCCCAGCACTTGCTCCCCCAGGCCCTTGGGTGACCTCAGGTCGGGGCAGATGTGGGGAAGCAGGCAGGGTCTGAGCAGAGCTCGGCTGATACCCCCACTCAGGGGGCCATGGGGGTTCTTGTTGCTGTGGGAGGGAGGGGCTGTCTCCTCACATGGAATGGAAATGTCACTGAGCACATCAACACCAGCCAGGCAAGGGAGGAGATTGTCCTGCTCTGCCCTGCCCTACCGTGTCCCGAGGCAGCCTCACCTCAAGTCCCAGGGGCAGTTTTGGGCACTACAATATCAAAAAGATCTAAAGCTCTCAGAGTGTCCAAAGGAGGGACAAGAGGAGGGGAAGGGCCTTGAGGGGCACACAAGGAACAGCTGAGGTCACTTTGCTTGTTCAGCTGGAGAGGAGACTGAGGTCAGACCTCACCAGGCTCTGCAGCTTCCTCAGGAAGGGCAGTGGAGGGGCAGCTCCAATCTCTGCTCTCTGTGACCTGAGGAAACAGGTGGAGCTGTGCCAGGGGAGGTTTAGGTTGGATCTCAGGAAAAGGCTCTTCCCCCAGAGGGTGGTGGGCACTGACCAGGCTCCTCAGGGCAGTGGGCACGGCCCCAAGGGTGCCAGAGCTCCAGAAGTGTTTGGACAACACTCTGAGGGACAGGGTGGGATTGTTAGGTGTCTGTGCAGGGCTAGGGGTTGGACTGGATAATCCTTGTGGATCCCTTCCAACCCGGGATATTCCATGATTCTATGATTCTAAGGACTTTTAGCTGTGAGTCTGAAGAGCCTGGAGAGTGCTGGCAATGCTGGTCATCCCTGTTGAAGTCCCCAAAAGTACTGTGACAAGCTGTCTACCACTGGGGCAATAAGAACATTTCCTTAAGGATTAAGTATAACAGCAGACATCCAGGGGAAGGACTAGATCACTTCCCTGCTGATGTTCCTGGGAGAAGTGGCTGGGGCTGCCAAGCCCTCCCAGCAGTGGGACAAGTGTGTGCTGGCTCAGTGCCATTCCTCCTGACAGAGGATGGGAGGGAGCAAGACTTTCCCTCCTTCCCATTTTCCTTTCATCTCCCATCTCCTCACCTCTGCCAGATGAAATCAGCGTCTTGCTGAAATGAATACTGTTTTTTTTTAAGAAGAAATTAAGCACTCCCCCTGATGGGGAGAAACATTTCCATCCAGTGAGGCAGTTCCCATCACAACAAGCATTACCGGGAATCCAGCATATAGTGCCTGTAATTTTACTCTCCTCCCTGCACTTTGTGTTTTATTTTCTTCCTTCTGCCGTGCTGAAAGTGGGAAGTAAAACCCATATTTTGATTATGCAGGACATACTGCATATTTTGAGGCATCTCCCAGACTGTGCTCCCTGCCCAAACCCCTGTCCCGGCCCGACCACTGAAGGTGGGATTTGTCTTTCTTCTCTTTCAGAGTCAGGAGAAGCAGAGACCCACTTCTTGTCCAGAGAGATCCTGTGGCACCTGCGGCAGCAGCACCATGAGGAATTCCCTGTGCATGAGGAGACCCCTCCACCCACCCCATCCACGACCCTTGACTCGGCAGAGCTCAACCTCCAGATCAGCATCTCAGACCTGCCCCAGCCGCTGCGGAGTGACGGCTTCTGATGCCCTACCCGGTCCCTCACCTCTGCCTCGGGGCTCTGCTCCCCCCTCCCAGCCCCCTTCCTCTTGCAGCACATGCTGCCCATGGCAGGGACCCCAAAACTCCCACCCAAACCTCCTGTGCGCTGCGGTTACTGGAGCAGCTGACTCAGGCCACAGCCCTGTGACATGCTTCCCATTTTTTTTGTTATGTACAGCTTATATATTCAACTGTTGGTGTACTTTTTTTAATCTGCTTTGATTTGTGTCATATAAAGCACTTTTCTCTGGGACAAGTTGCAGCGTCCTAAATTTTGAGCACCATGTGCAGTCTGCCCTTGGAAAAGGTTCTTCCCCCAGAGGGTGGTGGGCACTGACCAGGCTCCCCAGGGCAGTGGGCACAGCACCAAGGCTGCC
>JAWWEW010000028.1:3479803-3505196 GCA_035583185.1 Anabacerthia variegaticeps
CCCCAGAGGGTGGTGGGCACTGACCAGGCTCCCCAGGGCAGTGGGCACAGCACCAAGGCTGCCAGAGCTCCAGTGTTTGGACAACGCTCTGAGGGACAGGGTGGGATTGTTGGGGTGTCTGTGCAAGGCCACGCACTGGACTGGATGATTCTTGTGGGTCTCTTCCAACCCAGGATATTCCGTGATTCTGTGACATACTGTGGTGTTGAACGTGCCTTTGGAAATCCCAGCCATGAGTGTGCTGTGACAAACACATCCAGCGAGTGTGACCTGACTCATGACGTGGCTTCTGCCGGCACAAGGACAAGTGCAGGACTTCCAGAGCACCCTCCAGCCTGATGGACCCACTGCACAGTCCCACACAAACATCCTCTCGTTCCACCCATCCAGGATGTGGAGCTGGAAGAAGAGGAAATCAGGCTATGTTGCCAGAGACAGTGGCAGAGCTCTGCCGTGGTGCAGCTTGGCAAGGCCACGGGGCAGGGAGCACCCACTGCTCCATGCCTCAGATTCCCCTTCTGCCAAGAGCTGAAGGAGTATCTTGGTGGCCAGTTCTGCCCCGGGAGGGAAGAGGGGGTAGGAGACAGCTCAGTTGGCTTGTTACCCTCTGATGCTGCAACATCCCCACCCTTTGGTCCTTCCCAGGACTTTGGCAAAGGATGAGATCCCTCAGGAGGTTCCCAGTGCCTGCTCTCAGCATGAACTCCCAGCACCAGCAATGTGACACAGATATCACCTTCCCCTGGGCCTGGCATGCAGACCCTTGGGAATCCAGGCCCCGAGGAGATGACCTGGCTGCATGGCTGGGGATGGTGACACTGCCTGGCTCCACCCTCAGCTTCCTGGGTGCCTTTGCCTGGAGCCAGACACACAAAGCATCCTAGGGGCTGCTGCTGCCTCTCTGTGGATGCTGTGAGCCTCCAGCTAAGCCAGGTGTCCTGCAACTGTTTCTCCACGTGTTTGAGGTCCCACAAGTCCTGTCTGTTGGCCAGTGGTCTGCCTGGTGCCAGGTGTGTGAGCTCTCCTTCCAGGAGCCCAGGGCACAGCCTGTGCCAGGGCCGTGATCGCTGCAGGGATAGCAAAGCCAGCCACGAGGACAGAGCCAGGCACAGCTGTCAGGATCATGGCAGGACACTGGGTTTCTCTGACATCCAGGACAAGGGGAAAGTGTCTGTGGCAGAGCAGGTTCACCCAGGATGGGGAGATGCTGATGGGAAGGGCTAGTGGGTGCAGGCTGGGGCTGAGACCACAGCCCTGCTCCTGCCCTTGGAATCACAGAATCATTGAGGTTGGAAAAGACCTCCAAGATCATCGAGTCCAACCACTCCCCCAGCACTGCCAAGCCCACCACTAACCCAGGTCCAACAGTGCCACATCCACATGTTTTTTGAACACTTCCAGGGACAGTAACTCCATTACTGCTCTGGGCAGCCTGTTCCAACACCTGATCGACCTTTGAGTGAAGAAATCCCTCCCAATGTCCAACCTAAACCTTCCTTGGCACAGCTTGAGGCTGTTTTGTCTTGTCCTATCCCTTGTTTCCTGGGAGCAGAGCCCTCCCCTGGCTCCCCTCTCCTGTCAGGGAGTTGCAGAGCCAGAAGGTCCCCCCTGAGTCTCCTTTTCTCCAGTCTGAGCCCCCCCAGCTCCCTCAGCCACTCCTGCTGCTCCGGGGCTGTTCCCTTCTCTGGACATGTTCCAGCTCCTCAGTGTCTTTCTTGCAGTGAGGGGCCCAGAACTCGACACAGAATTCCAGGTGCCTCAGCAGTGCATCTGTCAGGGCTCCATCCTTCATACAGGGTGGGAGATGCCTCTCCCCAACTCCAGTCCAGGGAGCTTTCAGAGGAGATTTGGCTGCACATTGGTCCTGCTGGAACCGGGAATTGGAACCCATTTCAGGATGTAGTAAAACCTTAATCTGCAGCCTAATCTCTGGGTACTGCATCTGTGCAAAAGGCAAAAACGGCAGATGAAAGGTCTGTGAAGGGAGGGTTGGGACAGCAAAGGCCACTGCAAAGAGCCAGCAGGTTTGCAGGGGGGTTAGGGATCTTTGCTGAGGGATGTGCCAAGTGCCTGGTGCTGCTCTGGCTGGAAAGGAGAGAGGACAGCAGGTGAGGGACCTCCTGCTCATGGTAGGAGACCTGGGAGCAGGGAGCACAGTGGGAGTCTGGTCCTCCAGTGTGGGCAGGTGGACGTGGGTCCTGATCGCCTGAGCAGTGTTCCCAAGGGCACAGAGCAGACACTGTGGGCACCTCCTGAGATCCAAGGGGAATGCATGGCACCAGGGCTGAGCTCAGCAACACGGGCACAGCCACGTGAGCAGCAAAGCACCGCAGTCCCCGGGGGCTCACACCTCCCAAGCCACCAGGGATCCTCCAGGGGCACAAACTCTCTGCTCCCTTTCCATGGGGAAGCTTCTTCTCCTGCCCATCACTGCAGCCAGCCTGGGCCGGAGATGCTGATAAAGCTCGGGCCACATTAGCAGGGGGCAAGTTGAAAGACAGGCACAAGCCCAGAGGAAATCTGACAGCACAACCTTGTTCCAGCAGCAGCCAAGCTGCCAGCAAAGGCTCAGCTCCTGCCACTGCTCAAGGGCACAGCCAGGGCCAAGGTGAAAGGCTTTGCTGGCAGTGGGATCTGCAGGCAGGGCTGGATCAGAGGCAGTAAATGAAACCTGAGAAGTGGCAGCTCACTGCCCCAGCTGGCAAATACAGGATAACCAGTTTCCCCCTGAGCTCTCCAAGAGCACAAACAGCTCAGTTTTAGCTCCAGTCACAGCACTCCACAGCAGGTCTGACTCAGGACTCCCCAGCTGGCAGGCAGATCCATCCCTGAGCCACAGGGAGCAACGATGTCACCACACCTCGGCAGGGTGAGCCGGGCAGGGCCGAGGGCCACTCTCACCCAGCAGCACTGGGCAGGTCCCAGGTGGAACAGGGAGGGAGCAAGTTAGAGATGACAAGAGTGAGGAGTTTGAAGACACTAAAACACAAATCTGCTCCAATTCTCATCATGTGCAAGAGGCAGCTATCCGTGAAAAATGAAACAGCACACAGCCCAAAAAAACAACAAAGGAGTTAAAATAGTCTGAAACAGAGGCCACAAAACAGATTACAGAATGGTTTGGGTTGGAAGGCACCTTAAAGTTCATCTCTTTCCACCCCCTGCCATGGGCAGGGACACCTTCCACTAGCCCAGTTTGCTCCAAGCTCCATCCAACCTTGCCTGGGACACTTCCAGGGATGGGGCAGCCACAGCTTCTCTGGGCACCCTGTGCCAGGGCCTGCCCACCCTCACAGGGAGGAATTCCTTCCCAATATCCAGTATAAACCCACTGTGTGTCATGTCGTCCTGCAGAAAGTGCTGGTGATGGGTTCATCTCTGGGGCAGTGACTGTTCTCAGGGCTCTGCTGCCCTCACGTGTTGTTTTTTACCGATATCCAAATTTTTCCAAGTCAGCCCTGCATTAAGAGGTGCTTCTCAAGTGTTGTGGTTGTGCTCCAAAAAAGGCCTTTGCACTCACACCAACTTATTTATTTCATTTTTACCTCTCATGGAACAAAAATTCTGCTAAAAAGTGGCTGGTTTGAGGCTGGTTTTGGCTGAGGAAATGGAAGGTTCACCAAGGCCACACCTGGTTCTGGATAAAGTTTGGCATCCCTGACAGCAAGGAAACAGCACTTGGCCTTCACCAATGGGCTTAAATTCATATGAATGTTTCTGCTTTGGGGTGCACCTGCCACTTCCTCCCCAGGCCCTTTCCCTTCCTGTTCCCAGTGCTCAGGGGGATAGACACTGGGAATGTGATTGAATTAGGCAGCAGAGCAGCAGCCACACAGCCCAGAGCCCTCATGGAGCTGCCTGGAGGCACCCACAGGGGTCTCACACACACACAGCACCCCCAGCACCCCAGGGTTTAATTAACTTGTGCCAGGCACCTCCTTGGCTAGCTAACAGATAATTCAAAACCACTGTTTTCTACTCTAAGGGCCGGGTTGACTTGTTATAGAGCTCTCAGCATTCCATCAACTGTTACTTCTGCCCAAGCAATTTGCAGCCCTTTGTGCACCTCGAGGCTTAATCAGGAGACAAACCGTGATAAACCTCAGGTCGGAAGGGGCCTCAAAGTCCCTCCATCCAACCCTTCCACTACACCAGGCTGCTCCAGGCCTTACCCAACCTGGCCTCGAACCCCTCCAGTAAATACCCTCTTAATAAATACCAGCCCTGCCCTGATCCCCCCTCAGCTAAGAGCGAATTTACACCCCTTGGGCGCCCCTTCCATGTCCCCCCAGGGAGGGGGCGCCCCGGGAGGCTGCGGAACCCCCTCCACCCCCAGGCGCCCGCGGGGGCGGGAGGACGGTCTCGAGGCCCCTGAGCCCACTTCGAGGCAGCCGAAAAGCCCCTCAGGGCCGGGTCCGACCGGGCCGGAGGCGAGGCCGAGGCTGAGAGGGAGGTGCCCCAAGATGGCGCCGGGCGGGAGGGAGAGGGGGCGCACCACGTGACCATTCACCACCCAATCAGCGGGCGGCACCGTCGGCGCGGCGGGAAGGCGGTGCGGGGAGCGGGGGCACATCACGTGCCTGCCCTCTAGCCAATCAGCGACGGGAGCGGGGGAAGGGGGCGGTGTCACGTGGGCCCTCGGTGGCCAATGGGCGGCGGGTGGCGGCGGCGCCGAGATGGCGGACGATAAGGTGAGTGGGGCGCGCCGGGGCTGAGGGGCCAGGACGGGCCGGGCCGGGGGCTCCGGGTGTCTTCCCTGTCACCCTCGGGTGTCCTCCCTGCCACCCCCGGGTCACCCCCGTGTCTCCCGCAGGACTCGCTGCCCAAGCTCAAGGACCTCGCCTTCCTCAAGGGGCAGCTGGAGAGCCTGCAGCGCAGGGTGGAGGACGAGGTGCAGGCCGGAGTGGGGCAGGTAACGCGCGGCGCTCCCTCTGAGGGGGGATCAGCGGGGTGGGGGGTCAAACAAACCCGGCCCGTGGCCCTCACGGTGCCTCAGTGTGCGCTCCCCCCGTAGGACGGGTCCCTGCTGGCATCGCCCTTCCTCAAAGGCTTCCTGGCGGGCTACGTGGTGGCCAAGCTCCGCTTCTCCGCCATCCTGGGCTTCGTGGCCGGCACCTGCACGGGCATTTACGCCGCACAGAATTACGCCGTGCCCAATGTCGAGAAGACGGTTCGGGACTATGTGAACGCGCTGAAAAAAGGTCGAGACTAGCGCGGCGGAGCGCCGAGGCAGCAGGGACTGCGGGAGCGGTGCTGCTCGGGCAGCGGACACGGGGCACCCCCGGGGCTCTGCGGGGCACGGCACCCGCCCCCTTCTTTGCCCTGGAGAAGGGCTTTGCACCGCAGTGCTGCCACACGCCGGGGGCTAGTGATGGGTGTGCACTGGGCATCACCCCACTAACCCATAGGAGCGCACCGAAGGGCTGCCGGCCGCCTTTTCCCCTCACCCACACCTCTCCCGTGCCCCTGCGGACTGAGGGGCTGCTGTGGCCTGTCACCTGTGTGCCCTGTAACCCGTGTGCCCTGGGAATGTGCTCTTTGTGGCTCCCCGGGAAGGCTTGTAGTTCTTCTCCTCACGAGAGACGGCACCTCGCTCTTCTGCTGCACCACAAATGTAGCAGGGAACGTCCCGCTTGAACCAGGCTCATTAAATCCTTGGTATTTGGTCTGTTCCTCACTGTTGCAGGGTGAGAGTCTGTCTGGCCTCTCTGCACTGGTAGCAGCTCGCCCGTGTTGGCTCCTGCCTGGAAAATGGGGATGCTTGGGAACGCTGCTGGCTCTGCCGAGGGGCCGCTCCAGAGGGGGCTGTGGGCACTGATGCTGCTGCTCTCCGTGGCCATCTACGGCTCCCACGCCCCCCTCCTGACCCTGTGCAAGGTGGACGGGGTGATGCCCTTCAGCTCCACGTCCATGGTGGTGCTGGTGGAGCTGACCAAGCTGGCGCTGTCCCTGCTGTCCCTGCTGGTGGGGGCACGGGAGCCCTTGGCAGCCACACTGTCCTGGCACCACGCCGCGCCCTTTGCCCTCTCGGCCCTGCTCTACGCCGCCAACAACAACCTGGTGGTGCACATGCAGCTCTTCATGGACCCCAGCACCTTCCAGGTGCTCAGCAACCTGAAGATCGGCAGCACGGCGCTGCTGTACAGCCTCCTGCTGCACCGGCGTCTGGGGCCGCGCCGCTGGCTGGCCCTGCTGCTGCTGCTGGGGGCAGGGCTGGCCTACAGCTGCGGGGGGCTGCAGGGGCCCGGCGAGCCTGGCGGGATGCGCCTGCACGTCACCCCCGTGGGGCTGCTGCTGCTCTCCGTGTACTGCCTCATATCTGGCCTGTCCGCCGTTTACACCGAAGCCATCCTCAAGGCCCAGGCGCTGCCCCTCAGCCTCCAGAACGTCTTCCTCTATTTCTTCGGGGTCCTGCTCAACCTGGCGGGCTCCCTGTGGAGCGGCACAGAGGGCGGGTTCCTGCGAGGCTTCTCGCCCTGGGTGCTGCTGGTTGTGCTGAGCCAGGCCCTGAATGGCCTCATCATGTCCGTGGTGATGAAGCACAGTAGCAACATCACCAGGCTCTTCGTCATCTCCTGCTCCATCCTGGTCAACGCCCTGCTCTCCATCACCCTCTTCAACCTGCAGCTCACCCTCCTCTTCTTCGTGGCTGTCATGTGCATCGGCCTGGCTGTGCACCTGTACTATGGAGTCACGTAGCCACTGCCTCCTTCCCCTGTGTCCAGGCAGCCCCAGCCCTTCCCCAGGGCTGGAATTGTTGCTGTTGGGCACCTGCACTGCTCCAAGGACCCCCTGACAAGGAGTGCTGGGAGTATGGAGTGCCATGTCCCTGCTTCCAGGAGCAAGCTGGGCCGTGCTCCAGCCTGGCCAAGCTCAGTGCCAAGGAGTTCCCATGGGATCAGGTGTGCCCAGCCTCAGGGGGGGTCCTGAGCTCCCTCTGTGTGTCTCAGCCTCAGGCTGTGCTGGGGAAGGTTTAGGCTGGACATCAGGAAGAATTCCTTTGTGGAAAGGGTGATTAAACATCGGAATGGGCTGCCCAGGGAGGTGGTGGAGTCCCCATCCCCAGAGATGTCCAAGGGATGACTGGACATGGTACTCAGTGCTCTGGGCTGGCTGACATGATAGTGGTTGGTCACAGGTTGGGCTTTATCTTTTCCAACCTAAATGATTCTGGGATTCTGTGTCCCATGTCCTCAAGCTGCTTCTCCACACCACAGCGGCCTGGGAATGCTCTGGCAGTAGTTGGTCCTGCCACATCCCTGCTAACCCAGCACGGGGCTGCCATGGTTTTGGCTCCCATGGATGCTGCTTCCCCCTGCCCCTCCATTTCTGGTGCTTCTTCCTGGGGCTCTCCCACTTCGGTGGTTTTCCAGCCTAGCCTCTGGCTGTAGTTCTGCTGTCCTCAGGCCTTGTTTCCCCTTCTGGGGTACAATGTCTGTGCAGAACAGACAGGAGAAGGGGGGATGTGGCAACTGTTTCAGCTGCTTCCCAAAAAGGGAGTCACCTCCCGGATTTGTACCAAGTTCCTGGCAGGCAGAGGCCACCCAGGGTATTAATATTAAAGCGGCGGTTCAACAGCATCTGTGTGTCTGTCCCATGTCTACCCTCCCTGCGGGAAGGTGTCTGTGTCCCTTGGGAGAGGTTTGGGGGCTGGGGGCATGTCTGAGCCTGGTGACACTGGTGGGTGAGAGGCACCTGCTTTATTCCATGTGGCCCCAGCTGGGGGTTGCCAGTGCTCCCACAGGCAGGTGCCCTGCACACCGCAGGGTTTTCCCTTCCTGGGCCAGGTTTCCACAGGGAGGAGCAGCTGGAGCGGGCAGGAGGGGAGGCCGTGCCTGGGGTAACGGCTGGGGCTGGCACTGGTGTCCCCTGTCCTGCCAGGCCAGCTGTCCCCACTCCCTGGGACGTGGTTCAGGTCTGTGTGGTGGCATCGGCCAAGCACACCTGCCTGTCCTCCCGCAGGTGCCGGTTCTCCTCGGCGAGCTCCACGGCGTCCCAGAGCACCTCCTGCAGCAGCGCCCGGTGCCGGCACTCCAGCCCTTCCCGCTGCTCCTCCACCAGGCGCTGCTGGTCCCGGAGCACCTGCAGGATGGCCGGGGCTGTCTGGCACTGCCCTGGCACAGCCAGGTGTGTCCCCAGCCCTCCCTGCCCACCCGCAGCAGGTGCTGCCTGCAGGCCTGCAGCTCCCGGTGGTGATTCCGCAGCGCTGCCTCCAGGTCCCACTCGGCCGCCTCCCGCTCCCGCAGTGCTGCCTCCAGGCTCAGGCCCAGTGTGGCCACCTCCTGCTGCCAGCGTGCTGTGTCCCACTGCGGGGACAGGGACAGGGCAGCTCCAGGGTGCCTGTGGGGCTGCCCTCCACAGAGCAGTGCCAGGGAGGAGCAATGAGCCCACCGTGCTGGGCTGTGTTGTGCCCACCTCCCCGCTGTGCTCCCGGGCTGGCACGGCCCTGAGCTCTCGCTGGAGGTGCCAGCAGTGCTGTGCCCGCAGCCGCTGCCGCTGCGCCCTGGCCAGGGCGTGCTGGACCTCCAGGGGTAGGCATGGCTGGCACCGGTTCCCTGCCTGGCACAGAGCGGAGCGGGCTCAGGTGGCACCAGGATCCAGTGCTGTCAGTGCAGGGCCTCCAGTGCTCAGTGACCCCATGGGCTCCCACTCACCATGGCACCCCCAGGCCGTGGCTGTGGCATTTTGCTCTGGGATGGCTCCTCCAGCAGCTCCTGCCCTACACTGGCTGGAGCTCGGCCATTCCCTCCCTGGCTGCTCCCACTCTTGTTCTGTCCTGCATGGGGACAGGGTGGGAGAATGAGTGCGATGTGGGGGCTGAAGAAGGCCACTCAAATGGAGGAGGGAGGCCTTTCCCACCTTGTGAAGCCATGCTCTGTGCCCACATATCCACCACCCATGCATGGGATAAATGCCTAGCCTCATGCTCCAGACCAGCTGGCTCCAGGCTGGCAGCGCTCGGGGATGTCTGGGTCCCAGGCTGGCCTGGGGCTGTATTCCCTGGAGAGACCTGGTCCTGTGGGAGCAGGATGAGATGTTACAGGGACACAGCCAGGATTCAGGGCTTCTCCTGCACATGGGCTCTCCCGGGGTGGGGGGGCCTGGTCTGACCTCTGCCCACCTTGGCACTGGGCTGGTGCATCTCACTTGACCTGAGCACTTCAGCCGCTGCCTGCTTCTTCTCCCACTTTTGACTCTTCAGCACCTGGAAAAGGGGACTGAAGGTCCTTGCTGGGATGCTGCACACCTCCAGGCCTGGCAGAGCTCTGGGGACACATCCCACCCCTCCATCTCACCCCCCAGGCAGCCTCAGCCCCTGCCCTCAGTGCCGGACACGGGCCTTGACACCAGGATGGAGCTCAGACCTCACCCAAGCAGGGGAATCCATGCCATCCCAGTCCCATGTGGATCCAGGGGTGTTACCCCACCTGCAGCTCCCGCAGGGCTCTCCGCAGCTGGCTCACAGCTGTCCTCTGCTCGGGGAGGGCAGCTCCAGCCAGCAGCTTCATCCGCAGCCCTCGGATCTCCCTCCGGCGCGCCGCGATCTCTTCCGCAGGGTCCCAGAGCGTGGTGGAGATGGTCTTGGCCAGCCCCTTCACCCGCTCAGCCAGCCCCAGGGCTCCCAGGATCTCCTCTCTGGAGGTGTCTGGGAGAGCAACAAGCCCTGGGCAGGGGCCATGGGGGGCCACCAGCACAGGGGGCTACCAGTGTGATGGGGATGAGTGGAGCCAGTGTTCGGCTTCCAATGACTGGGTGTTCTGGGACTGAATGCCAGGTGTGGGGTGGGATGGGGGGAAACCTCAGGGAGGGGGCACCCTGAAGTGTGTCCCTGTCCCAAGGGCTACCTGGCAGTGACACACACAGCAGCAGGAATGTCAGGCTGTTCCCCTCCAGCAGCCGCTCCACGATCCAGGGCTGGCAGCCGGTGTCAGGTTCCCTGCACGTGGGGTGAGAGATACCCAGGGAGAGGGATGGCACTGGGATCCACGTGCCAGGCAGGCTGACCCTGGACCCATGGGAGCCCAAGGATGGGTTGGTCACAAGGAGCAAGCCCACGTCCCCAGGGAGCAATGAGACACCCCCTTGGCTCCCAGCCCTCTGGGGTGTCGGGGTCCTTCCTGCTTCACCTCCAAGTTCGGAATTCCCCCCAGCCCGCAGCAGGAACACAGGGGTGCTGGAGGGGGGCAGAGCTCAGCCCCGGTACGTACAGCCTGGGGCAGGGCCCCCTGGCCCCTGGGGACACCAGGATCCTGAGGGCTGAGCGCTGGCACCTGCCTCCCTCCAGCTCCCGCTCCACGGTGAGAGTGAAGAGGCTGCCAGCCCTGGGGAGAGGCCAGTGGGGAGCAGAGCTGTCAGAGCCACCTCCAGCACCCCATGGCCCATCCCTTCCCAGCCCTGTGGGATCTGTGCCAAATCCCTCACCCCTGCACGGCTGAGTGCCCATCTGCCAGGGGCTGCTGTGCACACCCCTGGGACAGCGCCAGGAGGGCACCCAGCCCCCTGGCATAGGCACTGATGGCAGCTTGGGCATTGGGCACAGCGATTTCTGTGGCCTCCTCCACCATCCTGGAAGCAGAGGGAGACAACGGTGAGCAAGAAGGGCCATGTCCACCCATCTCCTGCATGCCCAGACTCCCTGGGGGATATGTGCTCCCTGGGCACCATGTTCCCTGCCCAGCCCCACCCCTGAAATTGTGGTTCCAGCTCCCCAGGATGCCCAACCATGGGGCATCAGGTACCTACAGGCCCAGGGGTGGGACATCCATCACCTGAAGGGCTCGGCCATCGGGCCGGAGCAGGTCCCAGGCTTTGTCCTGGGTGCTGACCTGGAACAGGGGGGCTGTGTTAGGCAGGGGGGCAGGAAAAGGGGTCTGCTGGCATCCTGCACTCACCACAGGCTTGGGCTGCTCGTGGCTGTGCACAGGTGAGGGCTGAGAAGTGCTGATCTCAGTGTCACTCCCAGCTTTTCCAGTCCCGTGGTCAGGGAAGGGCAGAGCCCTGGGAATGCCCTTTGTGGAGCTTGGCAGGTCCCTGGCAGCATCCCAGAGCCAAAGGGCAGGGCCCAGCCCAGTGGCAGGAGTTGGCATTACTTCCAATCAAGTGGGACCTTCAAGCTACCGGGAGCCAAGGATGGCCAGGAAAGCCCAGCCATGACGGGGGCAGGAAGGGGTTAGAGAGCTCCTCTCTTCCCACCATGCTGCTGGAGCCTGGGAGACACCCCAGGGGCAGCCAAGGCTTCCCACACCTGGCAAGTCTTGGAAAGAGGTGAGAACACCTGAGATCCAAAGACCTTCAGCCCTGGTCACCCTCTGGATGAGGGGAGTGTATACCAGTACATGGCAATGTGTGCCCTTGGCACAGCAGGGTCTGGGCAGTGGCAGAGCAGGAACAGGACCCTCATCCCAGGACATCCTGCCCTGCTCCTGCCCTACCTGGACCAGGCTGACTGTCTGCAGGCTCTGTGTGTCACCCCCCAAGGCCTCCAGTTCTTGGAAGATGGTGTCAATCACCTGGGGACAAGCTGGAAGCTGTTGGTTCCTGGCACCCATGGCTGGGTTCCACACCCATTCCAGCAGGATCAGGGTCCACTGGGTGACCCAGGAGCCCAGCACAATTGTGCTGTCACCTGTCCCTGCCACCCCTGTTGTCCTCACCTGCCAGATGACACTCTGGAAGGGCAGCTGTGTCCCAGGGCCATGGGGGTCCCACAGCAGCAGGGACACACTGTAGCCAAGGGGAACAAGGGTCAGCTGGGGTCTTGCCAACTCCAGGACCTTCTCCTGGTAGAAAAGACATATCCAGCAGAGCAGGGATGGCATGGCAAAGCCAGCATGGCACAGAGGGCATTGGCATGGATCGGGCAGGACGACACATGTTGTGGCACAGGTAGCCCAGCACAGTATGAGTGGCACAGAGTGGATACACGGGATGGCATGGATGGCACAGCACCACACCATGAGGAAACAGGGATGAGAAACACCCACAGAGCCACACATGTGACTAAGCCCCATGTCCCAGCACTGCCTGTGACACCTGAGGAGCTGGCAGTGGCCCCCAGGTGTTCCAGCCCATGGCTTGGGCCAGCATGTCCCTGGCTTAGTTTGCTGGGGCTGGAGTGGAGAAGGACCTGGGGCTCACAGTACCTGTCCTGCGTCCAAGCGGAAGACACCATCGATAGTCAAGCAGCTCTCCTGGCATGAGGGAAGGGAGGAAAGAGGATAATGTTCAGCTTTTCCCCATCCCAGCATGACCCATGCAGGGTAAAGGAGGAACTGGGCACACTGGGATGGAGATGGCAGGGGTGGCACAGAGGGCCTGGCACAGGCAGGGGTGAGGGGAGATCCCCTCCCTTCCCCTGCTCTCTGAGAACCCCCAAGGGCCCCCCAGGGGTGTAAGGCAGGATTGACCCAAAACCTCAGCACCCACCAGGGTGCCAAGCATGGCAGGTAGTGGGACAGAGCCTGCTGCTCCCACCTGGTTCCCCAGGGCCCCTCATACCCGGGGTGTCCCTGTCCCTGCCACTCTCACCTGGGGCTCCTTCCCAGTGAAGAGCCGCTGCAGGGTGTCCTCGATGCCATCTGCCCAGCTATCCCCCAGCCCTGAAAAGAGAGTGTGGGGTGGGGGAGTCACCCCTACCAACACCAGCTCTGTCCTGCCCCCCTTGCAGCCTGAGGCCATGTTCCAAGCCTTCACATCATTCCCAAGCTCTCCTGCTATGGCTCAGAGCCACCAGGGTGGGGAGGACACCCCCCCCGCACCAGCACTGCCTGGGCCAGGCCACCAGCATGGCCAGTGGTCCCAGTGCCACCACAGCTGTGGCTGCCACCCTGGCCCACTATTCCCTGGTGTGGGGGTTCTGGTGAAAGCTCTGGGATGTCCTGTGCTCTACCTGCTGCCTGGTGGAGTCCCACGGCTGCTCGCACACTGACATCCTGCTCAGCCTGCTGAGATAGAGGGGAACGAGCCAGATCCTGCTCCAATATAGAGAGGGGAATGAGCTGGGCACTGCCCTGGGATAGAGAGGGGAATGAGCTGGGTCCTGTCCCAGGATAGAGAGAGGAATGAGTCGGGTCCTGTCCCATGCACTCAGCACCCACCAGGAGCTCAATGAGGCCCTGGGCCACCAAAGGCAGGGGACAGATCCCTCCAAAGTGCCCTGGCATGTCCCCCACCATGGCACTCACCTCCCCAGCATCCATGAGCAGCTCAGCAGCAGCAGCAGCAGCCCCTGAGCTGCTGTTTTGGCCAGGGCAGGGGATGGGGTTACACAGGAAGATCCAGTTCTCCTGCATTATTGATGGAAATCAGGCACAGCCAGACCCAGCCTGGAGGCACCGTGTTCCAGAGGCTGAGTCCTGCTGGCCAAGGAATCAGCAGGACCACGGGAGGCAAGTGGGTGCCTGGAGCCACTCTCATTATTGATGTGCTCCCAGCTCCAAGAGGGACATTCTGTCTGCCATTAGTGGGAGATGAGGGACCCTGGGCTATTGTGAAGGTTTTCTAGGCACAAGAAGAGACCACAAACCACAGAATCGCATTTACTGGAGATCAGTTGCAGCAAGAGAGCACAGAAGGAAATGCCAAAGCTGAGGATCTCTGTAGTCTGTGGAAACACAGATGGTGGGAGACAGGAGAGAGGTCCCAGGACAGCCCTGTCCCTGCTTTTGGACAGGACCAGGCATGATGAGGAGATGCACACAGGTCCCTCCATTCACCACCATTCCCCATGTGCCCCTGCCTCCCCAAAACCCCCCTCCCCTGTGCCTCAGGTGTGAGGGTGATGCCAGGTGGGCACAGATGCAACAGGCAGCACTGGGGGCTCCATGAGGAGCAGGGCAGGTGGCATGGCAGGGATAATGGGGGCACACTGGGGCTTTGGGAGTTGGTGTTAGCCACAAGGAAAACCCCTGTGAGAGGGTGCAGCCCTGGGACAGAGCATGGCATGGGGCTTTGAGGGGTTGCCCAGAACTTGGCTGGGCAAAGCCACAGCAGGATAATGCTGTGGATGCCTGGATCCCGTGCCCTGTCAGCTGGTCTACAGCTCCACCCTTGGGTCTTCCCACATTCTGGTTCTCCCCCACCCCTGGCCAGCCCAGCCCATGTTTGCTTACAGGTCACATGCACCTGTGCACAAATAGAGCAGAGGGAGGGACACAGAAACTACCCAGGAACTTCACCCGGGAAAATACCCAGAAAATACCCAGGACTTTAATGAGAAGGCAGGACAGGCCATGGGGATGAAAAGCAGGGTTTGGCCAGGTGAGCACTGCTGACCTCTGACCAGCCCCTTCTTTTTACAAGGACATGGAATAACAGGACAAGGGGAAATAACTTCACACTGCCAGGGCTACATGGGATATTGGGAAGAAATTCTTCCCTGTGAGGGTGGGCAGGCCCTGGCACAGGGTGCCCAGAGAAGCTGTGCCTGTCCCTGGATCCCTGGAATTATCCAGGGACAGGTTAGACAGGGCTTGTGGGAGGCATCCCTGCCCATGGCAGGGGATGGAACTGGATGAGCTTTAAGATTCCTTCCAACCCAAACCATCCTGTGATTCTCCCCCATCCCCATTTTCCGATGCCTTTCCCTTCCCCACCCACCTACTCCCTTTGATCCTTCCCATAAGCCTTCCCCATTGTGCTGCATTTCCCTGCTCTCCTTCAGCATCCCATAGTCGATTTTCTCCTTTCTATGAGATATTCTCTGAATAACCCAGAATAAACCTATTTTCTTCTTATCACAAAAAGTTTCTAGTTGAATATCCTCAAGGTTGAGGGACTTGTCCACTGGTGCATCGAGTGCTCCGGTCTTGGCTGCTCCTCCTCATTAGCATCTGTGTGTAGGGACGTTTAATTTAGTCATTTTCCTGTCTTTGTGATTTTTCCTTGCGCTGAACAGCAGCTAAGGAGCATCCTCACAAACCAAACGTCCTGGCCCAGGCACAGCCCCAGGTGAGGAGAGGGAGGACCAGCAGAGGGGCCACAGAGGCTGCAAGGATGGCTGGACTGGGGGGCTATGAGGTGTTGGGGGGGCTCTGGGCAGGGACCATCAGACCCTGGCGAGGCTTGGGGCACCTGAGCACTGCCAGTGGGAGTACGATGGAGCTGAATTCTTCTTATCCAGGGCAGGGGACATGGTAGGGGCACTGGGGTTGTGTTGGGGCTTGGGGAGCTGGAGTTGGCTACAAGGGAGGGTGCAGCTCTGCGACAGAGTATGGCACGGGGCTTTGAGTGAGGGGGTGCCCAAAAATTGGCTGGGCAAAGCCACAGCAGGACAATGCTGGGCACAGCCCTGGGACAGAGCATGGCACGGGGCTTTGAGTGAGGGGGTGCCCAAAAATTGGCTGGGCAAAGCCACAGCAGGACAATGCTGGGCACAGCCCTGCTCCACAAGGCAGCCTGGCCTGGGGACACCAGGAGAGCCCCTCACTTGGGGGCCCTGTGAGCCTTCTCTTGCAGCTCCTGTGGGGAAGCACCGGTGGGAGGGGTCCAACACCTGCCCCTGTGGCAGGACCTGGCCCTGAGCAGGTAGAGGGTCCCGGCCAGGCAGAGCAGAGCCAGGGCCACGCAGAGAGGGGCGATCACCGTGGCGTAGTGGCACCGCAGCACCGACACCGGCACGGCCGCCACCCGCCAGCCCTGGTAGCCCAGCGGGGACTGACACGTGTAGTCCTGGGGCCAGCCCTGCCCCAGGTGCCCCCTGGCCGCCAGTGCCTGCAGCCCCCCGGCCCCAGAGCATGAGCAGTCGAAAGGGTTGTTGGCTGCAGCCACGTCCTGCAGGTGCTCCAGGAGTGTCACCTCATCCCATGGCAGCTCCGAAATCGAGTTGTTGTCCAGGTGGAGAGTGTCCAGCATGGGGCAATTCCTGATGGAGGGGACAGCCTGCAGCATGTTTTGGCTCAGGAACAGCTTCTTCAGGGAGCTGAGGGAGATGTCCACAGCATGGAGGTTGTTGTGGCTCATGTCCAGCACCTCTAGGTTGGGAGGCAGAGGTGTCAGCACTTCATCCAAGCCAGTGTTGGACAGGTTAAAGATCCGGAGGGACGCTGGCCACTGGCAGGAGGAGGATGGGTCTGCCATGAGCTTGTTCTGGCTGAGACTGAGGTCCTGGAGCTCCCGCAGCAGCTGCACACTCTCACAGATGCCGTGGTAGGACGTCAGGTTGTTGTGTTGCAGTCTCAGCACCTGGAGCTGAGGGAAAGCTCCCTGGCAGAAGGCAGGTGGCAGGCTCCCATCCCCGAGGCTGTTTTGGGCCAGGTCCAGAGTATGCAGAGTTCTGAACACCCTTCCAAAGGCACAGGGCAGGCTGGTGACATGGGAACCGGTGACAGCCAGCTCCTGCAGGGTCTCCAGCCATGAGCTGAGGCTGGAGAAGGCCTGTTCATTGCCTATCAGCGGGACAGATGTCACATTGTGGAAGCTCAGGGACAATATGGGCAAACTCTGGCCATTCATTGCACGCCAGTCTCCTGTGCCCTGGAAAATGCAGCTGTCAAACAGCAGCTCCTTCACATGGGTGTAGGAGAAGAACCTCAGCACACGGGCCAGGAGTACCTCAGGCACCAGGACACCACTAATAATTACTTTCTGGATGATAAGGGAGCCCAGAGTGTCAATGGCAGCGTCATCCAGGTCCCTAATGGGGAAGTCTATGTATTTCTCCAGCTCTCCCCCCCGAAACTCCACCACAGTGGCTGCGAGGCACTGGATGATGCTGCCTGCTGTCTCCTCGGACAGGTTGTAGCACGTACAGTACTCCTCAGTGCGGTTGAAGAAACATCTGTTTCTTCTGCGTTTTGCCTCCAAGAGCCCCAGCCCCAGCCCCAGGAGGAGGAGAACAGCCACTCTCATGGTGAACAACCTGAAAACGAGGAGAAACAGTGAGCAGCAGGTGGGGGGACTGCTCTGACCCAGACTGGAGGGCCAGCTTGGGCAGGTTCAGCCCCGCAGAGCCACCCCTTGGGGACACAGCACTGCCCTCATCCCTCCTGCACACCCCATGGGCATCCGCCTGGCTACTGAGCCATGACTCAGGGCAATGCTCAAGCCAGCAGCCAAACACCCAGCAGCTACACCTGTGCCACTGGGCAGGGTGGCACTGGTCCCATCTAACCCCAAAAGCAGGTTGGCCCCTGAGGCTCTGTGCTGTCCTGCCTGGGCTGCCTTGCTGCAGGCTCCTGCTCCTAAGTGATCAGAAAATGCCACAGAGACAGGAGAAAGTAGAAATGCAGAGTTATGGACAGTGAAGCCACATGTGTCAGTCTGACCAAGGGAAGGGAGAGCCCCAGCTCTGTTTGTTCCTCTGTAATCTGGGGCAGGAAATTGCAACAGAGGGCTTCACGTTCTCTATTTTCTCACCCAGTGATGTGATTCATCACCAGCCCCCAAGGAGGTGTTGAAAAGTGACTTTTGTGGGTCTCTACAGGTCCCTGTCAGCACCAGGCACTGCTGTGCTGGCCAGCTGACAGGAAAGTCTGGTCTCCAGAGTGCAAAAAAAGCAACAAGCAAAGATTAAAGGCTCCCAAAAATGTGCTCTGCAGTGGAGGGGGAGTTTTGGGGGTCCCCAGCCCAGCCTCCTGCGGGTCTATTGCCAGCACCAGCCTGATCAGCCACCGCTATTTTTTGGCCACATCCCGAACCCCTCTGAGGATGGAGCTCTCCTTACCTCTCCGTGCCGTCGCGGGGCTGCACCACGTTCCTGGGGAGAAACCCTCCTCCAGCACCTGCACAAAGTCCCCTCCCTCTGGGGGACAGCAGGATCGAGGGTGAATTTATCCAGTGACTCACCAGCCGACTCAGGAATGTTTCCTTGCTGCTTCCTCTAATCGCTGCCAATTCCAAGGCTGAGGAGCCGAAGACTCCGAGTGCTCAGCTCTCTCCGGCGCCCGACCCTCCCTCCCCTGAGGCCCGATGAGCGCTCGGTGCCCGCAGGTGTGATCCAGCTGCCGCTAGCGCTCCCACAGCCCGCCGTCGGATCCACGGGGCCGGCACAGACGGACACCTCGGGGCAGCTCCCTCGCACTGCCCCCGCTCCCGTGGCGTGACTTCCTGAGCGGGACGGCTCCAGCTGTGCCACGGGAAGCAGCAAGAGCCGCCCAGGTCACTTCTGCTTCTCCTCCCCGCGGCCGCGGGCTGGGGAAGGCTGCGGTCCAAGTGTCAGTGCCGGTTGCTTAGCTAGGAACAGAGTGTGGTCGGGATTCTCCAAATGCGGTCTTCAGGACCAACCCTTGCCTTCCCGATGCTCTGGGATCGTCGTGCTGAGCACCCTGCAGGCAATGCAGAAGGATACAGGGTTGTCATTCCTGGCATCCAGTCCATCCCCAGGTGCCCGTGTTCCACATAGGGTGGGGATGGGACAGTGCAGCCCGGTGCTGCACGGGGCACTCCCTCACCCAAGAAAAGCTGGCATCTTGGCCGAGGAACTCATACCACTTGCCCCATGTTCCTGTGGCAGCTGGTGGCTGTGCCTACTCCCAGGTGTTAATGCTCTTCAACAGCAAGTGGAGACCACCAGGCATTTGGAAAGATACAGAAGTGTTCCAGAAACGACTGGATGTGCCGTGGTCTAGTTGACGAGGTGGTGATGAGGTCAAAGGTTGGACTCAGTTATCCTGGAGGTCTATTCCAACGAAAATGATCCTGTGATTCTCAGGAATTTTTTTCTTTCCCAGGGATTTCTCTGCCTATGTTGGATTCAGAAAGGGCTTCAGGAAGGCAACAAAACTGCGTGGCTGGACAATGCAATTCCCAGTTTGTTGTTAATGTGGCATCACACATTAGTCCCACATTTGCTGGGGCTGGAGCTGCCTGTCCACTCTCCCTGGCACTCTTGTGTAGAGGGGTTCAGCAGTTCCATGATTCCTTTTCTTCATCCTCGGGTTGCATGAAACTCCTCAGCACAGGAAGGACATGGAGCTGCTGGAGAGAGTCCAGAGGAGGCCACAGAGATGCTCCAAGGGCTGGAGCCCCTCTGCTCTGGAGACAGGCTGGGAGAGATGGGGTTGCTCACCTGGAGAAGAGAAGGCTCTGGGAAGACCTGAGAGCCCCTTCCAGGAGGGGCCTAAAGGGGCTCCAAGAGAGATGGAGAGGGACTTTGAACAAGGGGCTGGAGTGACAGAACAAGGAGGAATGGCTTCCCACTGACAGAGGGCAGTTAGATGGGATAATGGGGAAGAATCCTTCCCTGTGAGGGTGGGCAGGCCCTGGCACAGGTTGCCCAGAGCAGCTGTGGCTGCCCCATCCCTGGGAGTGTACAAGGCCAGGTTGGACAGGGCTTGGAACCACCTGGGCTACTGGGAGGTTTTCCTGCCCACGGCAGGGATTTGGAACGAGACGGACTTTAGTGTCCCTTCCAACCCAAATCTGTCTGGAATTCCATTAAACTGCTGCTGTGTGCATCGTGCAAAAATCACGGCTGCCCTCTGAGCTGCCTTCAGCGCCCCTTTTGGCGAGCTCGGCCGCTCCCTCCGGGGCTGGCACCTTTCATTTCTGGCCACCAGCCGCAAATTCCCCAAACGCCTTCCTGGGTAAGCACGAGATGCTGTGCCCCTGGGCCACCATCGCCGCGGTGGGAGATCCCGGGGCACCGAGCCGCCTCGGTTCACGTTTCTGCTGAACCTTCGGGCTTTTTTTGGCCCCGGCACAGACACGCCACCCAGCCCCGGGGATGCACAGCTGTCCGTGCCCGTGGGGGCGGGCTCGGGGGGGGCCGAGACCGGCATCTCCCCGCCCCGAGACCGCCCCAGGACCGCCCAAAGACCGGCCTTTTCCTTTCCTCCTGCTCCTCCTGCGGGTTCGCGATGCGCGGCCGGCGGGGCCGGCGCGGGGCCGGGCGCGGGGCGGAGGAGCTGCGGGAGCGGCGGCGGGAACGAGAGGCAGGTCCGGGAGGCACCAGGGACACCGGGGGGATCTGTGGGCCCCCCCGTGGGTGGGAGGGACCCCCCATCTTAGCCCTGTGCCCCTCGGCCCGCCCTCGCCCCCGCCCCGTCCGGCCGCGCATCCCGGAGTGCGCGGGGTGATGGCACCGGTGTGTTCTGCCCGCCCCGGGGAGCGTTTTACGGCTTAAAAATGTAATCCTGCCACGAATTCTCCGTTTCTTCGGCCGTCCTCCCGCGGTTTGGGCTTTCCAAGGTCTCGCCCGTGTCTTGGACGGGATAAAAGGAGGCTCAGGGGGGACCTTCTCGCTCTCCACAATTCCCCGACAGGCGGGGGGAGCCGGGGGGGATCGGGCTCTGCTCACAGGGAACAGGGACAGGACAAGAGGGAACAGCTTCAAATCGCCGCAGGGGACGTTTCGCTTGGATATTAGGGAAAATTTCATCCCCAAAAGACTGGCCAGGCGTTGGCACAGGCAGTGGTGGGAGTCACCGTCCCTGGAGTTGTCTTCAGAAAACAAGTAGATGCGGCACTTGGGGGCAAGGCTCAGTGGGCATGGTGGTATTCAGCTGAAGGTTGGATTTGATGGCCCTGCAGGTCTTTTCCAACCTTACTGATTCCATGATCCCATGTGAAGCAGCCTCGGATCCCTCCTGCTTGTCCTTGCACCTCCATCCCCTGTCCCAGCCGTGGATTTGCACACTGTGTGCCCGTGGCGAGCAAGGTCCAGTCCCTGCCTCTTGCATCCCTCCTAGGCCTGCACAAGGAGGAATGAGCAGTTTCTCCCTGGGTTAAGGGAGGTTTAAGAGCCCCTTGGGTGGGATGGAAAAGGGTCCTGCCCTCGGCGGGTGGTGATGGGTCCCGATGCGATCGCAGCTCTCAGGAAAGCCCGGCGGGAGGAGCAGCTGGTCAGCAAGAGGCTTCTGCGGGAGGACAGCGCGGCAGAGGAGGGTGGACAGGATGGAGCACACACCGTGCCAGACCCACTCTCAGAGGATGAGGTGAAGAACCTGATGTTCTCCATGGTGATGGGGGCCCCGGGTCTTCCCCAGCCGCAGCATGTGACAGGCTGGGGAGGGGTGGCTTTGGGAACGTTTCCGAATCACTGCCAGACACGGTAAGGTTCCTTGTGCCCATCTTTATGCCCTGGCTTCCTTTGCCTTCAGGTTTAACAGGAGGAAATGGTAATTCTGGCACTGCTTGAAGCTCACCCATGCTTTATTCCATCCAGGTTCTTGAGCTGCTCAGAGGGGTTCAGAGGGGCTCGGAGGACAGGAAGAGATCGCTTGGCCGCCTCCGCCAGGCTCTGCAGAACAAGGAGACTCAGCAGAAGTTTGTCAGGTCAGCCCAGCCTCGGCATGGCTGTTACCACGGCCATGTCCTGAGGGGCCTTTTGTCCCTGTGGCTGGGTGGCTGAGCTGGGGTGTGGCCCAGGCTGGGAGGTGACAGCATGCTTTGGGTCCCACCAGGCTGGACAGCAGCGTGCAGACACTCACCGGGCTCTTCACCAGCAGCCTGGCTGACATGCAGCTGGAGGCAGCCCGCTGTCTCCACGAGCTCTCCCACACCAGTGACCCCACAGTGGCCGAGGCATGTCTGCCCGTGACCTCCTACCTGCTCACCTACCTGTCGGGACACAGCGTGGAGTTCACGGTGAGATTCATGTGCATGTTTGCCTGGGCCCTGGCACCTGAGGATCCTTTGGCACCTGAGGATCCTTTGGAAGTGGCTGGTATTGACCTCTTTTGGCCAAGCATGGCTCATGTGGGAGTGCTGCTGGGAAAGGGCTCTCTGGGAAGCCCCTGGTCCAGCCTTCTCCTCGGAGCAGGACTGCTCCCAGTGTCCAGGTGTTACAACCTGTCCCTGAAGGTGTAATTGAAGGTAACTGAGGTTCTTTTTAATAATAGAACCCTTGGGTGGGATTAGAGTGAAACGATACTGAATGACTGATGTTTTTATATATACATATGGCAAGTTTATTTTAGAACAGTTGGGTGGCAATGGAAAGGAGATACATGGACATTTTGGTTATTATCTATAGAAATATAACAATATGAAAGTATGAAGATATCACTTAAGAAAATATATAAGGAAAAGAAAGAATAATGGTGGAGAGGAAAAATATCACCACCAGTGGATCCAGTGATGAGACTTGATTTTTGCAATTTCAATGTCCCCCAAAGTGGAAGTGATCAGATCCCAGCCTGAGCCAGATAGAAAAAGAACAAGCAGAAGCTGATACAGCTGGGAATGGGGTGGCTGGAGAGACCAGCAGTATCCCCTGGCCTGCTCAGAGGAGGCTGTGGGACCTGGGCCTTGCTGGCTGCCCAGGGGAGCACAGACCGGGTCACTGCCTGCTCTGGTGTGTTGCAGGAGCTGTGTTTGTACACACTGGGGAACCTCGTCGTAGAAAGCGAAGCTGTGAGGAAGCAACTTCTGCCTCAGGGCATCATTCCAGTGCTGGCATCTTGCATCCAGGTGGGTGAAACAGCTCAGCCATGCTTCTTCTGCCTTGCCCTAGAGACATTTTCTGGCTGACAGCCCTGAGTCACCAGCCCTCCCTCCAGCCGTGGCTGTGGGCACAGACCCCTCTGCAGGCAGCTTGAGTGTGAGGGTCACTCCTGGGCTCTCCTGCACTCCATTTTTGGGGCTCAGCTCACCACGTTGTGCTCCTCTCCAGCTGAATCTCTGCCATCCAGTGGCTTGGTGATACACAGGGAGCTGCAGGCCAGTCCCCTCTTGTCTGTCTTGGGCTGTGCTTTGTAGGTCTAAATGCTCAAAGCAGCGCTACTGCTGCATTTGGGCTCCCAGACCCCTACAGCCACAGCCCAGTGAGTGTGGGGAGTGGGACAGCTCTGCTTTGGTGTGGCCACAGGTTCCTGTGTCCCTCCTGGTCCCCTCTGTGCCCCCTCCTCTCCAGGCATGGCAGGACTGTGCCACTCGGCTACTCAGTTGGGTTTGGCACCGTGAGCCTGGCTCTGTCAGGAGGGTTTAGCTCTGATCTCTTTGGTTGCAGTCCCCACACGAGGCAGTGCTGGAAGGTGTGGGCTATGTCCTCTCACAGCTCCTCCAAGCCAAGGAGTCACCCACGGAGATCATCCCGTGAGTCTGAGCCTCTGCCCCCTGCACCAGGATGGGCCCTGGTGTGGTATTTGCATGCTGGGGACACTCACCTTTCCCATCCCAGGGTTATTAATAATTCAGGGCAGAACCAGAGTTGTGGAGGTTTGGGTGCAGATCAGAGTGTGGAGCTTGGCTCCTTCCCCTCAGCCTCACCTGAGCAGACAGCTCTGGTATTTCAGTGAAGGCCAGCATGGGGCAGGGTGTGCTTTGCAGAGAAATTCTGTGTTCCTCCTGTGAAGGGAAAGATCAGCTTGACAGCCCCCAGTGCCAGAAATGTGACCCCAGCCAAGGTGTCTGAGTGCCCCCAGGCCCTGCCATGGACAGGGAGAGCCCGAGACTGCAGCCCTTGGCTGAGGGTCTCTTCCAGGTGTGTCTTTGGAGCATGTGGTCCCCAGTGCAGGGTATAACAGCTCCCAGCTTGGTGGCCAGGGTTAGTGCCCCCCTGTCAGTGTGTGTCCTGCCTGTGCCTTCATCAGCTCTGGTTTCTGACCCCAGGTTGGTCCTGGACTCTGTCCTGCCCCAGCACATGCTTCGACTGGTACGCTCCAGCCTCAAGGCTGGGCTGGGAGCAGCTGTGGAGTCTGCGTGGTGTCTCCACTACATCATTTGCAGGTAAACACGCTTTTCTCCTTATTTTGAGTTCCTCTAGGGGCAGCCATAGGCATGAAGGCTCATGATCCTGCAAGGGGACCTGGATTGCCTCCCCTTGCCCTTTTCCCTCGGGAAAGCAATTGCTTTGCCATCCTGGGTATCTCTGCCCTCCTATCTGAGCTCACATATGCTGTTTGCAGCTCCTTTAGGTGGCAATTGGTGATAAACCTGCGGAGGCTGTTTCTGGTCCTCTGAAATGTCCCCAAATTGCCTCCCAGTGTCTGGAGTTTTCCCCCACACTTCCCAATGCGAGTTCCCTGAATCCTCACACTTCTGGGGTTGGCCCTGTGCCACCCATCCAGGCTGGCTGTGCCACCAATCCCTGCCTGCCACCCGAGACAAGGGACGTGTGGGTACTTGAAGGGTTGGGGCTGTTGTTTCCAGACCCACACAGACAATTTCAGTGAATCTGTTTTTCATGGGCTTATAAACTTTCTCAGAAAGAAACAAGCTTCTATTGCAGGATGCAAGAAGCCATTATTCCAACACAAAATAAGCCGTGTGGCGATTCAGGAGAGCACTCTGAATTTCCAGGGCCTATTGTTGGGCGAGGGGCTGTGGCAGTTTTCCCTCTCCAAGCTCCAAGAGCCACCCCACCGTCCCTTCCCTTTGCAGGCACAAATCCAACACCATGCTGCTGGCACTGGGGGCTGTGCCTGCCCTCACCTCGCTCCTGCTTGACCTGGCTTCCGAAATCCCACAGGATGCTCCCGAGGGCCTGGAGCTGGTGAGAGGCAGGCAGGGTGCTGGCTGTTCCCAGGAATGCTGTGGGGACACAGTCCAGCTGAAGGGCCGTGTGTGTCCCTGTGTCACAGCTCGTGTGCCCTGTGCTGCGGTGTCTCAGCAACCTGCTGGCAGAGACGGGCTGCCAGGTGCAGGACGAGCGCCTGCTCATCGCCCTGTTCCTCCTGCTGCAGTGCTTCCTCCAGCAGCACCCCTTCCTGGCCCAGGAGTGCCTGTGGCTGCTGAACAACCTCACGGGTGAGTGTCCCACAGCACAACCGGAGTGCTGCCGGGACCTGCCCCAGTTCTACTGACACGTCCCTTCTCTGCCCACCCCAGCGGATGATCCCTTCCTCTGCTCTGCTCTGCTCTCCCTGGACCTGCTCCCGGCCCTGCTGCAGCTCCTGCAGTGTTCCCAGATGGCCAGTGTGTTGGTAAGACCTTGCCTTGTGCCTTGGGAATGATGGGGAAGTGCTGGAGTTTCAGGAACACAAACCCCATGCTGACAGGGCTCAAGCTGCGGGGTGGATGGGGTGGTAGTGACAACTTGGCAGAAGGTCTTACGTTGTGGCAGTCACCAGCCACCTCACCTGAAGCCACTCCAGCTGTACTTACCCTTGGCAGAGCCTTGTCCCAGAACAAGAGCGGTCCCAAGGGAGGTGTTAACTCAGAGTGAGCCACAGGAGGCTGCTGCCACCATGGAAGACCCCAAATCTTAAGGGAGTTTGGGGGCACACTCTGCCGAGGGGTGGGTGTCACAGCTGGGTCTGTCTGGCACAGGGATGAACAGTGCCTTGGGGTTGGTATGGAAAAGGCTTGCAGAGAGCATTGCAGATCCAGGGGGTTGATGAGCACGTGGCTTTGGGCAAGCACCTGGCAGGGCAAAAAAATGCTGGAGAGGGACTTTGAACAAGGGGCTGGAGTGACAGGACAAGGGGGAATGGCTTCACAATGACAGAGGGCAGGGTTAGATGGGATACTGGGGAGGAATTCTTCCCTGTGGCCGTGGACTGGCCCTGGCACA
>JAWWEW010000028.1:3505296-3543506 GCA_035583185.1 Anabacerthia variegaticeps
AGGAGGGTGGGCAGGCCCTGGCACAGGGTGCCCAGAGAAGCTGTGGCTGCCCCATCCCTGGAAGTGTCCAAGGCCAGTTTGGACAGGGCTTGGAGTAACCTGGGCTAGTGGAAGGTTTCCCTGCCCAAGGCAGGAGTTGGAACTGGATGAGCTTTAATCCCTTCCAACCCAAATGATTCCAAGATTCCGTGACATGGGGAGTTGTTTGCAGCTCTCCCCAGCCTGTCAGGGATCTGCCCATGAAGTGTTTGCCATTCCGTGCAGGTCCTGATGGTGCTGTGCAATATTGTGGAGAAGGGACCAGCCCAGAGCCAGCAGCTGCTCCACCAGCCCGTCCTGCCCCTGCTCCTGCCCGTCCTCTCCCTGCGCGACCCCGAGGCTGTTGGACAGTGCCTGGAGCTGCTGCACCTCCTCTTCCTGCACTGCCCAGAGGTGAGAGCTGGGGGGGCTCCAGGGGCACAGTAAAGGGGACAGGGAAGAATTATTGTGGGGGTTATAGTTATGGAATGGGGATGATTATTATAATTTAAAAAATACTGCCCCCAGTCACTGCTGCAGTACCCCCCACCCCTCAGTACCCAGACCCTGGCCCAAAGGGAAGTTGTGATGCAGGGGGTGGAAGATCTTCTTGTGTCCCCAGGAGTTTCCTTTCCATTGGAAAGGGTTGGTTTTTGGACAGGTTGCTTCTACCCTCAGACGTTATTACAGGTGGATTCTTTTGATTCCACTGTGGTTGCTTCATTTGCTGAAGACCACAGGAAGAAATTCTTCCCTGTGAGGGTGGGCAGGCCCTGGCACAGGTTGCCCAGAGAAGCTGTGGCTGCCCCATCCCTGGAAGTGTCCAAGGCCAGGTTGGACGGGGCTTGGAGCAACCTGGGCTAGTAGGAAGTGTCCCTGCCCATGGCAGGGGGTGGAACAAGATGGCTTTAAAGGTCTTCCCAGCCAACCATCAGCATGGTGGGATTTACTTGACTTGGGAATGTAGTGTCTGGGACTGCTCTAGGGAATTCCTCCAGCCCTGTTCCCAGAAATGTGGTGGATGTGGGCGGAGATGATCAGCTGTAGCACCCAGCCAGCTCTCACTCCTCTCCCCTCACACAGGCTGCTTCTGATTTCATCAGGCAAGGTGGGCACCAGACCCTGGAGCAGCATCAGAGCACTCCAGAGCTGCAGGAGAGGGCACAGGCTCTGCTGGAGATGGTCAGGCAGCCCCTGGGAGCCCCCAGCCCCTGCCATGCCACAGTGCCTGCCTTCTCCTAGGCCTTGCCACCTCCCTGCTCACCCCACGCTCCAAGAGGGAATAAACTAACTCTCCACACCATGCCCAGCTTCCTAAGGGCTGGTCAGGGCTCTGGTGTGCCAATGCTGCTGCACAGGGGTGCTGGTCCTTGTCACCACCTTGTAGCCACCAGCCCAGTGCCCCCCCAGAGCCTGGAGAGGGGTAGAGCTGACCTGATCCTGGCTGGTTCAGCCATTCCTTTGGGCTTTCAGCAACCACGTGAAGCTCAGGTTAAGCACGTTGTGTTTATGGATAGATAAGTTAAAGATACATGTTTGACATTAAAGATAGTCAAGTCTCCAGCACGTCTCCAGTATTTACTGTCTGTCCTCACGCTTGGCTTTTCACAATGCTCTCCAGGGCTTTGGCCACTTCATCCACAGTCATGTTGTTCAGTGAGATGCTCTTTTCCTTCCCAAACTCTGGGGGAAACACAGAGGGTGAGAAGGGGCAGGTGTGTTGGTCCTTTCCTGGTGCCAGGGCACCAAATCCTGCTTTGAGCTTCCCAACTGCCACTGGAATCACAGACCAGGCTCCCACCAGCACCCTTTCATATCTACCACTCCCCAGTGTCCTTTCTTGTGCCCAATTATCCTTTCAACCTTCTCCTAATTGTCTTCTTTCCCTTTAAGAGAAGCCAAAGCAGCCCAACACCTCTCCCTGTATCTTTTTGTTAATTTTGGCTGGACAGAGACACAACTCAGAGCAACCCCGTGGCTTTCAGCCTGCTCCCAGCAAGGTGCTCACCAACCCCTCAGTAAAACAGTCCAGAAAACAACCTGTTCCTACAGCAGCCCCGACCTGGGATTCCATGTCCCTCTGAGTCACACACAGACAAGGCAGTCCAGTGGTCCCTGTGCTCCCACTGGGAAATTTGTGCTTAAAGAGTTGGTGTGTCTCTTCAAAAGAAAGTTTCTAAATAGTTTTTGTCAAGCCCAGGTGGCTTTTGGAATAAAACAAAGCCTTTACAGAGGTGCTTTTCTGCTCTGTTCTTGCTGTTTCACTGAGAACCCAGTGAAAACAAAGGAAAAACAGCCAGATTTTTTGTGCAGTGAGTGGAGTGGGAGATCACAGCCACAGGCTGGAAACCACCTCCTCAGCAAAAGGGACCTTTTCTGCCTCCCCCCGGGTCACCTCCCTGAAGTGAATCCCCATCCTGTCCCAAGGGCTGCTGCTCCTCTCCCCCAGCATCCCCCACTGTAACCCCAGGAGCAGGGAAGGAATTCCCCCCTGGGAGGGTGGGCAGGCCCTGGCACAGGTTGGGCAGAGAAACTGTGGCTGCCCCTGGATCCCTGGAAGTGTCCAAGGCCAGGTTGGACGGGGTTTGGAGCACCCTGGGCTGGTGGGAGGTGTCCCTGCCCATGGCAAGGCGTGGGATGGGATGAACTTTAAGGTCCTTTCAACCCAAGCCTTTCTGTGACTCTGATCTCCTTCTCTGTTCCTTCCTCACCCACCCCCTCCATTTGATCCTTCCCATAAACATCCGTGATTTTTCGGTCCCTTCCAACCCAAACCTTTCTGTGACTCTGATCTCCTGTCTCTGTTCCTTCCTCACCCAGCCCCTCCATGAGTTCCTTCCCACAAACATCCACGGCCTTTCGGCCCCTTCCAACCCAAACCATCCCACAACGATCCCATGACCGCCCCCTCCCGCCCCTCACTCACCGTACCGCGCCCACAGCTTGGGCTGCACACCGGAGCACTCGCGGATGAGGATGGGGAAATCCGGATTCGCCTTTTTCAGGGTCACGTAGTGCTGCTCGATGAACTCCCTGCGGGCGGAAAGGAGGAGCGGCGGGGCTCACCGGGACCCGGCCGCAGATCCCCCCAGCACCCCCCGGAGCCCCCCGGAGCCGTGCCCCTGGCTGACCTGGCGCCGCGGCTGCCGGCGGAGCGCTGGCACAGGTGGATGCGGAGCTCCCGCAGCCCGCGGCCCAGTCCAGCCCCGACCGCCCTCACCGCGCCCGCCGCCATCTTGCCGTGCCCTCACAACAGCGCGGGAGGCGGAGCGCGCCGGCGCAGCGCGCTGACCAATGGGAGCGCCCGCCGACGCAGCGCTGACCAATGGGAGCAGCGGGCGGCGCGGGGTGCGCTGGGAGGGCCGCGCAGGGCGGAAGGGCCGCACAGAGGGGACGGGAGCGCAGCGATGCCGGACCGGGACAGTGAGTGCGGGACGGGGACAGGGACAGTGACAGGGGCACGGACACCGTGACAGGGGACACCGGGACACCCTCGGGCACACCCGCGATGGCGCTCCGGCCCTGGTGTGGGGGCTGCTCCGGTGGTCGGGGCGGGGCGAGAGCGACCTGGTGTGTGTGGGAGCGGTGTAGGCCCAGCCCGGGCAGGGGGACCCGGTGACAGCCGGGGACAACCGGGGACAGCCCGGGACAGCCGGGGACAGTCCGGGGAGAGCCGGGGACAGCCCGGGACAACGGAGGACAGCCGGGGACAGCCGGGCCGGTGCGAGGGACGGCCCTGATGCGGGACGGGGTGCGGAGACTGCTCGCGGAGCCGGGATAGGGAGGGCCCGCGGTGAGGAGATCCCCGCGGGGAACGGAGCGGAGATGACACCGGGGGGGCCGCTGGGGTGTTTGGGGGCGCAGGAGCAGCCCCGGGACGGAACCGCGGGGGTGGGGGCGGCGCGTCTGGCAGTGGCACCGGCACCCATCTGTCCCCTGAAGGCTGGCGAGGGCATCGCGGGCGGGGATCCATCCCGGCACTGCTGCCTTCCCTGCTGGGATCCATCCCGGCACTGCTGCCTTCCTTGCTGGGATCCATCCCGGCACTGCTGCCTTCCTTGCTGGGATCCATCCCAGCACTGCTGCCTTCCCTGCTTGGATCCATCCCGAGAACTTCTGCCTTCCCTGCTTGGATCCACCCCGAGAACTGCTGCCTTCCCTGTTGTGATCCACCCCTTCCCTGCTGGGACCCACCCCTTCCCTGCTGGGATCCACCCCGGGCACTGCTCCATCTCTGCTCTGAGCCGGGCAGGGGCACGGTAGGGTCAGGGCACCGTGCTGGCAGTGTCTGAGCTCTCTCTCCCCCCTGTTCCCCAGGTGAGCCGTTCTCCAACCCCCTGGCCCCTGATGGCCACGATGTGGACGACTCACACTCCTTCCACCAGTAAGTACAGCTCTGGGGCACTGGGGTGGGACTGGACCAGCACTGTGGGACCCCAGCCCCATTCCCATCTGGAAGCTAGGACTCACTGGGTCACCCTATCCTTCGGGCTCCCTCCACAGGGATCCCATGCCCATGTCCACCACACAGGCCCTGCTGGCACACCCGCTGCCTCCTCGGAAGCTGTCAGGCACCAAAGCCCTTTTGGAATCACAGTTTCTGTTTCCTCTCCCTTGCAGATCCAAGCTGACCAATGAAGACTTCAGGAAGCTTCTTATGACCCCGCGGGCTGCGCCAACATCAGCGCCACCGTCCAAATCTCGCCACCATGAGTGAGTAGGACTGTTTCACAGGACCGTGGGACAATCCAGGCCTGCTTTCCCTCTGGGGCTCCATGCCCAGCTGATCCTTTCCCTTGCCCTCTGCCGCAGAGTATCCAAAGGGGCTTTTGCTAAGGAGTGTGTGAGGTGGAGAAGCACATGGGCCAGGGCTGCTGTCAGAAATAGAGTGGGGCTTCATGGCTCTTAAGACACTTTGTGCAGAAGGCCAATTTGGCTTTTATTTGGTGGAAATCAGTGCTTTCCCCTCCCCTCCCTGCTGGCAGAGTGGAGTTAGGGAGAAATTAGGGGGAGAGACCGTGCTGTTCCACCTCTGAGCTCCTTGGTACCCTGCTATGTTCTCTCCACCTGCCATCTGTGTGGCTCTGCAGACTATGTGTGTTTTCTAATCCTTTTCCAGGATGCCCCGGGAGTACAACGAGGATGAAGATCCAGCTGCTCGCAGGAGAAAGAAAAAAAGGTAAATGGGGAAAGCATTCTATCAGGACTTGTCATTAGGTCCCTCCCATGGAAGCAGCTTCTGAATTCTTGGGCTCCCACAGATGACCCTGAAGGGATTATTTTGGAGCTTTGGACAACAGCTTGGCCTGAGGTCCTATCATGGCTCATGGGAACAGGTGCAGGAGTGTAGCAGCAGAATGGGGGTGAAGCTTCACCTTCAGAAGAAGCAGGAGAGGCTCTGTGGGTGTCAGGAAGAGCAGGGCAGTGGTGGGACATCTGCAGTGGTCACTGTGTCCTTTGGGGCATTTCAGTGCAGCAGAACTGGCCTGGACCCCTTCCCTTTGGAAGATAAGATGGAGCTCCCCTTCAGTTGGCCTCAGTACAGCACTTTTCTCTTGCCTGGTGTTCTCCAGGCATGTTGTATCCCATGGTGCTTTATTACGGTTTTGGGAAGAGGTTGAGAGCAGGACAGACACTTGTGGGGCCTTGGGGGCTGTTACTTGAACCCAAAATCATGAACATGTCACTCTTAACTCGGAGCTATTTTCCACCACCAGCTACTATGCAAAGCTGCGGCAGCAGGAGATCGAACGTGAGAGGGAACTGGCCGAGAAGTACCGGGACAGAGCCAAGGAGAGGAGAGATGGAGTGAACAAGGACTACGAGGAGACAGAGCTGATCAGCACCACAGCCAACTACAGGGCTGTGGGGCCCACAGCCGAGGCGTATGTGGGCTGTGGTGGGGCCTGGGCTCACCCTGCTGGTCCATGGGGGCTGGCTCCTAACCGGCTCCCTTCTCACTGCACAGGGATAAATCTGCTGCGGAAAAGAGGAGACAGTTGATCCAGGAGTCCAAGTTCTTGGGTGGTGACATGGAGCACACTCACTTGGTGAAGGGTCTGGACTTTGCGCTGTTGCAGAAGGTGAGCGCAGGCACCACCGTGCTGCTCTACTGCCCTGTCCTCTCCCATGGGCAGAGCGTGGTAGTTCCACTTCCAGGTGCTTTGGCCTTGGGAGTGTGGATCTCCCTTCCTGGGGAGGGTTGCTGAAGGGTCTGGGGGCTGGTGGCAGTGGGCTCCCTGGTTCTTATGGGCAGCAGTGACCTGGGCTAGCTCTAATCCCTGAATGTTCTCCACATTCAGGTACGGGCTGAGATTGCCAGCAAGGAGAAGGAGGAGGAAGAAATGATGGAGAAGCCCCAGAAAGAGACTAAGTGAGTGGTTGAGGATTTTTCACTGCACAAAAAGGATTTTGCAGCTGCCTTCCAGAGAAGAGGAGGCAGAGGAGGCATTTGCCTGGCTTAATACTTCTGTTTCCTGTGTTTGTTCAGGAAAGATGAAGATCCTGAGAACAAAATTGAATTTAAGACCCGGCTGGGTAAGACTGTGTGGATGTGACTGTGTCCCACCTTGTGTTGTGCTGTGAATATGGGAGAAATCCTGAAGGGTGAATGGAGGAAAGAAAACCTTTAGTCACTACTGAAGGGGGGGAGTCCTGGATTTGAGGACTGGAGAATGCATGTCACTTAGGGGGTGATTCTCATGTTGCTGTTAAACCAAACATGCTTCACCACAGGCTTGTCCTCTGCTCTGCCACACTTTTCCTTGCTCTCCAGGCCGCAACATCTACCGCATTCTGTTCAAGAGCAAGACCTATGAGCGGAATGAGCTGTTCCTGCCAGGCAGGATGGCCTATGTGGTGGATCTGGACGATGAGTACGCCGACACTGACATCCCGACCACGCTGATCCGCAGCAAAGCTGACTGCCCCACCATGGAGGTACCCAGCTGGCCTCAGGGCTGCCCCACCTCGCTGGTCTGAACTGGCCAGAGCAGTTTTTTTCCAGGAAGGATTCCCTGTCAAGGGAGAGGGATGCTTCCTCATGGGTTTCCCTTTCAGGCCCAGACCACACTGACCACCAATGACATTGTCATCAGCAAGCTCACACAGATCCTCTCCTATCTCAGGCAAGGCACCCGCAACAAGAAGCTCAAGAAGAAGGACAAAGGTAGGAGCCGAAGGGAACTGAGCGGTAGGACTTTAGTGCTTGGAGCATATCCTGAGGGAATGAGATGTGATTTGGGGTGTGGCATTCCCCTGCTCCATGAGGTAGTGAGCCTGGAGAACAGCATTTCCTGAGCATGTTATCCTGAGGGCAGGGGACAGGCTGCTGGGAAATGAGAGCTATGAGAGTGCTTCATGTTGCTCTGCATTTCCTGGTGGAGGCCCAGTTCCCTGGGAAATGGCCCCTGTTGAGGAGGGATGCAATGGCTTCCTGAGGGGGCTGATGTGGTGACATCCTCCAGTCCTACCACAACAGGGATTTGGAACCATGACTGGGGACAGGGAAACATCGCAGGTGGTGGAGTGGATGAAGTGCCTCTCACTGCTCTTGTGTCCTTTCAGGGAAGCTGGATGAGAAGAAGCCTCCTGAAGCTGATATGAAGTAAGTGCCTCCCTGCCCACAGGCTGTGGAGTCACAGCTGTCTGCCTTAAGGAATGTCTTTTTGGCCCACCACATTTGGAGAGGGCTGGGTTTGGAGCTGCTGGACCTGCAGTTTGTAGGACAAAGCCAGAGGCAAGCTCTGCTTTGGATTTCAGGCTTGAGGCAGGTGAGGGCATGTTGTCGTTGCCCTGGGCCACAAGATGCAGACTCAGCAGCAGAAGGGAACAGAAATGCAGCAATATCTCTGACAGATGTGGAAGCCAGTTCCACCTCTGGTGTTCTTATCTCTCAGTGCTGGTGCTGTGTGCTCTGTTACCAGGCTCCAGGTTAAAGATTGGTGGTTGTGGCCACTCTTCCTGTAGTACACCTAACTTCAGGCTCTTTCCCACTTCTAGCATCTTTGAAGACATTGGGGATTATGTGCCCTCCACTGCGAAGATGCCACGGGACAAGGAACGGGAGAGGTACCGGGAGAGAGAGCGGGACCGGGACCGAGAGCGTGACAGGGACCGGGAGCGTGAGAGGGACAGGGAGCGGGACCGGGAGCGGGAGGAGGAGAAGAAGAGGCACAGCTACTTTGAGAAGCCCAAGGCTGATGATGAGGTGAGCCTCTCCTTGGGAAGGACTGTCCCACCTGAGCTCTGCCCTTCGGGAGTGCAGCTGTGGGGCTGGGGGGTCACCCTGGTGGCTTTGTGTGCCCCTGCACATGCCAGTGTCAGTTCCTGCAGCACTGTCACTTGCCTGCCTTCAGCCCCACCTTGGGTGACACCATGTCTCTCTTTCTTCTTTGCAGCCCGCAGACATCGACAAAGGTGAGTCAAATGGTGTGGACGTCTGAAAGAGGCTCTACAGGGTTGGAGATTTCAGAACCACTCGGCTCACTGGGCTGCACGAGCTCCTCCCAGAGACTGCTGTGCCAGGGGGAATTGCCTGCTGTGAGGCTTTTGGGGTGAAGAGTCTTGTGCGTATGGACTGTGCAGAGGCAGCTGAACAGCTTCAACAGCTTCATACTGGCTGTGAGCTGAGGAGGATTCTGGGGAGAAGGCTCTGGGCAGACCTCATTGCAGCTTTCTAGTGCCTAAAGGGGGTTTATGAAAAAGAGGGAGAGTGACTTTTTACATGGGCAGAGAGTAATAGTAAACTAAAAGATGACAAGTTCAGATTGGATTTTAGGAAGAAATCCTCTCTGAGGGTGGGGAAGCCCTGGCACATGTTGCTCAGAGAAGCTGTGGCTGCCCCATCCATGGAAGTGTTCAGGGACCAGTTGGATGGGGCTTGGAGCGACCTGGGCCAGTGGAAGGTGTCCCTGCCCATGGCAGTAGGGGTGAACGAATTGATCTTTAAGGTCCCTTCCAACCCAAACCATTCTAAGATTCCAGGTCTCCTGGGATCAGCTCTCCCCCATCCATGCCAAACTGGTTTGCTGCTCCTCTCCTACTTCACATGCAGCCTTGTCCTGCCTGTTACCCTGTCCCAGGGGGGCTCTGCCTGGCCCCACATGTGTTGCAGAGACCTGTTCCTCCCCCAGAATTTAACCTGCTGCTCTCTCTACTCCAGGACCCGGCTCAGCCAAGGAGCTCATCAAGTCCATCAACGAGAAGTTTGCTGGAGCTGCTGGCTGGGAAGGAGCAGAGGCATATCCTTTACTGTCCATGCCAGCCTGGCTTGGTGTGGGTCCAGGCTGCCCTTTCAGGCAGGCCCTGCCCCTGCATGGCAGTGGGACTGTCCTACTTCACCTGGGAGGAGGGAAATATCACTCCAATCTTGTTGCTCTTCTACCAAACATAAGCTTTGCACCCTCTGATTTGGTTGTATTGGGGTAAGGCGTGGTTTTCCTGCTGGCTGTGCCCAGCGTGTAGTTGTAGGGCTTGTGGTAGTGCTTTCCTTGACTGTTGTCACCTTGAAGAAGCCAGAAGACAAGAAGCAGCTGGGAGACTTCTTTGGCATGTCCAACAGCTATGCTGAGTGCTACCCTGCCACGTAAGGAACAGTGGGAGGCTGTGGGGTGGGAGTGGGGTATGCTGTGGGCTGCTGTTCTCTGGCAACAAGAACTTGAACATCAGCTCCAAGTGTTGTTGGGGGAGCAGCCCTGTCCTTGTCTGTGGTTACAGTCAACTGTTAAAATGCTCCCCAAGTCTTTGGTTCTGGTAGACCTGGCTTTTTCTGCTCTGTGCTGTACATGGCTTCCAGGAGCCTGCAGCCCCTCAGAGCCAGGGAGAGGCTGAAGTGCTGGGAATCCATGTGCTCCTGGTGCTCTGGCCTCCCTCAGTGGAAGAGGAAGAACTTGCAGAATGATCCTGGGAGCATTTGGGTACTGTCTGGTACAGCTCACCTGCGGGGCTTGCAGCCCTGGGGGTTCTTCTCTCTGGTCCAGGAGCTGAGTGCATTCAGCCTGAGGCCATGAAACACGGCTCCCACCAGCTGCAAGGTCCTGATCCATGTCCCATGGACCCACTCTGAACCCTTTCCATGTTTTTTTTTTCCCAGAATGGATGATATGGCTGTGGACAGCGATGAAGAGGTGGACTACAGCAAAATGGATCAGGTATTTTTCACGAGCCTTTAGGGGCAGCCAGCAAACTGGGCACCAGTGCTGGCTAAGAGGATCCCATGGGACAGAAAAAGCCCTGGAGCTGGATTGTTGAATGTCTCCTGTCTAGGGCTTCTCGGAGGGGATCCATAGCCAAAGCCATTGAGACAGGGCTCTGGGACATTGAGCTGTGTAAGAAGCCCTGGCCAGCAGCATCTGAGGAGCTGCTCTGAGTTGTTCTCTCCCTGCAGGGTAACAAGAAGGGGCCTCTGGGCCGCTGGGACTTTGATACACAGGAGGAGTACAGCGAGTACATGAACAACAAGGAGGCCCTGCCCAAGTGAGTGCAGCCCCCAGGGAGGGCCCAGCGAGGGTTCTGGGTGGGGTGGCCCTGCTCGCCAAACCTGGCTACTGGGGGAGCTTAAAGCAAGATGGGGGTACCTTGGTGAGGCCCCGAGGAGGAGTTGTGGGTCCTATGCCTGGTGATGTGTCTTTGCTCTTGGAATTCACTCTCGAGGACTCTAGCCATGATTTTGGGGGCCCAGACCAGGTCTGGAGTATGTGCTTGTGGCTGGGGGAGACATGTCCCTTTCTCTGGCAGGCTGTGCATCCCCTCCAAGCACTGAGCTGTCTTGCTCCTTTGCCAGGGCTGCTTTCCAGTACGGGATCAAGATGTCTGAGGGGCGCAAAACGCGTCGCTTCAAGGAGACGAATGACAAGGCAGAGCTGGACCGGCAGTGGAAGAAGATCAGTGCGGTGAGTGCCTGGTCACTTCAGGCCACAAGCTGCCAGTGTAGCCCAGGATAGCCCCCAACTAGTGCTGCCCTCATTGTCCTAGTCACGGCTCTTTGCTCCAGCCACACACTGTTAAAGTGTGTGTGCAGCAGGGATGGCTCTCAAGCAGCTGGATTTGGCCCTTGCAAGAGCATCAGCCAAATATCGGTGCTTCGGTATTGCAGAGGCAGCTGGAGCTGTATTTGGAGCTGTTGCCCTGGGAGCAGCCCCAGTGAGGGTTTTTTTGTTCTGCCCTCTGCAGCAGATGAATGGGCCCGAACCCATCAGCTTGGAGCCATCCAAAGGGGCTTGTTGGGAACAGGGCATGTTTGATGGCTCCCTGTTTGCCTGCTGGTAGAGCTGGAGGTTGTTCTGGCAGGGTGAGCTGGCCCTGGGCACCCCAACAGTACAGGATGGGCTAAGGGAAGTGAGAATAAATGGTCTGTGATGGCCAAAAAGGAATAAAGGGGGAATAAGCTTCTCTCTAGGCTGGATTCAGTGCTCCCTGGGTGTATCTGGCACCCTCCAGCCCCTCTGCTGAGGCTGTGAACAGCCATGTTCTCTGAGGGTAATGGGTCTTTGTGCTTTCTCTGCAGATCATCGAGAAGAGGAAGAAGTTGGAGGCTGATGGGTCAGTATAGTTGTGTCTGCTTGGGGCTCAGCTGCAGGGACCGTGTTGGCCACCCCTCCCAAATCTGTGGGGTGAAACTGTGGCCCATGGTGCTGAGCTCTGGATGGGAGGGTGATGGAGCCCTGCCATCCTCATCACCCTCCTGCCCCTCTCTCTTCCAGGGTTGAGGTGAAACGTCCCAAGTACTGATGTCTCCAGTGTCTCCACCTCCCATTCCTGGAAGCCCCTCCTGGCTGGGTGCTGTTCCCAGAGCGTGCTGGTGTGCTCTCCTTGCCCCACACACTGTCCATTTTCTGCTCTGGACTGGGGGGCTCTCCTCTCCCTCCATTCTTTGCTGTAGAGCCTGTGCAGTGTCACTGTTGTAGCCTTAATAACGCTATACTAAGTTTGTGTGACTGTCTGTTTGTGTGGGCAGGGAGAGAATATGCCTGGGCTGGGCTCAGAGCAGCAGGGATGCCAGGACTCCTCTTTCACCTACTCAGCATTCTGGGGGCTGACAGAGCAAACCCTAGCTAAGGGTATTTATTGTGGGAGCCTTTTGCGGTGAGGGGCAGCACCCCTGGATAAAATTAACAAGCCTATTTGGGGGCAATAATCCCAGCTGACCATCCTGTGCCTCAGTGCAGGGAGAGGAAAGAGGACTGTCATCTGGGGTACAGCAAGTGGAATGGCCTGAAGTGGGGGACATGCAAGGTGTCTTCGCAGCTCCTGTCGTGGGGGCTGTGGGTGTGTGTGATGGGGCCAGCACCAGGCAAAGCGTGTCCCCACAGTGCAGGGCCAGCAGGGAGCTGGGATGGCCCCTCTGGGCAAGGACAGGGGCATTGCTGGGGCCCCTCGGGGTGCTGTGAAAGGAACCGGAGTGCTGCCTGGGACACGGGGGGGCGGCCACGGGGTGTGAATTAGGGAGCCCGGGGTGTGAATTAGGGAGCCCGTGGGGTGAATTAGGGATTCCGTGGGGCTCCCTCTGGTGAACAGGAAAAAGAATGAAGTGGATGGGGCGAGTCCTGGTGCAATGGGGCCCATGGGCTGGAACTCGCCGTGGGGTGCGGGCGCTGCCCCGACGCCGTGCCACCTCGAGCTGGTGAGAGCCAGCGTTATAGCGACACCCCGAGCCCCTCCTCGCAGCGGCACCGGGCGGCTCTACATAAACAAAGGGGCGGTGTTATGCGAGCGAGGGGCGGTGTGTGCGGGGCGCCATGGCCGCCGCCATGCAGGAGGTGAGCCCGCGTGGGGCTGCGGGACCGCCGCTCCCCCGAGCGCCCCGTCCCACGGCCCCGCTGCCCGCAGGACCCGCCGGAGGAGCCGCGGGTGCGGGACACCCCCGAGGACATCTGCTTCGAGGCCACGGCCAACGCCATCGCCCTGCACGCCGAGCGGCCGCTGCTGGCCGCGGGGGACGTGGACGGCGATGTGTACCTGTGAGTGAGGGGCGTGGGGAGGGGTCCCCGGGGTTGCTGGCCCGCGGGTCCCGGCGAGCACCCCCCCTGTGCCCGCAGGTACTCGTACTCCTGCACCGAGGGCGAGAACCGGCAGCTCTGGTCCTCGGGACATCACCTCAAGTCGTGCCGCGACGTGGCGTTCTCCGCGGACGGGCAGAGTAAGTGCGGGGGGCGCGGGGGGCACGGGGGGCGCGCCGGGGCTGGGGGCGCTGACGGGCTCCCCAGAGCTCTTCACCGTGTCCAAGGATAAGGCCATCCACATCCTGACGGTGGAGGAGGGACGGCTGGAAACGCGCTTCCCCAAGGCCCACGGGTAAGTCCACCCACCCGGTCGAGCGGCTCATCCCGGGCAGGGCGTTGTCCCCGTCCCGGGGCCGGGCAGGCAGAGCCCGCAGCCTTGTTCCTGCTGCCCCGGGAGCCCATCTCCTGTGCCGTGAGCCCTCACCGGGGGCTCTCTGCAGCTCGGCCCTCAACTGCGTGCTGCCCATCGACAACCACGTGTTCGCCACGGGCGACGATGGTGGGGCGGTGAAGGTGTGGGACCTGCGCCGGGGCGATGCTGTCCTGGAGGCGCGGCAGCAGGAGGAATACATCAGCTCCATGGCCGTGGATGGCAACGGGAAGATCCTGCTCACCGCCTGGTACCGGGGGGCTCGGTGGGGCTGGGGTCCGGCTCCCCGTGCCCTGTGCTGTGCTCACAGGGTGTCCCCTCCATCTCCGCAGCGGTGATGGCACCCTGGGCGTCTACAATGTGAAGAGGCGGCGCTTTGAGCTGCTCTCGGAGCCGCAGAACGGGGACCTGACGTCCGTGGTGCTGCTCAAGGTTGGCACTGCCCCCTGGCATGGGGCAGGATCCCATGGACACCTGCCCACGCCCCGAGTTTCTGCCTCTGCCTCTGCCTCACTGCCCTCTGCCGTGCCCAGAGGGGGAGGAAAGTGGCATGTGGCTCCAGTGAAGGCACCATTTACCTCTTCAACTGGGACGGCTTCGGGGCTGCCAGTGACCGCTTCGCTCTGAGGGCGGAGTCTGTGGACTGCATGGTCCCCGTCACGGACAGCATCGTGTGTGTGGGGTCCATGGACGGAGTCATCAGGTCAGGGGAAGTGGGAGAGATGGGATGGTGTGGGATGGGGAGGAGAGGAGAGTGGGCGTGGGATGGAGATGGGGTGGGGTGGGGAGGGGGGATTTGGTTGGAGATGGGGTAAGATGGAATGGGGAGGGGGTAGGATGAAATGGAGAGGAATTGTGGGTGGTGAGATGGCATGTGGATGGGGAATTGGGATGGAGATGGGGGTGGGATGGGGATGGATTGTGGGAGGTTGGATGGGTTGCACTGGGATGGGGATGAGATAGGGAAGGGGAGTGGGATGGGATGATGGTGTGGGATAGCATGGGGAGGAATGGGGAGGCACAGGGTGCAATGGGAAGGGATGGGATGGGTGGGGTGTGATGGGGAGGGTGTGGGGTGGGATAGGATGGGGAGGGATGGGATGCGAAGAGTGGGATGGCGAGAGTGTGGGATAGGATGGGATACAATAGGGAGGGATGGGATGGATGGGTGGACTGGGGAGGGTGTGGGGTAGGATGGGATGGGATGGGGAGGGTGTGGGATAGGATGGGATGGGACGCAATGGATGGGAAGGGTCCATGTGCTCGGGCCCCTCACAGCCCTCACCGGCCCTGCCTTGGCGCCAGGGCCGTGAACGTGCTGCCGAACCGTGTGGTGGGCTGCGTGGGGCAGCACCTGGGCGAGCCCATCGAGCAGCTGGCCGTGGGCCCGGGCGGGGCGCTCCTGGCCAGCAGTGCCCATGACCAGAAGGTGAAGTTCTGGGACGTGTCGGTGCTGTGCTCGCTCGTGGTCGATGACTACCGCTGCAAGAAGAAGCGCGGCGGGCCCCTGCGGGCCCTCAGCAGCAAGGCCATAGGCGGCGGGGAGGATTTCTTTGCCAGCCTGCGCGATGAGCCCGAGGAGGAGGCGGCGACAGGGACGGGAGGTGACAATGACAGTGACAGTGACTGAGCAGCCCCGCCTGCACAGGGGGTGGGGCCCTGTGTGCCCCACCCACCAGCCACAGCCAATCAGAGCTGCAGGCTCTGCGAGGGCCCGCCCATGGGGTGTGGCCACGTGTGGATGGAGCCTGTGTAGGTGGGCAGGACGCTGGCGTTCTGATTGGCTCCCAGGGCTGTCACTCAAGCTCGGCTGAGGGCGAGGTCTTAAAGGGGCAGGATGGGATGGATTGGGTTTGGATGGGATGGAACGGGATGGGATGGGTTGGATTGGGATGGAATGGGATGGGATGGGATTTGATGGGATGGGATGGGTTGGGATGGAACGGGATGGGATGGGTTGAATTGGGATGGAATGGGATGGGATTTGATCGGATGGGATGGGATGGGTTGGGATGGAGTGGGATGGGGTGGGATGGGATTTGAGGGGATGGGATGGGATTTGATGGGACGGGATGGAGTGGGATGGGATGGAATGGGATGGGGTGGGACAGGATGGGATGGAGTGGGATGGGTTGAGGATGGAGTGGGATGGGTTGAGGATGGGATGAGTTGGGATGGGATGGGTTGGGTTGGGATGGGAAAGGATGAATTGGGATGGGATGGGATGGGATGGGTTGGGATGGGAAGGGATGGATTGCGATGGGATGGGTTGGGGATGGGATGGGTAGGGTTGGATTGTGGTGGGATGATGTTGCCCTATGGCAGGTCTGTGATACAGCAGTGGTTATGGGGGGTCGCAGGCCCTGATGTGAGGAGCCCGGGGGTGGCCGTGGATGGGAGGGCAGGTTTGGAATGGTGTGGACAAGGATCCTGTGGGAAGGGGCTGTCCCTGACATGGAAGGACCTGAAGGGGGGTCCTTGGAGATGAGAGACATGGCTGGGGTGAGAGGGGCTGGGGGCACAGAACCACTGATGGAAGGAGTGGGGAGTTCATGACGGGGATCCTTGGTGGATGGGGGGGCTTTGCGATGTAGGGGGGACAGGGCTGGGGGTCCCTGTAAGAGTGACTTGGGGAGGGGGTCACCACTGAGGGCCCCTGGTGTGGGTGAGGCAGGGATGGGGGACATGGCTGAGGGTCCCTGGTGGAGGGGTTCTGGGGGGGGAAGTGTCATGGCTGAGGGTCCCTGCTAGGGATGCAGCCCTAGGGGGTGTGTGGGCAATGCTGGGGTTTGCTGGTGTATCTGGGGGTCGTGGTGTGGGGCTGGGCGTGAGGCAGGGTATTTCTCAGGAGGGGTGAGGGGCTGACATGGGCAAACAGGTCCATCCCTTTCCTGCCCTACTGTCCCGGCAGATCAATTAGCCTTTGTTAATTAATTTAGATTTCAGCTCTCTTACAAATAAACCCAGTGCCTTTCACTTCCTAGCGCCTTGTGCCCGTGGTTTGGCTCTGCCTCAGCAAGTGAGGGTCCTCCTATGCCCCAGGAGGGACAGACAGACCTCCAGGGAGTACAGACTGGCATATAAGGGTGCACCAAAAAAGCTCTTGAAAGGTCCTGGGGATCTCCAAAAGAAGAAGGATGGAATTTGGGTGCTGCCAAAGGGGCTTGGTGGGTCCAGATGCGCATCAGGATGTGTCATGAGCAGGGGGATGTGGGGAGAGGGACCCCCCAGGACTGGGACCCAAATGCAGCCAAGGCTGCACCTGCTGGGATAAGACTGGATGAGGGCAGAGGTGCTGCTGGAGCTGGAGCTGGGGGAGTTGTCAACGAAATTCGTAAAAAAAATCTCGTTAACACCAATGTAGCATTAAGAGCAGGCATTGCTTTATTTTGGCACTGGAATATGGCCCCGGATACACGGGGGATACAGGTAGTACCCGATTTATTAGCCACGATATACATATTAATCAGAAGAGTGTTACAATTTGTTACTTAAGGCCGCCAGGGAGCCACACCTTGTCACTTTAGGCAGCCACAGAGCCCCAGAAATGGATTGGGCCTCTTGACTTTTTAGCAAACCCTCACCATTCCACTAAATGTTGCTTCTGCCTAATTGGCAGCAGAGGGACCCGCAGGATCCACGACCCCCCTGGACAGACACAGACACCTAAGAAAGGACAGGGAGCCCCTGGGCTGGATGTGGAGACCCCTGGGGCAAGAGGGGCCCCCCCCAGAATGGACACTGGACCCCTCAGGATGGCTCCAGGACCCGTTGGGACAGCTCTGGGATCCCACCCTGGGATGGACACAGGCCCCCCGTGTCCCTCCTGGGCCATGGGGCAGCAGCACCCTACCCGTGGTGCCCTGGTTCTCCCACCATCCTTGTGCCCCATCCCAGATCCACCCTCTTGTGGAGCTGGGCTGGGAATTTGGGAATGGCTCCAGGGACTGGAGTGAGCAGGGGCTTGAGGGGTTTTGGTGGGGGGCAGGATCCCCCAGACCCACCTGTCCCATCCCGCTCAGTGGAGTGGTGGAATCCTGCCCAGAGACCCCTGGTCTCACTGTATGAGGGGACCCCTCCCCAAATTGGGGGATGTGAAGGGTCCCTCTCTGGTTTGGGGGGACCAGGATGAGCAGCCAGCCAGGCTGTGGAAGCTCCAAATCCCACCCTGTCCCTTCCCCTGGTCTTGCTGGTACAGGGGGAGAGCAGAGAGATGCACTGGACAGGCAGGGGGCCAAGGATGCGGGAAGGAAAGATGATGTGACACAGCTGGTACTTTCCAGAACTCTTTAATCCCAAACAAACAACATGTGGCTGGACCTCACAGTCCCGAGGAATCACTCATGGACAGCCGGGAACCCCACGGCTGCTTCCTCGTACTGCAAACAGCAAAACAATCTGCAGGCACTCCCTTGGACAGCAGCTCCTCCAGCCCACAGAATGTCCACGGGAACCTGGATGGTCCCAGTGTGTGGCCTTGTCCTCACCTGAGGCTGGTTCCTCTACCACGCCGGCATCTGACACCGGCAGCCTCTCCCAGCAGCTGCTGCTCCTCCAGGACATGAACTGGGCTACTCCACCTCAACACAAACCAACTTAAACGAAGCCAAACTGGGCAGGAAAACCAACATCCCAAAACCAGACCCAACGCAAGGCTGGCTGGGGACAGACAGGGTGGCTGCCGTGGACCGGGACAGCAGCCCTGATCCTCTGGAGCTGGCTTCCAAAACCAACGCAAACAAACCCAAAGGAAAGCTGGAACATGGCTGGGGCCCTGGCAGGGCTAGGACACCACTGGCAGTGCCCCAGGCGGCGGCTCAGGCTGTTGTGGCTCCGGCAGAGGGGCTGCCTATGTCAGCGGGCACCTTGCAGTGGGGAGGGAAACATCAGGCTCTGCTCCCACCCCGAACCCTTCTCCTGCACCCTCTGCTTCCAACCAGGGATCCCACCTGAAGCTCAGAGACAGCAGGGTCCTGCCTAGCAGGGGGTGACAAGTGTTCTGGCCCTGCTGGTCAGGCTGGGTTCCCTCCCCTCCCACAAACTCCTCACTCCCAGAAGGCACTCCAGGACTTTGGGAAGGGCTGGTGGGGGTTGGCACAGATGCCATGGGAAGACTCACCAAGGACTCACCTAACACACGGAGCATGTGCTGTGCCACTGCAACCTTGGCCTCCTCGTGCCCGCTCCGGCCCTGCCCATCCTGCTGGACCCACGTGAACCCACTGAAGAGCACGGGGTACCCCGGGATCACCACCTGGTACCAGAAGCGCAGCCACCCGCTGGGGTTCGCCTGGACACACTTGGTGAGGAACAGGGGCGTCCCCAGGCACTGCCTCCAGCACAGGGTGTTCAGGCGGTCCAGCACATCCTGTGGGACTGGAGGCAAGGCCAGTGGCTTGGGCACTGCCAGGCCCTCGCGCATCCGGATGGGTGGTGGCCTCTCCTCCCACAGCTGCAGCTTCTGCTTCAGGTCACGGTGCAGCCAGTCTACCCTCACCCCTGATCCCCTGAGCCTCAGGTTCCCTGTGAGAGACAAGAGATGTTTCACCCATCCTCCAGCATCACCCCATCCCACCCCTCACCACCCTCCAGGATTTTAGGGGCAGCCTGACTTTAGGGACAAGGTGCACAGACATCAAAGCCAAATGCTTCTCTGCTGGGGCACAAAACAGGACTTTGGAGTCCCAGTGGGGTGTCTGGGAAAGACATCCCAGTGCAAGCATGGGATGGAGCTCTGAGGGGTAGGGCAGCTCCATCAGGAGGGTTTAAGGGACACTGAAGGTAGGGCAGCTCCATTAGGAGGCATTAACAACTTGGTCAATGCTCTGGATGCCCTAGACTGGTACTGGTGATGTTCCTGCTCTGAGCAGGCAGCTTGCTGAAGACCTCCAGCATCCCACCACCACTAGGACTAGTGAACCCAGGGAATCAGCCCCACCAAGGGCAGCTGGCCTCCCATAGGGCACAGGGAGAGAGCAAAGGGCATTTCAAGGCTCCAGTCAGCTCACAGCTGAGCCTGGAGGTGGGATCAGCCCTTCCTTAAGGACACCAGGAAGCCCAGCCCCAGCAGCATCCCACAGCACCACTCACCTTCCATCAGGGCTTTCTTGGCCAGGGCAGCAGCCTGGTGCGAGCTGTACTTGAGCACGGCGAGCTTGGCCTGCCTCTGGCAGGGGCTGGCGTGCAGGGTGACACTGAGGATGCCCTCAGTGACCCGCTGCAGCATGGCCTCCAGCTCCCACTGGCTCACTGAGGTGGCCAGGCCATCCACGATGAGCTCACGCTTCTGGGTGCTCCGGCACACCACGATGGTGCAGCCCCGGCGCACCTGGAAGTGGTTGAAGGTGGCGATGGCATCCATAGCGCCGCGCTGGGTGCTGTACCTGGCGTAGGCGAAGCCCCGGTTGAGCCCGCTGAAGGTCATCATGAGGCGGAACTCGTAGAGCTTCCCCACGCTCTGGAAGAGCGGGATCAGGACGTTCTCGTACATGTCCTGCGGCAGCTTCCCGATGTACACCTCGGTGTCGGCCGGCGGCGGGCCGCCCACCCAGCCTGTAGGCACAGGGGGTGTGGTGCCCTGGTGACACTTGCCATGCCCCCCGGGCACCGGGGCGCCGAGCTGTCCCCCTGACATACCTGGAGGGGGTGCCCCGTAGCGCCGCTGCCCATTGACCTGCACCAGCTTGATGCCCGTCTCTTTCTCCCAGGCGAGCAGGGCCATCTTGCTGGCCTGGTTGACGCTGTTGGTCCACATCTGGGGATGGGAGGGGATTGTCCGGGTGAAACACTTCCGACCTCCCAGCTGGGAGCACCCCAACCCCACACCCAGTGCCAGGCAGGGTGTGGTGGAGCAAGTGAACCCCTCTGCTCTCAGGGAACTCAAGGAGCCTTCCAACATTGCCCATCCCAAGGACTGCCCAGCCCAATGCCCAAGCCTGCTCCACATGATTAAGTCCAGCACCTTTGTCAGAGCTCAAGGTCACCAGCACCTCCCTATGGCCCTGAAGGGCTTGGAAAGCCACACCACAGGCAGCAGCTGGTGCTGCAGCGGGGGCTGGAGCACAAAGCCAAGGTGACCCATTGCATCATGACACCTTCGGACTGAAAGAGAGTAGGTTATACTGTATATTGGGAAGAAGTTCTTCCCCATGAGAGTGGTGAGGCCCCGGCACAGGTTGCCCAGAGAAGCTGTGGCTGCCCCATCCCTAGAAGTGGCCAGGCTGGACAGGGCTTGGAGCAACCTGGGCTAGGGGAAGGTGTCCCTGCCATGGCAGAGGGTGGGAATGCATGAGCTTTAAGGTCCTTCCAACCCAAACCATTCCATGATTCTGTGCTTCTGTGAGACACCAGGCAGGCTGGGACCCCAGAACACCAGGTCTCTTCTACCAGCATCTCCTCAGGCTTCTGAGACTGGGGAGAGTCTGGAGACATCACACTATGACACACTATGATCTGAGAAATGTTCATTAGGCCTTGGCCTTGACAAACAGCACCTGGGATAAGCTCCTTTTGAACTCATCAGCAACACTGTGTGTTTCCAGGAACTGGTGCTGTCCAGTGAGCTCCTGCTTTTTAACAGCCTTGGAAATTTGGAAACATATTTTTCTTGCCTCAATAACAATCAAAGTGGAACAATATTTTTGTTATCAAACTTTCTTTGAAAGTTACCAACCTGAATTTGGGCCAGGATGGAAAATTCCTGTGACTAAAGCCCACTCTCTGTCAGCCCTACAAAGAGTGCTCCAAAATGAGACCCTTTGAGCCCTCCTGGACCACAGGGTTCTACTCTAAACCTAGTGACTCAACTCCTTCCCACCCCCACAACCTCCACAGATAGTTTTGCGGCTATTTTGGTTTAGATTGACTGATTGATTTTGGATCTTTGCTTTTTCTTGGTGTGCTCTAGAAAGCAGTAGAGTGAACGTTGCCAACAAACTTTGTGGTGCTGTGACTTTTACATTAAACCTGTTTTTGCCAATACCTTTGCTGATGATTCTTTAAGTGACCTTAAAACACTTAATTCACAACAAATAGTTGGCAGGATGGCAAGTGATGTCACTGACTACTTACAAAAGCATGGAATGAGTTTAAGTTCTCAGATGAATTACAACAGTTTTGGGAACTTTAGGATGTTGGAGAAAACACGTCCCTCGATTTTGTGTCGTTGCTCACCCACTGTACTCACTGTTACAAAAGGGAAAACAGTGGGAGTGGAACTCAGAACGAGGAGACAGTCAAGACTCTAATACTGGAATTAAAACCACCTCGATGACAGGGACCAGTTTTGCAGACCTCCTGTGACCTGTTTCAAACTGGCCCTGAGGGTCCAAAGAGACCTTTATTATTTAGTTTGACTGGATTGAAGAGACAGAACAGATATTCTGATGGGAAAAGGGACCTTTTTCTCTAATCCAAGCTGAAAACAAGCTGAGAAGTTCCATCAGGAACAGCCTGTACAAACCAGAGGAGAATTTAATTTGCTGGAATCTATTTTAGATGCACCTCCCCTCACTCAGGGGATGCCAATAGAAGATATTTAGCAAAAAGGGTAAATGGTAAACGACAATACAAGGCTGTTTCATTAAACATCAACACAAACAAACGAATAAAAGAAGAAGGTGAAGGTACAAGTAGGAGAGTTAAGAGCAGTTTTTTAACATCTCAGAACGGAGCAAAAATAATCTCTCTGAGCTCCTGTTTGGGCTGGTGCCATACAGTGGCTCTGCAAGTGGGAATCACTAAACTGGGAAGCAAATAGATCTCCCATTTGGAGATCTCTAGGCTGGCAATTATTATTAAACAGAGCCAGAAAAGCACTGTTCAAGGTAGGATGGGTTAAAGCCCATGCCAAGGATAACGAACCAGCCATAATCTGGAATTAAAAAGTGTGTGAATTAACTAAATTAAGACAAATAAAGACAGAAGACTCCCTAAATCAGGAATGGTATCAACTGGGAGAATGGTTACATCAGAAATCAGGTCACTCTGGTGAAGAAGCAATTTATTTTGCTGCACAGAGCAAAGGTCCCTAAACAGGAAAACTTATGAAACTCTTCCTACAGAACGTCCTCAGTGTAGATTAAAATTACTAATAGATCACCTTGCTGAAGCACCACCCATACACATCAGGAAAGGAAAAGCTTTATGGTCTCCATGGCAAATGGATTCCATGGGGCCACTCAGGCCCTCTGCAGGACACCAATCCATCCTCCCAGGGGGAGAAGGAGTTTCTGGCTTCCTTGTGGCAACTAAACGCCCAAGGGTGAATGGTCAGAGCACAGCATGGGCACTGCTATAGAGATTCTCAGCTCCACCTACTCCTGCCTCCTCCAGGGTGATAATGGTTCACATTTCTCATGTAAAGAGGTACACCAATGGGCCAAGAGTGCAGTGAATTCAAGGAAGTAATTCAGTGGGTATTCCACATCCCATTTTACCCCCAGACAAATGGAATCACAGAAAGGGACAGTGGCCTATTGAAAAAGAGCCTTAAGCCACAAAGGACTGAGTGGGATGTTCAACTTCCCAGAGCACTTTAGCACCTAAATAATCGGTGCAGACTCACCAGGAGCCCGGTGAGCAGAATAGTCTATCCAAAATCCGCATCAGGTGCTCCACCTCCCATTAAAAGGGGACATCAGACAGCATTACAACCAGGACAGCCTGGCATGTAAAATGACCCCAGATTGGATCGGCACCTCTGACTAAACCTCGAGACCCCCTTGCTTGGGAAACCACTGACAGCAGTGGCACAAAACACAGAATTAGTGCCAGGTGGATTTTCCTTCTTTTTAATGGGGTAACCTGCCCAGGAAAACGCCACCCAGACTTGTATTATTTTTCTTTTTAAGAAGATGTTATTGGGAATGATGGCAGCATGTCTCCACTGAAGATCAAGTTATCCATGAAAGGACTGCTCATTCTTCTCACAGAGGGAATCAATGCCAGGATGAACCAGACCGGACACTTAAGTCACCAAGCCTGACCCACTGGATGGAGATTTTCACTTTTTCTATCTGTAATGGTCACTTAAGCCTGAATGCATTTCAGTGACAACTTTTAATGAAACAAACCCCTAACTGTACAAATTTAGGAGCTCCACCTGATAATATGAATTTGGCAGAGGGAAATATAACCATAATATGTGAAACACAACCTCTAACCAAAGAAGGGGTTATTTACTTACTCAGTTTCCAATCCTGAAACAAAATATGAAAGGGAAGTAGTAGTGAAGGTATAATGTATCCACAACCGTAAGTGGGCTAATATATATTGGCACAACAAAAAACAACTCAAACTTCACGATGCTCCTCCCAGGCTCCTGGTAAGATGGGACCCTATGCCAGCAAATATATCGGCCACTAAAAAAAGTATTTCATCCTTCACTATCCCTCAAACAAGTGGAATTATCTATGCAGGTTAATATCTCAATTAAACCTGCCTGCTCACCGTTTCTGTCTACATGCAAACCCATCAAAGAGAGATGCGACTGGCATTAAACAGCAGCGATGCTGAAGTCCCGGCAAACAAAAGAAACTCAGGAACACGAGATTCATTACCATCTTTCTTATGAGCATGAGGAACTGCCCAATGGCCCCTATCAGATATATCCCCTCAGCGGGAAAGGATCGAAGGATCACCCGCTAACAGTGAATGCCACGAGGCCGTGGCACTTCTCCATCTCCCTGGGGTTTCATCTGTCCTGAACACCTGTGGATGAGGGTGAGGACCCACACTGGGGAAATATGCGCTGAGACGGCGATGAAAGAGCAGCCCCGCCTTCCCCCCTGCCCAGAGCCTCGTGGCCCGGCCCTGACCCCTCTGTCCCCGGCCCTGGGGCTGCAGGGGCTGTGGGGAGGGGCAGGATCCGGCGCTGCCCCCGCAGCCCCCGGTGCTAACGGGGCTGTCCCGCACCCCTCACCCCGCCGGCCCCGGTTCACCCCGGGCGAAGGGCCGGGATGCGGAGACTTTGAAAGGCATCGGGATCGGGACCGGCGCCGACCTCCCCGGAGCTCCCAGCCGGGGCTCGGGGGCTCCGGTCCCACAGGAAGGGTCGCCCCGAGGGGGATTATCAATACAAGGGAGCCGTGCCCGGCTCGGGGGCTCCGGCCCCCCGGGAAGGGTCTTCCTGAGGGGGATTATCAATACAAGGGAGCCGTGCCCGGCTCGGGGGCTCCGGCCCCCCGGGAAGGGTCTCCCCGAGGTGAGCGATGCCCGCACGGCGCTCCCCCGGCCCCGCTGTGTCGGGCCGCCCCGACGGCACCAACCTTCGCCTCCCTCGCCGCCGCTCGTCCCGCTGTTCCCGCCGCCCCACGCCACCGGGGCCGGGGTCTGGAAGGTCACAGCACCGCCCCCCCCCGCTCCGCCCCACCCCTGACCGGGCTGAGGGGCCCGCCGGCAGCGCCCACTTTCCCCCTCGGGGGTCTTGCCTACCCTTAATCGTCGCTTGCCTTGTCTTTCTTTGCTTTCCCTTTCCTATCCCATCCCTCCCTTCCCTTGCCTTTTCTATTCCCCCCCTCCCTTGCCTTGCCTACTTCTGCTTCTCCTACTTGTACATTTGTACCCAAGGGCAAGGGGTTGCTGAAAGAGGTACAGCAGCACCACCGACCTGTCATAACGGGATCATCAAGGTTGGAAGAGACCTTCAAGATCGTCTAGTCCAGTCATTAGACCCCAGATAACAAAGCCCCAAAAAAAGGTTAGAAGAGACGTTCAAGATCGTCTAGCCCAATCATTAGACCCCAGATGACAAAGTCCCCAAAATATACTCCAGGTTTGAACCTATTCATGCTCACAGCTGGAAGGCTTTTTGCTGCTTCTTCCAGTACCTACTAAAAAGGACCAATTTTGGGGGGATCAGAAACATCTGCTAGGAAGAAATCCTTAAAAAAATTTCCTGATGTACAGGAGAGCGCATTGGCCTAAATCTCCACCGCATGACAAAACCGGGTTTAAGAGCACAGGAGGGTGTGAGAGGCTGAGATGTTAGCTCTGATGAGTCCGAAGAGCCGGCCGTTTGCGGAGGCGGATCTGCGAGCAGGGATAATAATGCTTTCTGCGGTGCCATCGAGTCCCCACCCGCCGGCAATGTCACATTGACACAGGGTATTCACATTCACGTGTAGCGTTTAGGGTACTCATCCCTTCTGATGGGCCATAAGTGCTGCCAGAGCGGGGGCAGCGGAAAACTCCGCTCCCCCGGGGGAGATAACCTCCTAAACCCGAACTTGTGTCAACCCACTGGACTTCGTGCTCCGTGGGCTTTCTCCCATCTCCAGTGGATCAAGACTCTGAGCATCACTTCGACCAAAGGACATCGAAATGACAGCAATCAAATCTCCTCGCTGGATCCACACGTGGTGAGATCTTTCTACTCTTATCCTTTCTTTCTTTTCCTTATACATTTTCTTAAATGTTATTCCCATGCTTTTACATTGCACCATTACTATAGATAATAACCAAAACGGCTGCGTTGCAACCAAATTGTTCTAAAGTAAACCTGCCATGTATATATTTATAAACACGGACCAGTCAGAGTCGTTTCACTCTAATCTGATCCAAGGGGTCCATGAACAAGAACCTGGATTAGTAGCCTTATGTATTTCTAGCAGAGGAATTCAGCCCTGCTGTCCAGGATCTCAAAGAACAATTCCAAACCCTTCATAACACTGTCACTTGCTGGATTATACTGAATTATTCCATATTGCCCCTTACCACTGGCTCTGTATCTTCTCTGACGTTTTGCACTGCACAATCCAGACCAGCTTTTGTCTCCCCTTATCAGGAGAATCCTTGCTGAGCAAATAATCACCTCTCAAAGCTCTTGCAAGGAAGAGAGGGCAAAAGCCTGTAGGATTCTCTTTGGAAGGAGGCATAAGGGTGGTGCAGCTCAATGTGATCCCAAAAGTCCTCAGGCTGCTTTATTATTCCTGCTTTCCTTCAGAGGAAATCATGAAGAAGCAGCACCATAGGATCTTGAAGGTCCAGATAATGACTAATACCTCACAGAACTATGGGAAGAGGAAAAAAAATTAATACTATAAACCTTGAAGTACAGACACATACACACACAAATCATACCAAAGAGTTGTAAATGGAATACAGAATTACAATTAAAAAAAAAAAAGTTTAAAAGTTTTGTCCTTTCTCCTTAGGGAGGAAAAATGGCTTGTCCAGCCAGTTTGCCAGCATCATGGTAAAAATCCAAGAGCAAGTGGAAAGGGAAATTAATGATACCCATCCATGAGGAAAAAAAGAAAATCACTAGTGATCCAGATTCCTACAAAGAAACACTCGGCTACTGAAATAGTCTCTGCTCACCCAAATACCTTCAAATGCAACTGCATTTTACCAATGTGCCTGTTTGTGCACTGCTGCTAGTAAATGGAATTAGGCTTTTGAATATCTTGAGGAGAAAAAGAACAGATTATTCCAAGAATTATTAACTCACACCCATCTCTGTCTAACATCTGTCTCTCAGCAAGCCAAAGTGTTGCCACTAGATGGCAAAATGAGACTGAATCTTCTCTCCTACATAATTTCAGATTTTATTTGTGGGATGGAGATAAAACTGAAGTACATTAATATATTTTTATAGATTTTAATCTTCTGGTATTTATTTGGAAGGCAGTAACAATTGCAGGTATTCTACCACATGAAAGGGAGTTTCCCATTTTCCATTCATACATTTTAAAACATCTTTGGAGTACAGCAAGTTCACAATTTCCCCCACCTTATTATAATTAAATAGGATTTCTCTTTTTCCTCATGCTCACCCTGATTATATAAAGGTTTATAACTTCCTCCATAGAAATCTTCAATTCATTTCTTTTAATACCAAACCAGATTTTTTCCCTTCTCAAACCACCCAAACCCATGATTTGGTTAAATGGCCATTTTTTGTGCTAATTGAACAGGTGCAGTAGGTAGTGCAGAAAACAAGTTCCCCTCTGTACTGACCCAATAGTTTGTACCACATGTGCCTGTCTGGGTGAGGCTTATTTGTCAGAACTGAGCCCAGGCACCTTGGGCATGCCCTAAGCCCTGCCTAAGGCTCTTATTCTGACACATAATTGCATGCAGATGTGAATGAAGTGAACTGAGAAAGTGTTTTTAAGCCCATGCTCTATTTGGACAATAGCTGGCCCTGGGCTGTTTTATTCTAAAGAGGAAAAAAGAATTCTGTAATCACGATTATAGAGCTCCCCCAAGTGATTAAGTTACTAAATAAGGCAGAATATTTTCAGGACAAAGAGCTGAGTGTCACTATCACAAAACACACCCATCCAATGGCTCCAGAAGCCAAGCACAGCTCAGTGGTACCCAGAGAACATGAGCACAAACAGACCGGGCTTGTGTGACCCATCGGGGCATCTTGGGCATGACCTTTCAGTCACTTATTCATCAATAAGAAGGAGGTAGAAGAATCAAGGCATTTGACAAAGTCGATTCTGTATCACACGAAGCTGAGTTGTGTGTTTGCTGCCCAGTAGTTCAGGAATGAACAGAATGGTTTCAGGGTTTGCCCATATAAAAAGTCTTTTTCCTATTCCCATTCATAATTCTGCCTGTAAACTCAGTCCTCATGTGCTCACAGTCGCATTAGTAAATGAATGAATTCTGAGGATCTGCTTTCCCTAGTTCTCCTCTCATTCAGGGACTGAAAATGTGCAATATCCAGAGGTCTGAATGGCACCTTTTTTCATACTTCCAACTTAGTGGTCTACTATGTTTTGTTAATTCCTAAATTAAACCTCTCTCCTGATCTTTGGTAACTTCAAAAAATATGTTCTGAATCAATGTGCTTATAGAGATAGTTCATAGTGTTCAGATGAACAGCTGCCTGTATGGAGGACTGCAAGAGTTTTTCATTTTGTCTCCCTGAATGTGAGATGTTTGTAACCACCAGAACTTCACAATCCAGTGTGGTGAGCAGAAGTGTCCAGCAGAGCAGCATGTGGATGCTTGGGAAAGAAAATCTGCTCACAGAATCTCGGGACAGTGGCAATCTGTGCCCTCCCATAGCAAAACCAAACAAAAACCAACAAAAGAAACCCTGTGACAGACAAATAATTATAATATAGAGCTGTTCTATTTCTCCCCAGACTTGGTATCTTATATCTGGTTCACACAAACATCCAGGAGCTCAAAGGCTTCACTGAACCTGAAAAACTTAGAGAGTAAAAGTGATATGGGAGGAGAAACAAGTGGGAGTTCTGCAGAACACTTAAAAATAGGCAGTTGTAGGAAATTTTCATACCAGACAGTTTGGACACTTCAATGCCTGTTTCCACCTTTCTTTCAATGTCACATTTGCTATTTTAAAGTCACTTAAAACAAAACTACCTGAAACTGATGTCTGAATATCACAGTGTGTTACGCTATGCAGGGGAGAAGAAACAGGAAGGAGCACATAAAAATGCTCAACTTTCTCTGGAAAATAAGGTTTTAATTCTGAAAGTTTAGATCTGAAACATGAGTAGTTCATGACCCATCAGCCAGAACAGAACAGAAAAAACCAAACCAAAATAAATACCCCCCACCCAACACAAACAAATAGTTAAAAAAAACCCCAAAAAACAAAGCAAAAAGCCCTCAGTTACCACAGTTCATTTTCTCAAAACAGTTCTGGCACAGTTGTTCTCCCCAGATTCAAACCCACCTCTGACTCCTCTTTTTTGTGAAAAATTATACATTTGCTTTGGGAAAGAAACTATCTAAAATATTTATATATCTAGTTCTTTCACAACATAATAACACAAAAATAAACAATATACATTAATTGATGATGAATTCCCCTTGAGATTCACACACATATTTTTGTTTTAAATCCTGATATTTTGAAATAAAAGCGTTATTTTCATGCAATGAGTAATCATTAGGAAAAAAACCCAGAAAACCTGCATTTCAAAAAAGTAATATTTCACCTGAAAATTGCCTGCTAAAGGAAGAGCACACACAAGTCAGAGTCTACTCAAAGTATTGAAACAGTAAAGAGGAGCAAACTGCTCACATTGTCTTCCTCCTCTGTATCATCATGGTCATCACTCTCCTTGAACCCAGGGCGGAGAGGTGGCCCAATGAATTCGTCACCTGCATCATCATCATCATCACCATCAACATCCTCAGCTGGGCCTTGAGCAGAACTCTGGGATTGCCTGGAAGTCACTCAGTATGATGCGTGGGTGCAATTTAAAATACATGCAAAACCCTTGTTTATGAAAAAAGTATCTTTTATTATGAACACACCGTGGTTTGAACACAAGGTGGCACTGAAAACTTGAAAAGCATGGGATGTTCAGGAATCCAGCTCCTTGCTAACACTGAGCCAGTCACAGAGAGGAAGAACATAAATATTGAAAACTAAACTAACATTAAAAACAAAACTATACCCCAGACGATGTTGGTTACCAACAGCGTTTTTTCCTCCAAGACATCTGTTTTCTGATCTGTGAAATTTACTCTCAAAACCTTTCAGGACTGACAAACTCTTTACCCACGAAGGTCTGAAATGAGCACAGTGCCAAAGCTGTTGAAGCTTTTTTCCTTTTCTCAGCCCTGCAAAATCCCAAGCGTTTTTCTTATTGGTCAGTAAGCTGCTGAAATATTTGGAGAACTGGAAACAGGTTACAGGGACCAGAACCCAGCTCTGGGTTTGTGTGTGGACAGGATGCTCTGCAGCTGCAACATTCACTCCACAGACCTTCCTTGTGATGCTACAATGGCCAAAATCCCATGTTGTCAAGCAGTTTGCAGTGTAAACTCTGCAAGCTCTACAGAGTTAGCTTTGTTTGGGTTAAAACAAGTACCTAAGTGGAAAGAGGTCGCTTACAGTCTGACTGTCAGAGCCAATAAGCTGTTTATGGATGTCTGTTGTCCATTTGATGAAAATAACAAAATGGGCTGAGTTAAAAGAATCACAGAATCAACTAGTTGGAAAAAGCCCTCTGAGATCAAGTCCAATCTTTAACCCACCACCACCTTGTCTACAAGACCGTGGCACTCAGTGCCACATCCAGTCTCTTCTTAAATACCCCCATTGTCTGATCACACTCTCTGTAAAGAACTTCTTCCTAATGTCCAACCTACAAATCATTGTGTCTTTATCTTTCAGGAAAGTTGGACAGACTTGAAATACTGCTGTTTGAAAAACTTTGATGAAACGGAGAGTTTTTGTTACTGGTCAGTTGTCTTTGCTGAAAAAGAACTGTTTTGGTTTTTCCAGTTGTTTGAATAAACGTGTACCAAAAAACCCTCACCAAAACCCAAACGAAAGGCAAGGAAATGGGAAGCCTGCTATGGGAGCACTGACTGGGAGTACCTTGGGCTTCAGCTCCATGTGGGGATAGCAGCTCCCACGGGTGCTGCTGTCCAGCAGAGCTGGCAGGTTCCCCAGCACAGCCCAGTTCTGCAGTGGGGCAGGGGACACAGAAGTGACAGGGGCCAGCTGGGAGGTAGGGCAGGAGCTTTGTGGCCAAAGGGAGCTGGGCCAGTGCAAGAGAGTAACTGGAGCCTTGCAGAGCCCCCTTGGCAGTCTCTCCTGGAGCTGGTGGGAGGAAACCTGTGCTTTGTGATAGGTAGAAAGGCTTTGAGCAGTTAGTCCCGACTAAAGGGTGTGAGTTTATTGTTCTTCATCTTCACCCTTAACTCCAGTGTCCCTGTCAAACTTGCACAACCAGTTCCAGGACCAGTGTGTTACTGGTGGAGTTCTGTACATGGCAGGTGCTGCATTAGTCAAGTCTCACACCCAAAGCAGAACATCCTTTCCAGTGGTGCTTCTGGCCCCTTCTGTGTCACAGTTTGTGATCTGAGCTGCTGAACTGCACTGACCAGTCCACGTTCTGTCTTGTTCCTCAAGTCCGTAGTTCCTCTTTCTCAAGCCTCAGCAGCTTTTCTTGTTAGCACAGCCTTTCACAGGCCATAACAACTGATTGCTATCACCCCAAGTCACCGACTTTGCCTCCTTTTTCCTTCCCTCATCTCCAACTTCCCTTTCTCAGAGTAAGCAAAGGGGTTTTCAGTTTTTCCTCAGCAGAAATCTTTGCTGAGGTTTGATGGGGGTTCTCTCAATTTGTTTGCAGCATCTTTAGGCAAATTAGGCACGTTATGCCACTTATGACCCCAAGAGAGTGGAGTAAGTCATATACCTGAGAAAACAGTGCTCTTGCTAGGATACCTCTAACTACTTACCTTATTTCTTCAGCACCTTAATAGATATTTGATTCTCTCTGGTTTCTGAATAGAGTCCAGTTGTACTCTCCAGGCTGCATTTTAGGTTTTCAGTCATTTTGGAATTGCCTGAATTCCCATCTTGCCACCTTCTCTAAGTAACACAATTCACTAGCGATGGAAAATACACTTTTTCAAGCCTGCACATTTTTAATTATTAATATTTTATATATATTTTTTTTTTTTGATCCAGGAAAATCTTAGCTGAGGGTTGAGTTCAGAAAGAGTACACAATTCTAATTATTTTTTTTCCCATTGAAATGTTGTACCTATAACCCAAGTATCAAATTTGTGCAGTGACAGCAATTCCATCCATCCCTGTTCCTGTCCCCATTGTGGGACTGTGATTCAGCCACTTGATGGGGAGTAAGCAGTTCCATTCCTGCAAAGTGCTGTTCACATTGGCAAGGGCTCTGTTTTGGCACACACATTGCAAAGTCAGAGTTAACACTTGACTACAAGAATTAAGGAAATGATGAATAAGGACATTGAGGAGCAGAAAGTGTGGCTGAGCAGTGATTACAGAAAACAAGGAATGTATAAAAATATTGTGACGTTTAAAGGATATAAAAAATGAAAGCATTTTTCCATGTTAGTGTTACAACCCAATCCTGAAGGTGAGAGTGACCCAGGCTCTTGTTAATAGATCTCTTGGGTTCAGATTTGAGTGAAATGACACTGAATGATCAATGTTTATATATATGTATATGGCAGATTTCTTTTAGAACGCTTTGGTGGCAATGGAAAGAAGATATGTAGCCATTTTGGTTATTATCTGTAGCCATGAGGCAATATAAAAGTATAAAGATACCACTTAGGAAAATGTATAAGGAAAAGAAAGCAAAAGAAAGAAAGATTAAGAGCAGATGGTGGAGAGGAAGGGTCTGACCACCAGTGATATCCTTCCAGTGATGGGACTTGATTGCTGCAATTTCTGTGTGGGTTGGTCAGAGGGATGGTCACAGTCTTCATCCACCAGGGGAGGGGACAGCCCATGAAACACCGAGTTCTGTGGGTTAATAGAGCTGAAACACCCAGGTACCTCCCCTGGTGGGGAGTCCTCTGGTAGAAGGCCCCAGAAATGAGTCTGGGGGTGCCTTGGGCGTCTTTGATGGTTTCTGATCCTTTCTAGGACACGACACCTGCCTCTCAACTGAGCCCAGCTGGGTCAGTTGTGCCCCATCTGAAGGGATGAAAACCTTCAGCCCTGCACGTGAATGTCTCAGCATGTCCCCTGTGGAAGGGTTTTACACCTGAGCCGGTTGTGTAAGGGAGGACATTGCCCTGATTATCCCATCCTGGTGGGCCTGCTTTCCTTATCCTCACATCTTCCTTGCCTGGCTCAAAAGAAGGTTGGTTTGTGTGGCCACCCTCTGGCAGTGGGTGCTCCCCACCCTGACCCAGGGCTGTTCTTATGCAGGTCAGAGGTTTTGCCACCACATCCCCAAAATCTCTCCTCCTGCCCTTTGGCTGGGCAGTGCAAACCTGAGCTCAGCAAAGCTCCAGCCCATAGTTTGAGTCACTGAAGTCAGCACTGCAGTCCCTCATAGTCAGAGCTGCATGTACAGCTTGGGAATTAGGCATGGCAAGTTAAAGGAGGAACCACAGGCTGTCAATGGTAAATATTCCCAGCATAAAAGGAAAAATCTACCCAAGTCTTATCAAAACAAAATTGGGCAGGGTGAAAGGAAACCATGTCATAAAGATCCACTTTGCTTTGGGACTGAGGTGAACATGAAGACTAAATTCTTAGGAGGGTTGAACTTTTTTTGTTGTTGGGCTCTAAGGGAATGGACACATAACCTGAGTTATTCAAGAAAAATAAACCATTCTGCAAGCTGTTCAAAGTAAGCCCTTGACTCCACTTAAAACAGGGACAGAACAGCACCAGAAGAGGTGAGAGAAACTTGGAACAGTGCTGCTCTTTGAAGGCAGCAGAGTGTGTGCAGTGTGAATTTCCCCCCTGCGTGGCCTAAAATGGTTTGACTCTCACATTTTCAAACATCAGTCCAGCACTGCATCAAAAGAACTGTACCACTGGCAGCTGTTACCGAAGAGACACATTTTTTATGTGGAGGTCATGTCACTGAAGGCAAAGAAAATGTTTTTAATACACCTAGTTCTTTAAAAAGAGGGAAAAAAATCTCAGTGGAAAGGTATGTACCTGACAATAGCTGTAATGTCAGTGTTTCTCAGCATTTGAAAATCTAAGAGCTTCAAATCCACCTGATGAGGTTGGCAAGTGAAGTATACAACAAATTGTATAATGGAACAGAGGTATCTTGTGCTGCCTGTTCACTGTGGGTCCATTTCTTGCAGTATAAGATTGAACTCTGGGAATTCAAAGCATGTGGTCATTCCCAGCAGACAGCTGGGATTTTCACCTCTGAACTGTGTCTAGTTATCAACCAAATGTCTGCACGTGGCCTGTCCAACCTGACATTCTGCCCCAGGAGCTCTCAGTGGCCCCATCTGTTGGCTGGAGTTCATTTAATTGCCCCAGTGCTCAGGTCAACCTGTGTTTCTCCAAAGAAATCACATGTGGTGGCTTCCCAGACATCCTCCCTTACACTTCTACCCAAACCTGACCAGAGGTTCTGGCACAAGTGTGGACATTCAGCTATTCCTCTTTGGATATCCATTCTCAGGGAGCAGCAGTGTTGAAATTGCCTCTCCAAGCAGAGGGGACAACAGGAGCCCAACGTGGGGGGAAGTGTTAATTCTGGGAGTAACAACTGTAACTCTGAAGAGAGCCAGAGCAATCATAAACAAGTGGGAAGAGTGAACAGAGGAGTGAGCAAAAGCATGAGAAAAGAGCATCCTGCTGGGGACTGGGAGTCGTGACTCGTGTTGAATGACATTTTCCATTGACTTGTTCAGATACACACAGAGGCTGGAGATGCAGTTGGAAATGGTTACACTGAGCCAGAAGCATCTCTGAGGATTCACCTGTAGAAAATGCAAAGTGGTCTTTCCTCAGCAAGCCTCACTCAGCCACCATATCTGATGCGTTTATGACATTCCAAAAGAAGCTGTAGACAAAGCTCAAGTGCACGTGCAGCTGGGCTTTGGCAGCTGCAGAAATATGTGTGTAGTTGTAATGTACTCAGGGCACAGACAGGATCCAGGCAATAGTGAGGGGACACCTGTGCTGGAATTTCTCTGTTAGCTGCTCTCTGCACTAGGAGGTCAACTTGAAAGGTGGCTGCTTTTCTCCTTGCTCAGCATCAGAATAAGTGGCGCTGGAATTCTTCTATAACATCACCAGGATAAATTTGGACCAGGCTAATTAGTTTTATGTTAGCGCAAATAAGGCATAACACAATTGAAAGTATATCTGCTACACTGGATTTGGGATAGAAGTCAGATTAGGAGGCAATGAAACACTGTATTAGAACGAACAATCAGAAATTATAGCACAGGCTTCTTCCTGTCTCTGTGCTGTAGGAACTTGTTTCTCTGTGAAATGCAGGGGTTCTGAGGGGATGTCTGAGATGCAGTTTTGTAACCTCCCCTTTACCTCTGCTGACAATGCACCAATCCTTTCAGGATTCTTTGACACAAGTTCAATTAGTGCTGTTTCATCCCCAAACCTGGAGGGGATATTTCTGTGAGACTGTCAGGACATGGCTCACGTGGCTCACAAAGGCCCCAGAAAACACAGCTACATAATGTGTTTGATAAATGCTACACTGCTTGGAACAGCTGTGACAGCAGTTTGGGTTTAGGGAGTTTGAAATACCACACTGCCATCATTTACCAAAATTTCTCCAGACAAAAAAGTGAGCATCTTTAAATCAGCCTGTGAATTTCAAACAGAAAGCTCTTTTATCCAGTACTATGAAGACTTGCAGATCTGATCTCAAATACATGCACTCACATGCAACACACCTGCAGATTACAGACCCGAAACGAGGTCCTCAGTGACTGGAAAGGTGAATTTAGTTGCTCTTGAGAAAGAAGGGCAACTTTCCAGTGCTTCAGAGCTGTGCACCTTCCCTGACTAGTGCAGGGAGGTCACGAATGACCCCTTTTGTGCAGTCGAATGGAGCAGGTGTGAGGAGTGACCCCAGGCATTCTGCCATCACAAGAAAAAAGGGGAGAATGCAATATGTTGGTTTTTATACAAACCAGGCCCACTGGAATTACTCAGTGTAATCTCACCAGAGGTGCCTGAATTGGCTGTCCATGACAGATGGAAGTGTCTCCTGTCCCTGTGGTCATATTATGGTTTTGTGGGTTCTTTCTCAGACACAGAAATCCTCATAAGAGGTAAATGAAACAATTGCAATGTAATAATTTTTCATCAAAGCTTATCCATTTCTTGTTTTCATTGAGTGATTCCGTATTTGAAGGAACACCAGCTGTAATTTCATTGCTAATTTGTTGATCCTCCTTATGTCCAGCTCCAACAATAACTTCTTGTTGCAGTACAAGTCAAAGAAAGATGCTGGACACTTGAGGTAGTGAGGTCAATAGAAGTTTTTCTTAAATGAGTGTTTCCTTCTTTGGAGGGGGGCTCTCCTGGACTAGACTTGCTCAGAAGAGTAACTCAGGTCTATGCAGATAATGTGACAATATTTGTATTCTGTATGGAGTCTGTAAATACATAAATATTTCTGTCTGCAATTGCAAGCAAATAGGGTCCATAGGAGCAGACAGAACGTTTTCAGGGCTCTGCTGTGCTTCCTTGTTTACTTATTTATGTTCAGAGAAAGGAAGTGGCGAGGCTGACTGGCTGCAGCCTTTCTGAGAAGAGACCATTTTGTGACAGAGGAAGCAGCATCTCTCTGGGACGTCCTGACAAGGGAGCCCTGTGTTGGAAAGAGCAGCTCTTGGGCCAGGAATTGCTGGGCAGGCTGGAAGTGGCCACCCAGAGGAGATCCATGGTTCTTCCATTGATGGCACTGCTATGAAAGCTCTCCAAGCACGCTGAGGAGAAAGCTCACCATGGACCTGCGGAACATTCCCTACCGCTCCGACGTGCTCGCCTGGAACCCAGATGACTTGGCAGAATATTTTAGGACGGTGAGTTTAACCATGGTTTGTCTTCCTGTGGTGGAGGGGGGCAAAGTGCTGTCAGGTTGGTTGTGCCAGATTTAGGGGTTTGGTGACGGGCAAAGCTTGCTGCAAAATGAAAAGCAAAACCGCAGTTAAATAAGAAGCTGAGCTAAACTGCTCAGTGAAATCCATAAATGAATCTCAAAAGGGATTTTTGGAATTTGGGTTTTTGAATTGGGTGTAAGAGAACCTGATGGCTTTCCAGAGAAAATAAACACTTTACAGCTACTTTATTACCTGTTGGTATAACACACATTAGCAGCTGTGGAAGGCATTAAGGTGTGAAGATTGTAAGTTTTCTGTGTCACCCTCAATGGTTTTCAGAAGAGAGATTTTTCTTTCCAAATTGCTCAGTGTCACAAATGAACCCTTGGATGTCTTTGGTAGCCACATCCATAGACCCGGGACACTTTGGGCTTCATTTGGAAATCACACAAAGTTTACTTTTCCAACGGCTCCTGTAACTTCAAGACAGTTTTATCTGGGGAGTTGAGGCAAGTTTGATACTAGAATGCAAAAGTAACTAATAAAGGCAAGCTGATTAAACACAGAGAAGTAAAACTGCCAGCTACTTACAAGCCCCTAATTTTAGTGTGCAGGGGTTGGTGGCACAGGAAAGTGAAACCAAACACTGGAGATGGAACAGATGAGATCACTATCAACAGGTAACTTCAGACAAACATGAAAAACATTACAACACTGGTGCAGGGGCTTTGGATCCCCATTTCCATGAAACTGAGGAGGGAAATGGCTTCCTGAAAGGGCTGATCGTGATACTCTGAACAGCGATAAAAGGGCTAACTGTAAGGTGTGCCATAACTGAATGGACTTGGAGGCATTCATTGTTTAGTAATTGCCTTCTACTGATTGAGATGCCCCCCAGGATAGGGGTAATCTTGGCCTTCTACACTTGGAGAGGTGAATCAGGGCTAAAGCTGCTTTAAATCACCCAAGATATCTGTGCAAGACAATGTCAGCCTAAGTCAGGCAGTTCTGGGCACCTGCCCTAAGTGACTAGATCATCTCTCCCCATAAACTCCTACAAAGTCCTTCACACATATCACTAAAGGGCTTTTCAAAGTCCAGGATTCAACTCCAAGAGGGATGAGCATTTTTTCTGCTTCTCAGATAACCTCATTGTGGAATAGCATTCAAAGGACAATCACACTCGAATTTTCTGTCACTGAGCTGATTTACTCATGACACAGGGTAAGATTTTCATCAGTTCACTGTTGGCTTACACCTCCATGTGAGCAAAATTCAGCCAGCACACACATTGAGGTAACAACATATTTATGTACCAATATTGTGGTCTATCACAGCATGAATAAGGTCCTCACTTTCTGCCAAATACAGATCCTTCCTACTTATCAATAATAACATCTCACTCATGATTCTAGGTGTGCCCCAGGGTTTTTTTCTAATAGCTAACCAGTATTTTTTTATTAATGACGTTGTTGCAGTTTGGTCAAGGCTTGTCTGGCAGCATAGGCCTGAAAAGGCCCGGTCAGGAACAAGCCGGGACTTGTCAG
>JAWWEW010000028.1:3543606-3584274 GCA_035583185.1 Anabacerthia variegaticeps
CCACAGGACTCCGGGCCCTTAATAAAGCACCGCATAAACTAACACTCCGTTGGTTTGTGTCCTCCTTACGGGCAACAACTTTAAGAATGAGGTTAACTCTCAGTCACGCTGATGTGTTCTACCAAGTAGTGCAGTTGTTCCCTCTGCCCATCTTGTGCTGGCAATGCCACGATAGTGCCCACTGTATGAAAGAAATTATTCACAGGTTTAAGTCCTCAGTCTGCACAGAAGTCTTAATCTGTATCCAATATTAAGCAGTTAGGTCTGTTTCTGCAGACGAATAACTGAAGGTGGCTTCTAAAAGTATTCTCTCTGCTGTTCAGGTGTTTTCAGGATCCATTCTCATACCAAGTTACAAGATTACTCCTTAAAAAGAAAACAATGGGATAGAAGTATGAAAGGACAATGCTCCCTATAAGATGTTCTCTGCTTTAGGAGAATTAACCCACAGGATCATTTGTCTGCATAACTTTCACTGACTAAAGTTTTAGGCAGGACAAGAGCCATTCTTTTGTCTCCAATAATCACTCTGTCTGCTCTTTGGGTTCCTTCTTATAAGGACCTGATCAGCTTGAGACAGAAAAATGTATTCTAGCCAGATCAAAAATATGAGTTGTGTTCTGACATAATGCTATTACTGTTCAAATAAAAAAAAACCAACAAAACAATAAATCAAAAGACTTCTAGTGGAAATGTTTTAAAGTCATGTCTTGCTATATAATCAACCTGTACATGACCAGCTTCTAAAATGCCCTCTTCTTAAATGCTAAAACATAACATTGTGGAAAAGCTTTCCAAATATTATAGAGAATTTCCAGGATTGACAAGTGGGATTTCCATCCAGAAGAGGAAGCCTTCTGATCAAAGCAGTGAATTCTGTGCCTGGGGTCGGGGCTTGAGTATTCCAGGTTTTTGCTGTATTTCCTGTTTGCTGCAACTGCAGTACCAAAATGATGCATTTTCCAAGTATTTCTTTGGGTGAGGTGGTTGGGAAACATGAGGAATTCCATGTTCCTAAGTGGCTGGAAATCCTCAAGTCCAGTGAAGAATCTCTGTCATAAAAATCCAAGTTTATGGAACCAAAGGAGCCATTTAAACAGACCAGAGCTTACAAAAGGGTAACTTGAAGCATCTATTCAAAACTAACCACAAGTTTCGGTGCCTTAATCAATTCTTATAATTAAGGGTGCAATAATCATCTTCTTTTCACTGACAGTTAAAGTACAAGGACTGTGAGAAAGTCGTGAGAAAGCACAGCATAAATGGACAAAGGTTTTTGGTAAGTGGAGTTGTAAAATTGCTCCCTGTAAAATTCCAGTCAGGTGACTGTTTTGTCTCCTCCTTATTTAGCACTGGCAGATGCAGAGCACTTGTTTCCTGGGTGGTTACTGAGGTGTAAGTTTGGGAAGGAAATATCTTTGCTAGGATCAGACATCTTTAAATATGAAATGCTGGGGTCCCAAACATGCTCTTCCATTTGCACATTTTTAGTACTTTTTAAACTGACAGGGAGATTTTATAGCCATAACCTGGTCTTGGATTCATCTCTTCCTTTATTGGAAGTTCTTGTTTTCGAATACTATCTACAGAAACCCCACATTTATTAGTTGTCCTCCCACACTAAAGAAGACACAGCCCTGCTCAGAATGACTGGCCTTCCATTGTAGCCACTCTTTCATTCCTCTGTAGATAAAATTAGATTTCTTTTGTAGCAAGGCACAAAATCAGTGAAGTTTAAGAGCACCAAACCCAGACAGCAAAGTCCCTGGGGGTTTAACTCAACATTGTTCCACTGTGAATAAATGTGGAATTAGAAACTTCTCACTGGTGCCAGTAAAAAAGACAGCAAGAACCAGACTATCATCCATGTTCCAAAGAGCTCGTGGTTAACTGAACAAAACGCTAAATGAACTAAATCCAAAGTTTTCATAATGCCTGAAGCTGCACATGCTGGAAGAAGGGAGGGGGTGACTCTCTCAGGAGCATCAGCAAAGCTCTCACAGCATGCCCAGTCAGGAGTCATCCCAATCCAATTGCTGTGTGATGGTTGAAGGAAGAAGAAAACTGTGCCCTGCTCCCTATCCCAGTTTCTGGAAAGATTTTCCTTAGGCTGCCAAGGCTGCCCTGAATTCCAAGGAGTTTTCCAGTTACACGTCCACTGGAATATGGGATTTTATGTATCCTGTGATGCTACAGATCAGGTTCTTAGAATGAAGCTCCAGCCAGTGGTTCTCTATTTTAAAATGTACAATTTTACCCTGAAACTTTGCTCTCATGCACAACTTGGCCTAATTGCACCGTGCAGACATGAAGGAATTCAATATATGTGCTTCCAAAGTCACTTAAATATCACAGGAATGGGATTTAAAGTATTCTGACATGCAAACTTCTGTAAGTCTCATGGTGTTCCATGGACAATTTTGTGATATATACCATGTGCTTCCTTTCCAGAATATGTCTGAAAATGACATTCAGAAATTTCCCAAACTCAGAGTGCCGTAAGTAAAGCCAAACAACTTTGATATTAAAACCTATTCTAGTTGGTTTGCAGTGAAAACCTGTAGGAAATATGGGGCAAATGATTGGCAAGTGATTGGTCAGAGATGTGTTTATTGGAGTGTCTGGAGAGGAAATAAGAATATTCCCAAATAAAAGGGGTGTTGCCATGCCTGCTCAAGCACAGTGATCCCAAACAACAAGGGTTTCTGGGGGATGGTCAAAAGAACTCGTGCATGAATTCTGTGACTGACAGCAACTACACAGAGGATGAACTTTTTTGCAAGCATTACCTTTGAAGGATGATTTAAATGTTCACTGCTTGCCTGGTGACTTGAACTCAAAGGCCAAAACCACAAGTCAGGCATGTCCAAAAGAGTTGAGGGGTTCCAGCAGTTTTCATCGTGTGCTTTTGCCTTAGGTAGGTGTTAAAGATAAATCAGTCTGGAACACCTGATTTGGTGTTAAATAGCTTTCCTTGGCTCCATTAGGCCTTGAGAAAGTTTCCAGTTCCTGTGAACAGAATGTCACAGAAGTTACTAAAGGAAGAACAATAATCTTAGTAAGGCAAAACTCGCTATCAGAGAAGTTGCCTGGTTCCAATATTTCAGGGTGAAATATTAAGGATTTTGTTTTGCCATGAGTTCTCTGCTACATATTTTAACTGGAGGTTGGAAGGGTCCTAAACATGGAGCTCTTCATGCTCTGCTAAACGAAGCAAGGAGGGGAAAAAAAAAGAGAGAATTCAAGCTTTTCCAACTTAGCTGTTTCTGTTCCTCATTTTGGATCAGATATGGAAGGACTTGAACTTGAAAGCCTCAAACATGACATGTTTCTTAAAATCACATCTCTATTTTCACACAATAAATGCCCCAATAGCAGGGATTGGATATGTTGGGAAGGGGGTCCAGATGTTATTAAAAAAGGATGTCCTGATGTCTCAGGATTTTTGAACTCGCTGCAATTAAAAGCAACATTGAACAATGTTACTGATATTGAGAGACAAGATTGTCTTGGAAAAACTCACTACTTTACTCTGCTGTAAAACACATTACTAGTAATTATTTGATAATTTGTCCCTCCTTCACAGTCCTTTGGCAAAACTTCCTTGTGTTCTCATTGTTTGAGCTTATCATTTTGAGAACTTGTGGTGATTTCCTTTCATAGTCATGAGTCAGAAGTGGTCAGTGGTTGTTCCAACAATCACACACGTGTAAGAGATATTAATGCCAGGGGGGAAAATGAAATCTAATTATGTGGAGTTGCTCCCATCTCCTCACCCAACCTACTGATATCCCAACAATGCTTTGAAAACTTGGTTTTCACAGTCCACTTGCCTTGTAATACCCTAAGAGAAAGTGAGCAGCCTTTTCTAGTCAAGTCTTTTGGGTTTCTTGACGAGAACCTGAAAGAACAAGAGCTTTAAAAGGAGAGTGAAGGTTGGTGCACAGCTTGAGGAACTGAATAAATAAGTAAATAATGAAATCTGAATGAAAGACCTGGAAGTAAGGTCCCTGTTCTCAGATTTCTCCACACTTACAAACAAGGGAAAAAATGCACTAAAATATTGTGAATATACATGCAAAAAGGTTGGTGGTGTGTGGGGTCCTCCGCGTAAAGCCACTGTTTAAAACAAGAATTTAGAGCTTTAATAGGGAAGAGAACTGGTTCCCATTAAAACAACAACAAGGAAAACACACAAACAAACAAAAACAATCCAAAAGGGAAAAAAAAACCCAACGAACCAAAATCCCAGGATAGAATTAATGATTAGAAGAACCTGTCATTTTTTTAATCATGAATTTCATTACTCCAGAACCTCCCCATTCTGCCCCAAACACAAAGTGCTCGCTGTTGACTTCAATTGGAACACACGATTTTCTTTTCTATCATAATACAAACCTCACCCAGTGGGAAGGGTTTTTCTACAAGCTGAAAGACACATGAGCATATTGTAGAGCCTGATATAGAACAGCAGTGCTGAAATCTGAACATATTCTGTAAAAAAGCTTAATTTAAACAGCAAGTCTTGCACTCCCAGCATCAAGCTGAATAGAAGGACCCTGGACACGGGAGGTTGTTGCCCAGTAAGCTGAGCAGGGCTGTGCTGAGCTGCAGGGATGGGAACAGAACCCAGCGCTGCAACCATAGAAGGTTTGCAAACCACAACCTCCATCTGCACAGACCTCCTGGGCCGGCTGCGTGGCTTTGAGAGATACAAATGTTCGAGCAAAGCTGCTGCTGGAGTCCTGAGCATAATAACTGTGTCCTTGTCTGGGGATGCTGCTGGGGCTTGGAAGGAGACGAAGGAGAAAAGAGTTGTCATTACACTGTGCTAGAGCATTTCCTGAAGCTAATTAAAAAACTCCACAATCTTCTGTTATTACTAACAGAATTAGCCTTTTGGAATTTTACCTCCCCCAGCTCTGTTATGGGTGCTCATCTTTGTAAAACTTTCGGCTGGTTTTTAAAAAGAAAACAAAATATTTAAGCGCCATTTTGAAAAGGAAAACGCTTCTTAAAATGTTGAGAACTCTGCAGTGAAAGGGCTGAGCTCTTTCTATAAAACTTGGCTTAAAAGGTTAGTATTAATACCAGTAGGTTAAGAGCCACACAAACAGCACCCTGTCCTGAAAGAGTAAGAGGTACAAGTGGCACACAGGGAAGCAATATGGCCTATTTTACACAGAGCAGACACTGACTATCTGTCTAAAGCCCTAAAGAGAACTCAGACTTAATCAGGAGTGTGTTACTAACATTTTGATAATAAATCTAATAAAACAAGAGGCCAATATACAGCTTAAGAGACACATGGAGTTTTCCTATTGCTCATTGACACTGTTGGCAGTCACAGAAGGCCAAAAAGGTTTAGGCTTGTGGATAATAAGTGTGAGTCTTGAGAAATATTTTAAAGCTCATTCAGCATTTAACAGAATGTGCCTTAATGTGATCAGAATTAATGAAGAAGAAAAGCCAAAGATCTCCTTAAAAATAATGCTATACAATATGATATAAACCATCATATGAACACTGAAGTTAGTCTTTGCCACTCCTATTGTTTCCTACCCTGAGAGAAAAGATTTCCAGGTTGTCAGTAAGTCAGGGTAGTTGATCCCTTTGACTATTCAGGGTGACGTTGCTGGCAAACCTGAGATTTGAGATTTTCAGCCTTGGTCAGAAAGATATAACCCGTGGCACTCAAAACTGTATCCCATAGCACTCTGAAATATATCCCATAGTTCAAAATATATCTCATAGCTCAAAATATATCCCATAGCACTCAGGAAGATTTCCAGTGCCAGGAAGAGCATCACTCATTGAGTGAGCTGAGTTCTGAACGGGGCACCTTCAGAACCCCCAAACACTGCCCAGGTCTGGAAGTTGTTCTCCTTCCAGAAGAGTCAAAGTGCAAACCAAATCACTCCAAAAGCTGTGCTGCCCTTCTCTTTTGGGCAGGGGGGCTGTGTGTGCACAAACACTGCTCAGCTGGGGTGCTGGAGGTTGGTGCAAGGTTTAGGGCACAGCTGGTACTCAGTTCTAAAGCCAGGGGAACACACTTCACCTGCCCAACAGACCCTGCTCAAAAGCCCAAACAAGGACTTTATCACCAACTCTGCTCTCAGCTGTGCAACTTCCCCACCCTAGAGGACTTTGTATTCCATGTGTCCTACCCAGGTGAAATCCTTTACACCCGTGGGGTGGATCCTCCTCATGACACCAGTATGTGCAGTGAAGTGCACAAAAGCCATTTTTGGAGCGCTGCTCTGGGGGCTGCTTGTGTGGGTTTTTTAAATTTCAACTTCCTGCCAGTTTTAAGATTAGCAACTGGTGGAGGAGGCAGAAAGAGAAAGAGAAGTCTGAGTAACATTTTCTGCAAGGGCTGTTGCCTTATCCTCTCCTCTCCTGCACTCCCCAGCTCGGAGAGCAGTGTGGTTTTGGTACTTCCTTCCTCACATGGCGACACACTCAGTGCCCCAACCTCCAGTGATAACATTACTTGTAAAGTGGCACCCTCCTAACATTTGCTCCCTTCTAATAACCCCTCTGAGCCATTGCTTTGGAGCATTCCAGCCAGCCTTGCAGGAAAGGTTAGATGTTGTATTTGAAGCATCAAATAAGGAATTGTTTTAAAATGGGTGAGTTTTTCCTGTCAGTTTTCCCTCAAAACCCAGTTGCAGCCAGCCCATGTTTAGTCCAGGAATCTTCTAAACACTCAGGTCTCATTCACACCCAGGGAAGTCTGAACTAAAAGCATTACTGGCTGAAAAAAAATATTATGAAAGATCCTTCCTCTACGTCTTCTACAACAGACAATAAACCTCACACAAGTTCCATAATCCCCTCCTTGCCCAAAGCACACAGGACACTGCTCAGCCCAGAGCATTTCCTGCTGTCTCACACAGAATTTATTATTCACACAGCAACTTCCTCCTGCCCTGCAGCAGAAGGAAATCCCTGGTGCACTGCAGTGTTGGTTCCATGGGAAGGAAGAGCCCTGTGTATATAACTCAGCATTTTTCTTGCTTTATACAATTTTCTTGGGTGACAATGTCAGACTGAGACAGCTGTAACCCTTCTGAAATCATTGGCACCTCTATATGAAAAGGGCCAAGTGTGACAACGTTGTCCTCACATCAGAAAATTGCAAATGCTTGAAAAAGAAAACCCAAATTATATTCTTTCTCTGTGTTTGTCTTTTCGTGCTTGGATCCCTGAGTACATATCCATAACTTCACATCACCCATCTTCCTCCTCTACTGCTCACCCAGAAACCGATTGGGTTTCTTGGCTTGTTTTTAATATTAAGTGGCTTGAAATCTTGTCTTCCTCCAGTCCCAGCCCAGAGGAGCAGTTAGGCATGAAAGATGCACAAATTAGGTCATTTGGAAAAAAACCCAGGGCATTGTTATTGCTGAGCAGCAGAAAAAAGACATGAAAGGAGATGAAAAACCAAACAGAGTGGAAATTTCCCTACCACAAACAAATATTTCCCCATATTGATATGAAGTTTCATTGACCCAATCTGAGATATATGGGAAGGAATTCTACATTAGCAATAAAGTTTGGATTTTACAGCATTCATAATGTGAGACAGACAGGTTAAGTTCCTGATCTTTTTCTTACTACTTTTGTTTCCACAATTACTCTCTCTGACAGATCTAAATAATTTTTTTTTTCACCAGATGGATGTAAACAATTTGCTTTGGTTGCCACAGGACTTTCTCGGTCCAGAAATGAAGAGAATTGAGAATCAGACTGTGGCTCAGCCTCAGCTTTCTTTGAAGGAAAAGAATCCTAGGGGAAAACTCCTTCTCTGGCAGAGCAGGATTGTGCTGCCCCACTGGATTTAATCCCGTGGATCTCAGTCATGACTGTCCTGGCCCCTCAGGGAGTCATTTCATACCAGAATTCCCAACCCAGGCATTCTGGATTCTGTATGTCTTGGTTGCAGAGGAAGGAACACAAAAAGAATAGAGAGGAGACCCAGGGTACATTCAATCCCTCCTTTTGTTCCCAAAGCTCTCTTTCCTGAAGTGTTATTTGCTTTTTCCACACAAACCCCTACAAATGCCATCCATGGCCATTATGTGAAGCAGGGTGGGGTGTCTGCAGCACCCAGAGGTTCCAAGGCCTGCTGGGTTTAACACTGATTTTTAAAGATGAGGCAGCAATGTGGGGCTTTATCTAGGTAAAAAAAGTCGAGCCTTCAGTTGGATGTGCTACAGTGCAATCAGATGTTAAATTCAAGGTTCTTAGGAGTTACCAGATTTAATTTCGTAAATATTGATGGAAAGCAGCTAAGAAAATGACTTGGTTGCTTTGGCAAGGGACAAGCTTGAAGAAGTGTTTTTTAAAACTCTCTTTGTTTTTCTTTTGAATAGAATTGTAAGTAAATTAAGTCAAGATATAAACAAAAATGAAGGGAGGCTCTCCTTCCTTCCAAAATGGTAAGTAAAATAATTCAGTTTTCTATTTTTAAGCTATCAGATGGATCTTTTCTGGGCTGTTTTCCATTTGAGCACTGTGTGACAGAGGGAAATTATTTAAAATAAAGCTCTGTTTTGTTGCTATCAGCTGTTAAGAAAAGCAAATCCCGAGCCCGTGAATATCCCAGATACTTCTGCCATGTCCAGAACCACATAACATTCACATTGCATCCAATTTTCCACCTGGGCACATTAATCTTCGGAGCCTCCAAAGTCCAGGCACATATGATTGCACTAATAAATCATCATTAATGCATTTCACAGCCTAGACATCATTACACTTTTGAATTCTTAATGGCATGCCATTGGATGTAATATTCCTGCAATGGAAAAAGAGCAAATATTGCAAAAACATTTCACGTGAAAAGAGCAGGTTTTGTTCCTACACAATGAAAACCCAAGTCCAGTCTACAGAATACAGTTTTGCATCATCTGATAACATGATTTTACACCTTTCCATTGACTAGAATGGAAAGCCATACAACTATTTTGCAGCATTACAAATATTTATGAACTTGATTTTCAGCAGCTTGATCTGAATTAGTAAGGAAAGGTTTTACTTTCAGGGCTGGGCCCCTGGTAAATGTGTTTCCTGAGTCCCTTTTCAATTTAGATTACACTAGGATGCTGCATATGGAATATGAAGTCATGTGGTTTGGGCATTTTGAAGAGTCAAACTCATCTAGATAAGCTCCATTCTGCTGTTACAGCCAACTGTTATCATGATAAAAGCATCAAACATTTGAGAATTGCAAATGGAAGGAATTTATTTCTTTGTATCTTTGTTGTAGGGCCCAAACACAAAAAAGTCCCGAGAATCCAGGTAAGTGTATTGCACTGGCAATACCCTCTACCAACAAAATAATGTTTAAAAGTATTAAAATATTAAGTTGATACTTGCAGGGCAGAGTCACTTAAGGGGGAGGGGATGGGAACCAAAAATCCAAAACAAGAAATGAAAATATGAGAGGATAAAGAAGTTTCAGGAAAGACAATAGTAAATACAGGAGAATAAGTAAGAAAAAGTGGTTTTAAAAGGAAAAGATGATGAAGGAAGGCAAGAGCAGAGACATTGCCATGAGGATCCCAGGCTGTCCTTATTCCAAAGCACAGCATCAGTGTTCATCTGTTCTGTTCCAAGCCCTGTGCCCCTGCTCTTGCCCCTGGCAGCACAGTGTGTCAGAGAGGCAGGCTGTAATGAAAATCCCTTCTCTTATGGAAGCTAAAACAGTCTGCAATGAAGAGAACAGAAGCCTGGGCTCCTTCTGAAAGCATTTTGTTTCAAATTATATTTAAAGCTGGAAGCGTGGGACACAAATCACCTCATACCAGGGGAGCTTTGGAGTCACAGTGTTGTTCCCAGCACCTCTGGGGCTGCTTTGGAAACGCCACTTGCTCCTGTGACGTTGCATTGAGGGTCACAACTCCCCTGGCATTCCTTGTGTCCTTTTTAGACAGGTTATTGTTGGACAGAGCTGTGCCCACTGAGACACCTGTGGTTGTGCTTCTCTCCCCAGGGTACTGCCAGGACGACGGGGGCTGGTCTTCCTTTGTGAGTATTGGGACTTAAGCCCCTCTGGTTCAGTGGATTGTGTGTTCAGGGCCCACACAACCTCACCTGGGTTCCATATACCTACTCCAAACTCTTAAAGAAGGGGCCAGTAAATGAAATATTGCTAGGTTTTTCAATAGCAAATTGTTGGCATTTTATTCCTTAGAATCCACTTGCTGAAGAATAACTTTTTTAAAGCTAAGTTCCTTTTTGGCTTGGAAACATCATCACACCCCAGCTGCTGATGCACGCTCTGGGTTTAGAAGATCTCTGAAGTTAACCAGTGCTAATGGGTTTTTTAAAAAAATAAAAATGGAGAGGCACTTTAAAAAAAACCCCAAACACTTGTTACTGAGTTCACAGGAGATTTGCTGGTGTTTTAAGGGCACAGAAGATAAAAGTTGCCACCTGCAGAGCCCTTGGGCTCTGTGCCACTACAGAGGGCTCTGGAAAGCTCAGCCAAGGCACCCACGACAAGTGTTTTTCTCTGGTGGCCACACTGGCACCATGACCTTCCAAGATCCTGCAGGTCCCGGGGAGCTGCTTTGGGTCTACTCTGTGGAGGACCCCAAAACCCAAACCAAAGAGCTCATTTTTCCTGAGGCATTTCTCAGAAATTGTGTGGCCCAAGGTGTGTTCTGGGAGCACTGGGTGGTTTGCTGGTGCCTTGTCTGTGCCCAAAAAAAAGGCCCTGTGCACTTCAGTGAGCTTTCACCTTCTGCTGACCTTCCAGGGCACTGGTGTAAATGACACTTGGTTCCTTTCAGAGCCTCCTGCATTAGTGTAATGTTGTCTCCTTTCCCAGTTGTATTTCAAAGGAATTTTTGGGCTCAAAATGGTTGTGAAAACTTGAGATCCTCCAGAGTGAAAAATAGCCCAGGGAAGGGCCACGAGGAGACTGCCCTGAGGGGTTCAGTGGCCTCTTACAGCACCCACTTTCATGCTCCTTTGGCAGGATGATGATGATGATGATGATGATGACTATGAAAGTCCTGATGAAGACCAGGACAAGGAAGAGGAGGCTGACTATGAATCCCCCACAGAAGACCCCGAGGAAGCAGAACATGACAGTGATGGCTACGAGCCCCCTCCCTCCAACAATGATGAAGCACATCACAATGTCATCTTTCCTGCCAAGTCCCTTCCAAGCAACACAGATTATATAGGTAATTTCTAAAAATTCAGTGCTATTAATAATTTGTAAGTTCTGTTTTCAGGCATTATCAGCCACATTGTAGGTAATGGAATAGAGGAAGTTTTATAGGAGGTGCAAACCTGCCTTTGAGGAGTCCCCAGCACAGGGACAGAGGAGCCTGTGACTCCCAACACAACTCTGATCATAAAACCACTGCCAAGCAGATCTCACAGCAAAGTATTTATGAGATATTAACTTTAGTGTCCAGGTTCTTGCAAGGGCTCTTGGTCATAAAGATCCAATGAGTATTAAATAACCAAATTCTGCAGTTGTTTAGTTTGGGATTTTTGGTTTTTCTTTAGACAGACCTACAACAACCAGATCTTCACATCAGCCTCCATTGCCACCCCAGAGACCTGGCCCATCCCCAGGACCAGCCCACTTTGGGGGAAGAGGTGCCTCTGTATGTTCCTTTCTTAATGTTTTACCTATTTCTTATGCCAGTAACTTCTTAGAAGTCCAAGTGTAATGCCATTTTTAATCAACTACTGTATGTAAAGGGAGACTTTCAGCCATCAAAATAGATTTGAACTCTGTTAGAGGGTGACCATTTTTTCAAGGAACAATTAAATTTCATGGGACAAATATATTACATTATTTCATATTACTTGGCTGTTTCCTACACTGGAAATTCACACCTACTTGTGAATGCCCCTAACATATAAATTATGTGTTTGTAAGGATGTCTCTCTGTTTCTGTAGTGGTATTTGTAAATCTAAGTCTTTCCAAGCTATACTACTAGCAGCTGTCCTGTTGAATTAAGACCACATAAAAGTGGAGAGACTTATAATGAGAACTTTGATGGCCCAGACTTTTTAATTTGGGGTTTTTGCTGCTGGGAAGACTCCAAAACTGAAAGCTCTTGTGCTGTTGACAACTGGCACTGTAACAGGTTCAAAGTTTGCCATAACAGATGTACATTAGACCTGCCATGTAAAGGTAATTTTAGGATGTGATAGAGGGACTTTTGTTCTGCCCCATAGTACATATGTAGAAAACACAGAAGACTATTGGGTCCCTGAGTTCTCAAAACTCTCCTAAATTGAGGCTAAGAATGATGATGTCTGGAAAAATCCAGGTTTAGCTGCTGACACTGAAGTGCTGTTTGGCCCCAGCTCTCCCAGTCCCAGAGGCCAGTCCTTCCTGCCCTGCCTCAGGCAGTAGCACAGATTAATTCCATATTTTTCATCTTCAGATGTGCAGCCACCAATTTCAATACATTTACAAAAGTCACACCTGCATTGAAGGGGCAAAGATACAACAGGGGGGTGTTGCAGCTCCCGTTCCTTTGGCCATACACACACATTCCCCAAAGGTAAATCCCTCTGGAGCATTCCCTGTGAGACAGAAGAGGTGGAGGCAATCGTTTATCCAACAAAAGCCAGGCATGTGGGTCATTCCTCAGGAGGGTCCCTGCTCCTGCCCTTCCTGCAGCCAGCTGGGGTCTATTCCTTGTGCTGCACAGACACCAGGATGGGCAGGAGTGTGTGCTGGGGGCAATACACTAAAACTAAACCAGAAGGGTGCAGACACATTTTAACCACATGTGAAACATCTGTTTTAGCTGCCAGCTTTCCCTCATCCACCCAGCAGCAACGACTTGAACCGAGACAGAAACATGAAGCCTTTGAAACGTAAGTTGAGCTGCTGTTCTCTTCGCAAAGCTTTTGCCACGGGCTGTGGAGCACTTCACGTCTCATGGCCTCAGTTCTCTTCTGCTCTCATACACAAGTCTCACCCATTATCCGAATCCACACCAGCCCATGACTGTGCAAAATAAAACTGTGTTAACCTATAGCAGCACGTGATCTCACACAGCTGTTGTGTTTAGCCCCAGCTCCTTCTATAGACAGAAGCACAAAGCCCTCCCTGGACCGCCTCGCTCCGAACTTTGAGAGAGAAAGCCCAATATCAGGTGAGTGTTTGCTTGTTCTGGTAGCCATGGGGTTGTTCTAATTGTTGAAAGTTATCAGGGTGAATGGAACTCATGCAAAAGGACAAGGCTCAGCCAAATGTGCTGTGGCCACAGACAAGGCAATCAGTATATGAATAAATAGCAAGAGCAGGGCTTAGGAAGTGAGAGAGGAATTGCACGTGGAAAACAGCAACCCAGAGAGAGGAACAGAAAGATCCCCGGGCAATAAAGGTTTGAGGTGACACTGAAGTGAATGAACAAGGAAATATTCAGTAGGTTAAAGGAGGAAGGAACCTCTGCATACAGAGCTAACTCTGCACCCATTACTGTAAGTAATGTGGCACAGACTTAAAAGAATGCTGAGAACTAATAAGACACAGAAAAAAAATGACATTTGTTTCAGGCAAACCACATTATAGAAAGAATCTAAAGATACAACTCCATGATTTTTGTTTATTATCTGAACTCTTCTACCTGTTATGTAATGGCAGAAAACTGTCCGGTAATTCAGAGTTGGACCATAGAAAATATGTTTGCAAACCATGCCCCCCAAGAATGTTTAAATTTGCCTTTAAGAAGAGATTCTGTGATTTTGCCATCACTTCCAAAGCCAAAATACTTTTCTGACTTACGTCTCAGGAGGCTGCAAAATTAACTCTCAATTATATCCAAAACTCATTTGTTTCATAGAAATTTGAATTGATTAACTTCCTTTTTTTTCTAAATGTAAGCTTTCACTATTTTCAGGGAAGAAGCCAGCCATTCCTGAAAAGGTAAGATTTATTCTGTGCTGATTGATGGCTTTTGCCCATTTTGATACACATTCTCTCAACTTTTCCTTGTTGTTTTACAGCCTCTGGCTTCCCAACTAAGGTAAGAGTTCTTCCCCTGGAAACAATTGCCAGTATTCCCCAGTCATTTCTTAAGAAGCAGCTTTTTGCCCCGATTCCATCATCTTATTCCCACCTCAGATCCCTGGGGGAACAGCTGGCAATGATGCCCAAACCTCCCGTGCCACCAAGTGACAGATATGAAAGAGGCAATCCCCCCCCTCTCAGGAAGCCAAGCCCTGGAAAGTAAGTGCTCCTTTCATTGCAGTTTACTAAGGGATGAATTAAATGGACAGGCAAGGCAGGGTGCTGTAATTTACAGGTGCTCCCTGTGGTTTCCACCAGCTCAAGTTCCTGCTCTAGGGAATGTCGTTCCAGTCCTCTTGGGCTTATTTATTTTTTTAGGATGTTAGTAAAAGGCAGCTTTGCTTTCCTCCCATTGCTCTTTCTTCATAGCTAGGCATGTTCTCCAGCAGAGCCAAATCATTCTGTGGCATTTTCTAGAGAAACTGGGGGCTGAACACTGTGACTGAGCTTAAAACAAGTTGGGAAAGTAATTGAGATCTGCTAATCAGCCAGGAAAATTTATCAGAGAGACAAAGGCCTGAAGTCTTACGATGAGCTCCAGCAAGGTTGCCAAGTATTAAAAATGAGTTCTAGACTTGAAGATTAATGTTTTGTCATTGCAAAAACTTGCTTTAAGCTCTAATCTTATAATCAGTTCATCAGTTTTCCTTGTTGGTAGAATTGAGATGGGCTAAGGACAAGCATAAGGATGAAATTAGGATTTTAAATATTTTTATGAGAGGAAAAATAAGGTTTGGCTTTCATTGGGCCTTTTAAACTTCCTATAAATTCATGTTCTAGTTGAAAATATGGCCCAGTGCACATGAAGTGAATGGGTAACATTCCACCTATGATGATTGTTTTCTTTTCATTCCAGGCAGAGCTGGCCACCACATAAAAAAAATGAAGTAAGTATAGTCTCAAAGCATATATTTAAAGGTATATGGACTACAATAGCATTAAGTAACTGCATAAATTAATAACTCTGGAAAAGGCAAGTTATAAGGAATACTCATGGATCTTCCATAGCAGAGTGTTTTTCAACAGTTCTTCCATGTCAAGCTCAGTTTATTCCCCAAGTACTTTATCCCAGATAAAGGCACAATAAGGCCAGATTTTTTTATGACATGGGAGAAGTGATTTTGCTCACACCACATTAAGGGGGTTGGGGGATTTTTTCAGCTTAGGCTGCCCTAAAAGTTTCGCTTTCAGGTGACTCTGAGAGCCCACACTTGGAGGAATGAGGAAAATTTATACCTGCTGAGAGTTTCTGACTGCTTTGGGTCAAAATCCCTTATGGAACATCCACCATGTAGCTTATTTGTAAATAATTAATTCATTAATGCAAGACCTTTAAAAATTGCTTGCTGTTGCAAGAAGACAGAAACCCCCAGTGTTTTAGATGAGAGTGATATCAGAGATATCAGAGTCCTTGTATGCTCAAAACTCACCAATGTCCAGGTTTTGTTTTGTAAAATGTTCCTAAGAACTGAGCTATAATATGTTGCTAATGGTTATTTTCTTTTGGCTCCCCAGGAAGAAGAAGACAGTGAGTATTTCTACAGTGATTTTTCCAACTCAAGCTCTTTCTTTGCCTTAGATCTATTAAAAAAAAACTACTGATCTCAGAGCTTGTTTCTTCAGAGCATTTCAAAAGTCAGGTGGTATCTTGATAAGCTGGAATTCTTATAAAACACCTCATGCAGATTTATATATCAAAGTCATAAAAGACAGGAAATCAGTAACTAATGACTTCCTTCAGTCAGCCAGGGAGGAGAGAGCAGGATTTATTTTGAAAGGCATCCCGTTAGAGAGGTTTGTGATCAGCTGGCACAGAAAGCTGGCATCTCCCAGCCCTCAGCAAAGCCTCTAGTGAGAGCCTGCTGGTGCCACTCTCTGAGCGATGTTATTCATGTTCATGAACAGAAGCAGAACTTCTGTCATGTGGCCACAGCATTTCTGATGCTGGTTTCTAAACCTGAGTTGGTGGAGTGACTCCATAACAGAAGCAGAGCATTTGGCCAAGCCTCTGGGAGTCATCAGTGCCTCTAACCCACCACAGGAAACTAAAGCCGTGCAGAGCAGTTTGCCTCGTCCCTCTTACTGCAAGTTCAGGTCTGAGGACGCTGCAGAAAGAAAATGTTTTGTTTCTTGCTGGGAGAAATCTCCCACAGGAACAGGGTGCTCACAAAGGCAACCTCCAACCTGCTGTTTAGAAGCAAAATAACAGAGAGCACTTGGTTATGTCCCACCTTCAGCTCTGCTGCAGGTGAGGCACCTGAGCTGTGCCTTATCCAAAAGAGAAGTTAGAAAATGTAAATGTTGCTCAAGCCTGTGCCAGTTTATTTTCAATTTTAACACTTACGTTTACATGTGAGTTTACAATCTGTAACTAACATATCAAGGACTGTTTATAGACAGTTTACTCCTTATGTTTATCAATTAAACAGGAGTTAGGTGACAGAATTGTTTCATTCTACTTCATTTGAGAATGTCTCCCCTAAGATTTAAGTCTCCTTCTCTCCCTGCCCACAGCTGCAGCCCACAGAGCAGTGCCCCAGCTGTGCCTGCCCCCACACAGCTCCAGCACCCTGCCAGCCAAAGCTCTCAAGCCTCCCCCTAAGCCAGGATCCAACAGCATGCCTGGGCCAGAAAGGTTGGTGTCACCATTGCTGTGTCATTCCTTTGGAGTCTCAGTCTCAGCAATTCACCAGGTCACTGGGGGTTCTCAGCACACAACCAGGATTTCCTGGTTGGGCTGTGTCATGGCCTCCCCAAAATGTTCATTTGTGTAGTTCCTGCTCTCCAGGAGAGTCCCCCATGGAACTGAAGCTCTGTACCAGGGAAGCAGATAATGTGCATCAGGCAAACAGAGAAACCCACAGGTCTCTCAGTTCTGTGTCAGTGGTGTGATGCTTCCATTCTTGAGCCATCTCCTCCGGTGCCTGCAGGACCCAGGAGAATGGCCAGCCCTTTTGGGAAGGGCTTTCTACGAAAACTACTGCACAGTTTCCTCCAGACCTCTGCAGGATGTAGGGCAAAGAGGCCCTGCACACTCCAGGAGCCCAAGTGCCAGAATGTGACTATTAATCACTTCAAAACCGAAAAACCCCTACAACCTCAGTTGTCTAGAATTGAATTGGAAAGCATTTCACCACCCTTTTACGAAGTCTTACTCTCATGCTTGCTAATTCCTGTATAAAAGTGTGAATCTTGCTTCAGCTTTTTCCTGTTTTCAGCTTACAAGTATTTGATTGTTAGGTCTTCATTTGCTAGATGGAAGAGCCCTTACTTAAATTGTGATTTCTGATGTAGCATGCAGCAGCCTTAGACTTTGGTGAGGTAGGCTGTGCAACTTGAGCCCACCTCTGATGCACATTTCCTAAGCTCTGTATTTCTTTAGTGGCTCTTTGATGAATCCCTCCAATTGTCCATCATCCCCTGGAACTGCTGACACCCCAGCAGAGCAAATATTGCAGTAGCAATGATGCAAATGGAACCATTCCTGTGATGAACAGTTCTGCTTCCATTCAAACAGCGTGCCAAGTATTGCTGCAGTACAGATCCCAGTTTGAGTCTCTCCCATGAATCAAGGCATGAGAGGGTGTTTTTGTTCTGCAAACATAATTAGCATTTTCATCTCAGAGCCTTCGCGGCATCTCATTTAAGCAGGAGAGAAATATGAACTGTAAAGGAAAACAGTGCAGGCCATTTGTTCCCAAGTAGGTGAAGAAACAAAAATAATAACAAGAATTGAAGATTGGGACTCCATTGTGAGGAGTTCTGGGTGTGGGCTGAGGTTGGCAGGGACCTCTGGGTGTCATCTGGTCCAAGCCCCAACCCAAGCAAGGTCACCTTGGCCAGGCTGTTTGGCACCATGTCCAGATGGCATTTGAGTGTCTCCAAGGCACTTGAGTGTCTTGGTGACCTGCTCCAGTGCTTGGCTGCCCTCCCAGTAAAGAAGTGTTCCCTGTTCAGAGGAGACCTCTTGAGTTTCAGTTTGTGCCCGCTGCCTCTGTCTTGTCACTGGGCACCACTGGAGAGAGCCTGGCTCTCCTTTCAGGTATCTGTGAGCATTAATGAGATCCCTCCTGAGCCTTCTCTTTTCCAGGCTGAACAGTCCCAGCTGCCCCAGCCTTTCCCCATCCATGGGATGCTCCATCCCTTTTGTTACCAGCCCTTCCCAGCTTGCAACATTCAGGAGAGAGGGCATTTTCATCAACAATGTTACAGAAGCCACACACACACACACAAAAAAAGCCTCTGTAAGTGGAACCTCACAGAAAGAAACATCTAGCGAGGTGTTCCCTGTGCTTCCTGCTGTAGGGAATAAAGGAGTCCTTCCGTGGGAAAACTCCACAAGCTAGAGTGCTTGTCCTTCTCTGGACTGATCCTGGTACAGAAGTCGTGGTGGCCTTCACTGATCCCCTCCACCTTATTCCCAGCACTGAGCTCCAGGTGAGCTTAGGGGTGGATCCACTTACACAAGGAAGATGAAGAGCCCAGAAACAAGGCAGGGAAAGCTTTCCTCATCCTGCAGAGGTCTCCAGGGGATCCCCCATTGTGTAAAACAGGCACAAAGTCCTGATCAGATGTTCAGAGCACAGAAATGTTGTATTTATGTTGACTCCTTTTGTTTTTTTAAACAGTGCCAGGAACCTGTCTTCAACTGGCTCACTACCACCACGCTTACATCTGGGTCTGTATCCTGCATCCCTACCTTTTTTTTTGGTAAAAACATGACTGAAAGTTGAAAGGTGGTTTCAGTGGTTTCAGTGCAGTTAATATAATGCTTTTCTGTGGATGTGTCTGGTTGGACTGTGAACTGAAAACTATCAAGTTCCTGAAAGGCATCCTGTGTAACTTACTTGGTCTTTTGGGTTTTTTTTTTCCATGAAATTTGGGATTTCTGCCTGGTTAAACCTGTGTCACAATTTCAACTAAGCACCTTTTTCACTCCAGCAAAAGTACTGAGGGCTGTGTTACGCTGATATTCTCAAAAAAAGAGAGATAACACTACCCATGTGAAAAACACCGCATATTTATGTTGCAATAACAAGTAAAAAAATAAAGAACGCTTAGAACTCAATTGTTTTGCGGGTGCTTTTCCACATATGGTAACAATGTGCTACAGTGACATTTTTTACTTTCTAATTGCTAAGAAGGCAGGGATTGCAAAGAGACAACAGGACTTGTGTCTCTCAGGAGACCAAGATGCTCTCAGCTCAGTAATTGTGGTACAGAAACTGAAAAGGTGTCACCTCTATTTCAAGTGCATCCGCTCTTATGGAAATGTGAACTGCAAGAGTGCAGTGAAAGTCTCTGTGCCCCAAGGGTGGCATCAGGCAGGGAAAGAGGTTCTGACAGAGAAGCCTAAATCTGATTTCCAGCCAGTTCCAAATGTCTCAGTGCCAGCGTGTTAGAAATACTTTCTACCTCATAAAGATCCCACACCCTGTTTGCACAGATGAAATGATTTTCCTGGTTTTAACATTTTATCTCTATTTCTGTATCTTTGAAGGCAACAACAGCAGATCCCCTTCAAGAGGCCCAGGTGACTCAAGACCCCCATTGCCAATTCCCAGCAGACAGGCTGTTCACCAAACAAACACAGAGGAGGACGAGGTACAGAACATCACAAATACCAACCAGAACTGTAAAACACAGCAAATTTTCTGGTTTCGAGAGGGAACATGTTTCAGAGTTGTATTTCTAGTCAGTAGCTGCTCTCAGGATGCCAGTAAGTGCTTTCAGTTTCCTTTTCTGTGCCAAGCTTTAGTGCCTTATTTTGTCTTCACCAAGAAAGACAATAGCAAACCCCTGACAGAACAAAATAAGAAAGGTACTTGTTTGCTGGATTGTTATGCACAATTGCCTTCGAGTAGCATTATATATTCAGTTCTCCTTCCACAAAACTTTGATGGGTAAGGAACTCAGCTTTTAAAGGGCATTTTTGTTTTGCATTTCTTTAAATAGAAGAAGTTTAGAACGAACCAGCCCTGGTGATAACACTGCTGGCCACTCATACATGGCATTTGCACAGGAAGTCTGCATTATTGCCTCAGATGAGAGCTAAAAATGAATTAAAAAAGTCATTTAAACCCAACCAAACAGAGAAACGAAGGCAAAGGATGCTACTGTGTGGGTGAGAGAGAGAAACTGCCACTTAAAGTATTTTACTGGCAATATTTGGAAACACCAGTTCTCTTGTCTTACCTGCAGCTGTAGTATAGCTAGGTCTGCAATATCTTCAAATTTATCCACGGGAGCAAACAGTGTAAAATCATTTAGTGGATTCTGCACAGAAACCCCAGTACCCCTCACCCTGAAATCTCTCTCTACCTGCTGTGTGTTGCTCAAATGACCAACTCCTCCCCTGACTGTGCCTCTCTGCTGTGCCCCAACCACCCTCAGGGCTCCCTGAACAACGAGTGGTACGTGGCCTTTGTGAGCCGGCCCGAGGCAGAGGCAGCTCTTCGAAGGATCAACAAGGTACTCTGGGAATGGCAGGTGATGCTCAAACCCTCCCAAGGTCTCCTGGTGCTCACCTGGGGACAGTGGGGCTCAACCAAACAGTGAGCTCACAGCACCGGTGGAGATGCTCACAGGGAGGGAGTCATCTGCAATGTCTTCACACAGAAGTTACACATTGTGTGTAAACCAGCCACAAAAGCTGTTGTTTTCCAGAGGGTGTCTCCACAAAGCCTGCCTTAGGAGGACTGGCTTGTTCTCTGGGAAGAGTTTTCTGTCGCCAGTGAGGAATTTGCTGCAAATGGCCATTTTTAGGCCCACCCTCTTTTAGGCCATATTGAGCAGCAAAATGAAGCACAGATTCAAACAGGTGAAACCCAGGCTTGTCTGTGCATGTGGAGATGAATTAACATTAGAAGTATAAATAAAATGATATCCCAGTACGTGGTTGCTCTGTGATGCCCCCAGCACTTGCCCTGAGCTGAGGGTGATGTGCACCATTCCAATCACTCGTGCTAAGGCCCAGCTTAGAGATCACATTCAGTGCCCCTAAGAAAGGATTTCAGTGGAAGACCTGTCAAACCAGATCTGAAATTATGAAAAGCAGAGAGAAAGTGATACAGTAGCACTGCCTTTACCTAAATTACACAGACACCATCATTATTTTGGGCTGTCTCTAAATACATCACAGAGGAACCTCGGCTGGCACTTGGCAGAAATGAACTTCTTTTCTGGTTGAAGTGATGAGAGGTTTGGCCTTTGATGTTTTCCTTCCTCCTTTAATGGAATCTCTCCCTCGTGGAACACCCTTCCTCCCTTCCCCAAAAATCTGCTTTTGGAAGAGACAGGAAGTTTTTAGTAGCCAATTTGAAAGACAACACGTTTGCTAAATGGTGTAACTTCTCTCCCACTGCAGTTTCTCTCACCAGAAGGAAAAGGCTTCAGAAAGAAAAAAACACTTAGAAGGAGCACTCTAGTTAAACTGATCAAACCCAGGGGTGACTTCTCTTTGTCATCTTTCCCTGTTTTCCTCTCTCAGGATGGAACATTCTTGGTAAGAGACAGCTCAAGGAAAACTGTGACTCATCCGTATGTCCTGATGGTGTTGTACCGAGACAAAGTGTACAACATCCAGATCCGGTACCAGGAGCAGGATCACTTGTATCTGTTGGGAACTGGCTTAAAAGGAAAAGAGGTACCATGTGTTTCTCCCATCATTCTCTTCTTTGGGAGGGACCTCCTGTCTCATTCCTAAGTGTCAGGTGACTGTTTTCCTGGAGTGGAATTCTCCTTATGGACTTAGAGTTATTCCTGGTAGAATGCTGTTATTGTTGGAAGCAAAATCAGATTGTCCCATTTGCACTCAGGGAATGAAGGGATAACCTGGGGATACAGCCACTAGAGATCCATACAGCTGGTTAGGGAATGTCTGTTTACCACTAATATGCCAGATGAGGGAAATACAAAGATGAGAGTAAATCCATGCCAACTTTACTTTGTTCCCAGACTGGTGGCTCAGCCACAGCCAGCAGTTCTGTGTGGATTTACGGGCAGAACCCCCTGAATTTATCAGTCAACTCTTTGAACTTTCAAGTACAGTCATCACATCAAACAGAATGACAACGTCATGTATAAAACAGACTGCACAAATTAAGTATAGCTTGTACACACAGTTATTGAGCTACAGATCATGGCAGGAATGAGAACAGTTGATTTACTGGACCTTATATATTTTTTATAAGACTGCTAAATATTTAGAGTTTTAGAAAAACCTTTGGGTTGTACTGATTACTAATAATTCTGACATTTTTGCCATTGCCTTCTCATTTTTTCCAACCCACAGGATTTTTCTTCTGTAGCAGATATCATTGACCACTTCCAAAGGACACCCCTTCTTCTGATAGATGGAAAAGACAGAGGTTCAAGAAACCAGTGCATGTTAAAATATGCTGCAGGACATATTTAAATGAGACCTTGATGAAGATCACATAAAGTATTGAAGCCTACTGAAGTTCATAAACTTCAAAACACTTCCTTTTTTTTTTTTCCCCAGCAAACTAAAATCATCAAGTCATTAAAGATCATTTTATTTCAACCAAAAAGGACTATGTTATTTTTAATTTATGCCTCAAATGCATTATGCTTTAAATATGATTTTCCTGCAATGCCTTTGTTACTGTCCACTGATCATACAGTACATAAGGATATTTTATATCCTCTTGAAACTATTTCCACTCTAAATCAGAGGACCCAGGAATAAATATCAATACAAGCCTCTGCTTTCATAGGAGAATAACAAAGTAAGCTCTTGTTTTGGGTGAGACCTGCAGCAGCAATTATGTTACTTCAAGTGATACAGAGTAGACCTAAACCTTGTCAAAGCTGAGGAACAGACAAAAGACAGTAGGAGTCTGTTTATTCCCCGGTAAATCTAACTATGTACACGTCTGTGAAAAGACTGTGGCTCCAGCCTGGATGTGACAGAGCCAGAGGATTCAGTGGCACCAGAAAAGCCTCCAGCTCTGAGATGCAGTCCCTGCCAGCTCAGTGTCTGGCACACTCAGCCATGAGACTGTTATTTCTCAGTTTCTAGAGAAGTGCCATGCCCACAGACACCACACTCCCTCTGCCACACCACTGAGGATTCCACACCTTAGCCCACGGCTGGAATCACTCCTGGGATCCTCCAGCCTCCCTCAGAAACAAGCTTTCCTCTCCCTCCCTTAACACCCCCCTTCCTCCAGCTGCATCTTCCTGACCAAGCAATCATTTTTTGGGAAGTACATCAACAAGATTGTCACATCACCCCGTGATTCCTGCCTGGCAGAGCACGCCCAAAGCTCTTAGAAAGCACCCAGGCAGGCTAAACTTAGTTCCTCTTGCACAACTGCCTTGTGTTTTACTGTTTTTTAAAAAGAAAAAGCAAGAACATTCTCATTTCTAAAATATTGGTGCCCACTGGAGCAACTGCATCAAGAGTTTTCCCCTCTCCTGTGTGAAGTGGGATTTATCCAACTCCTTGCCTCAGTTTTCTAACAAAACCTTGGTTTGAGGTGTGGCTGACCTTGCCACTTATTTTCTCCTTTAAAGCCATTTGTGTCTGTATCACTTGAAACACTGGAACCAAAATTCAAGGTAGAAAAATACCTTCCATCCAGGCTGTAGAGCTTCTCAGATATAATAATCAGATTCCATAAGCAGTTTAAATAGATATGTTTTGTAAATGTTATCTCCTTTTCTCAAATGCTTAGCTGGCAGCTGGAATTCAAAGTAAGCAAATTACATTTCCATGCAAATGTAAGTTCAAAATCAAAGATGAAAAATAAAATTATAAAAATTCTTCAGCTGAAAAAAAACCCCTCACTACTAATCTGGAAATCAGTTCTAATCTATGTTTTTTTAAAAAATGCTAAAATTAAGAACATCCCCCACATTACCACTCACTTTGTGAGCTGGAGGCTGCAATTCTATTCCATTGCACTGCCTTGAAATATGGGACTCAAGAAACTCATAAATGCCTCCTGTGGAACTGTGTTTTATTCATTTTTAATCATCTCACTAGCGAAAGAGAAAAGAAATGTAAACCAGCATAAAAAATTCCAACACTGCACATTTTCCCCAGCAGAATAAATCTCAATTTGATTATTCAGAGAAATATATTTGGTATCAGAATAAAAACACACCTCAACATTCAAACATGTATGATTGCATATTAATTGTATTTGAACTACATGAGAAGAGTGGACACTCAACTGGGTCAAAAAGATTTTGGGGTGGGATATTTGGGCCAATAAATCTCCCCTTTTTTTTGTAGCCAGGTGCATTAGGGAGTCACTACAAACTGAAAGGAAAAGGCCTTTTGCTTTTCCAGGAATCTGCTCTTTGGCACTGTTTGTAGAACGAGGAAGGCAGCTCAAAGGACAAGCTGCAGTTCCTCCTTCACTGACTGCTGCTTATCCCATTTTCTAGAGGCAACTCAGATAAAAGAGCAATGACTTGACTTGAAGCAATTTCAAATCATGGTCACTATTCCAATATGCCTTTGTCTAAAAGGAGATAACCACCTGGGAAAACCTTCATGCCCAGTTTCCTGACCTTTCTAATTAATTACATCAGTCTTTCCAGCCCTGGGGGGCTTAATTTGGGCACTGTGGGCTTAAAAAGCCCTCTCAGAATCAGTAACCCACTTAGGGCTTTTTCCACTCTGTATTTTCAGTTTAAACTATATATGGTCTAACTGCAGGAAACCATGTTATCGTTGTACAGTTCAAACTTCAGTGTTTTGCATTTAGCAGAAGAAGAAGAAGAAGAAGAAGAAGAAGAAGAAGAAGAGGAAGAAGAAGAAACTTCGCAGATATTAATAGAAGACAATACATGAAAATGGATGTTCCTTAATCTGTCAAACTCCAAGTCTTTTCTTCAGTTTCTCTGAAATCTTTGGCCTTTATAGGATGGTTGAAATTCAAAATAAGGTCACAAAGCAGTAGCTGGCTTTCCACTGAAAGGCAAAGGGCAGAGTATCAGCAGGGTATGTATGGAATGGCAGAGGCTAGCTGAATGGGATGTGCACACAGTGACTTTGAAGTGTTTGTCTATCAACTCATTCACAAATCTGAAGGGGTTTTGATTTACATTGTTTACTTCAGGACAGTTAAATTAAGGTCGGTATTAGCGTATTAGTAATGTTTGCATTAGAAGACTAGCAGTGTTTGCAAAGGAATGACTGACTGTCCAACAGGGGTTTTCCCTGGTTAACTAACACAATTCCATTCCACATAACTCCTGCTGAATGAACTTTCCAGAACACAAGAGTAAAGCTCTTGTTTCATGGCCTGGGAACACAGTGGCACACAGAGAAAACCAAGCCATTCCCAGCTGCACCCTGAGAGCAGTGCCCTGGACAGCCTCTCGTGTAACTGCATGGGGAAGGCAGAATTACCTGTTAGTTTCTTCAGCTCACTGGACATTTTGTCAACGTTTTTAATTGCAGCCTCAAGGTTAAACTGCCCAGCAGCAGCATTTTTTGTGACCTGTATGAAGTAGGAACAAAACATAACTGGCAGGGTGTATATGATTCATAAACCCCTTGATCCAGGTAATCGTAATATAATGAATTTTTTTCGTTGATTTTCTAAAGTAATATTTTAACTAAAACTTCCCCTATTTTATAATTATCCATTTAATTATGGCAAACTGCAGCTATGGAAGGCAGGTGCTAAACACTCAGGGTGGGGTTTTTTTCCTGTTCCTTTTGGTTTTTACAAACAGCTGCAATGAAATTAATCCTGTCTACAATTTCCTCTCCTCACCAGCATTTGGTTCATTTTTGTTTTCGACCTTTTCCTACAGAATGGAAATGAAAATTAATCCAGTAATTAATTCAGCCACAAGATGGAGCTACTGTGACATTAATGTGCATAACAGAACGAGTCACAATTAGCACTGAGTGTTAACGAACCCACCAAAATCTGCCCAGAAACGTTTGTGTCTGTACAGGTAATTAGTTTATAATCAATATCTTTTTGCTTACTTTGGAAATCAATCCCTTTATCCTTTAATTAAAACCCTATCAAAATCTAGAGACAATTAAGACTAGAAACCATTTGAATTAAGTATAATTTGAATTTTCAAATTTATGTTACACTCCTTTTTAGGACTGTTTTTTCGTTAAGAAAAATATTAAAGAGAAGTGCACATACAATGTTTTCTGGCCTAGATATGAGCTCTCTATCAAGGGGAAAACCTCTGTGTGATTCATACCTAATGTTCACTCAGTAGAACACCCCAGCATGTTGGGAAATAAGAGCAAAAGAATGAACATACATTTAACACAGAATCTTTGGCTGAGTCTCTCTTCCCTTCAGACAGAGGCTTGATGTTGAGTTCAGTAGCCAGGGCCAAAGATCCTAAAAAGACAACCCTCAGATTATTAAGGATTACTATATATAATGTACATACGTATATATCTCACATGAAATAGGATTTGAAAACTGTAATGATTGACTCTCATCTTCATTAGTGTTTTTGAAAGCAGAGTCAGAGGTCAAACAGTTTTAATTCCTCTTGGGGAAAAATAAAAATTGTGGATTTTATTTGTTTTCCTTTCTTTTAGAGACAGCATTTCAGAATTTTTATAGGAGTTATCCATGGAATTACTAATGGTCAACAAACATATTCCTCGAACATATTCCTATTTTTTTTAAACTGAAAACTTTCTGAGATCTAAAGAGACATTGCAATTGTTTTCTAATACCAATTAATGGGAGGAAAAGTGAAAGCACACAGCACACCAGCCCAGTGCTGCCTGTGTGTGGTGGAGCATCCCCCACCAAGGTCTGAGCTTCCTTGAGCTGCCCTAACCCCCTCCTGCTGGGCAGTAACAGAGCTGGGCTCCAGTACCAGATCCCTGCGCTTGTTCTTCGCCCATTCCTTCCCGTCTTTCCGCAGGGATCGGGCCAGCCCCAGGCGAGTCGAGGTGTGTCACTCACTGCAACGCTGCGTCAACACTAAAAAGGGCAAGAAAATGGGTTGGTATTTTACTTTGTGCTTCAGCAGTGCAAGGCCGTGCTCAGCTCTGGGCCACGCTGTGCCCCTCTGTGAGTGCCCCCCAAATGTCCCGTGGGAGGGCACAGCTCCCCTGGGGCTCTGCCCTGGGCAGGATGACACCCCTGCCCAGGAGGGCACCAGCTCTGCTGTCCCACTGAGCCTGTGAGGAGGGCACAGCTCCTCTGGGGCTCTGCCCTGGGCAGAATGACACCTCTGCCCAGGAGGGCACCAGCTCTGCTGTCCCCCTGAGCCTGTGAGGAGGGCACCCCACAAAGGCTGATGCCCCCAGAGTGCGCCGCCCAGCCTGGAGCAGCTCCATGGGGACAGCTCTGCCCCTTCTGGGGGTGCTGCAGGGGCAGGTCTCTATGCTCAGAGCCAGAGCCAGGGGCACCAGCCCTGCCTGGCACATGGGCACAGAGCCCCTCAGCTGCCAGGGCTGCTGCCCTGGTCCCTCCAGGTGTCACCCGTGGGGATGTCCCCACTGCTCCTGAAGCACAGCCAGGCCCTCCCAGTGCCCCATCCCTGGCAGGCACAGTGGGCACCAGCAGCAAAATGCCAGAACACTGGAGTCTTGAGGGTGATTTTGATGCTTCTGTCCTGCTGACCTGGAGCTGCCTGGGCTGTCCCTGAGGAAACCAGCCCAGCTCACCTCCAGCAACTCCTCACACGTCTCTGCTGCTCCTTCCTCCACACATTCTTCCCCTGCTTCCGGGTGTGGTCCCTACCATGGGAGACAGTCCTCCAAAACTTCTCCAGTGTGACTTGTAAAGTGGTTTCTGTTGGCAGGAACCATAGAGGCAATGTGGTTCTAAGCCACTAGACCATTCACTAGACCAGGTTGCTCCAAGGCCCATCCAACGTGGCCTTGGACACTTGCAGGTGCTGGTGGGGTCTGCAGGCAGCAGTGACACAGTCCTCTCCACCAGCAGTGAGGACACTGCTGTTGCCACAGCCTGGCTGGGCCATGGCTTCTTCCTGGCAGGCACTGGGACAAGCTGGTCCCTCCAGTTTGAAGCAGCCCCTCACCCTGGGGCAGACAGGAACCCACCCGGGAGGGAGGAGGTGCAGACCCCAAGGGCTTCACTGCCTGAGGCTTCTTCAGCAGGGAAAGCCCCATGCTGTGTCCCTCCTCCAGCACATGACAGGTCAGTAGGTTGCAAGAGCCCTGGAGGAGTTACGATTTTAAGAGTGGGAGGTAAAAAGTAACCACAAATGCTTCAAGAGGTGAAGAAGAAATGGAGAAGAAAGGACTGAGGTGTCAACGGGGTGGTGGTGAATGGTGAGTGGATTTTCTCTTGTCCTTTGAGAGTTTATTGCATGTTGCAGCAACTCATTTATAAACAGTTCCTTTTTGTCATCAATTTAAATTCACATGGAGTAAGTTACGATGAGCAAAGCTCAAATCATGAGCCTAAATTCCAAGAAGACAAGAGAGGCACTTTGCTAGGCAGATCTATCAATTTAGGCTGTGTTCAGTGGTAATTTAGAAGCAAACGCTGCCCTCAGAAGCACATACCTGACTGAAAACCTGCTAACAAAGGACCTGGACTTGGCTGCTCTCATTTCTGCCCCAGTGTGTGCCCTGCAGTATTTAAAGCCAGGAACACCATGCAAGGGAATGACCGTCAACACTTTCCTTTCATTTACTGAAACCCCTTCTCCTGCTGCTCAGAATTCATCTGCATTTTGCACTTGCTGCTTGGCACCAGTGCAGGAGTTCCCAGCACCTCAGAGGAGAGAGGAATGGCTTGGATGGACAGAGAAGTCTGCTGCCTGCTATTGCCTTCCTCTGCCTTCTCCATCTTTTCCAGGCTGTGCTTTCATAAAATATTCTTCTCTAAAAGCCAGCATTCTACACGTACTGGTTTGTGCCTGAGGGGGAAACTGAATTGCAACTCAGAGCAGTGTTTTCTGGTAAGGCACAATTAAACTGTGATTCAAAAAGAAAACATGACAAGCTGCTTAGGCTGTGGGGCTTTCTGGAGATGAGAAATGCAGAGGAGGAAACACTTCACTCCTGCACTAATTCCTGTACTTTCAGTTTACAACCTCTCACAAGGACCCCAGTGCAAACAAGAGAAATGTGCCCTTCCTGTGTGGCCCAAAAGGAAAAGCCCAGCAGAAGATTTTGCTGGCAGAAAAGTAAAGTACAGCTGTGTGCAAAAGAACACATAATATATCTTCTCTGTATAAAAGGACCTACAAAAATATACATAAGTGTAGGTACAAAAAAGTAAAATGGTATCCTAGGAGGTTCCTGAAAACATTGGTGTTAAATTCTTCACCAACCTGGAAAGAAGAATGCTTCAAGCCTGTTTATGGAATTTTACTTTTTACATTTTTTTTTTCACATCTTATAAATAATCTTTCACATTGTACTTAAATTCTTCTGTAAGCTAACTGTAGGAGGAAAACAGGGTATGGTAATGACCAGAAAAATTAGATTCAAAGTGTGCACAATAAACCGACTTGCCAGAACTAATTGGACAAGCCAAACAGAGAGGTTCTTAAAGGCAAGACATTTTTAAAAATAGTCTTCAATAGTGTGAGATATTAACAAGCAAGATGACCAACAGTGCAGGAGGTTGACTGTACATGACATTCTCTTTAAAGGAGAAAAGAGATTTAATTTTTACAATCAAATTTACTTGGAACAGAAATACTTTCTGGATTTCTTTATAAGGTGATATTTCAAACTGAAATTAGTAGTTTGAATTGTTAAGTCACACTACCTTCCTCACCTCTGCAGCAAAATTACTTGGAGTATCATTTCAGACAAAATAAAATACACAACCACTGAACAGGAGGGGTTCAAACAAAGGAGATTCAAAATTATTTCCCTGGATGATCAGAGGTGAAGTATAAACAGAGACCATGATATCATATTGTAGCTTATGGCTACAAAGATGTTTTAAAGAAAGTGTTCTAAAGGGAAGTAGAGAAAAACCTACTGACTTCAAATAATATTTTAGTGAGTGACTTAATAAACATTAATAGAGTCTGTCTTTTGAGGAAGAAATATTTACAACACTGCAGTAACAGGAGAGGAGAGACAAAGAAATCACAGAATCATCAAGGCTGGAAAAGGCCTTCAAGATCATCTAATCCAACCATCAACCCAGCACCACCATAATCACCCCTAAACCGTGTTCCCAAATGCCATATAAACTCTTACTGCAAATATTACCATTTGCTGTTACTTTGAAAGCTTTATCTTTCATTAAAAATTTCCTAGTGGATCTAATTAAACTTTTAGAGGAAAAACTCTGACTGATTTTTTACCATTGCATGAGTATAGAAATTGTTAATCCAGATTACAAGGAAAGTCAAATAGAAACCAAACCAATACATATAAAAATCACTCAACCTTGATATATTACAGTTATTTCTGATAAAATAATGTATTTCATAGGCTTTAGAGCACAGGCTGGATTTTGAGCCATGAAATCTGGTAAATGGAGAAGGCCAAAATGCTACCAGAGAGGAAAGAAAAGCCAGACTTTGTCTTTAAAAGTTACAATCCACGGAGCTGAGCAAAGAGTGACAGGTAGAAAGCAAATGGACTTGCCTTAATAGATGCTCCTGAAACAGGAAGAGCAACTCCTGAGTTAAAACACGTACTTGTGACACTGTATAATGGGTGAAACCCATTTGGTTGGGGAGTTTTCAGGCAGAGAACTTCAAGAAACGATGTAACACATAATGCTACATTGCAATACCTTGTGTTATATTGTTCCGCTTTTCTCAGACTTCTTTAATAACACCTGATTCAGAAAATATACAAACCATTGGTGCTGCACCAACAGAATGAAAACTATTGCAACCTTTCACAGCCCCAATATAATTAAGAAACTGATTAACAAAACCCCTAAAAACTGTTGAGGGGAGGCAAAATCCTGCCCTTCATTCAGGAAGTGCTTGTGTGCACACTTTGGTTTGCTGGTTGCTCCAGTGTCAGGCTTGGAGGAGAATATCAGTGCCTGCCATTTGAGATGCAAATTTTCATTTAAGGGGACCCTGAACAACAACACTGTTGCTGCCTATGGTGGGCAAAGAACTGGGCAAATGCCCTGGGTGGAAGATACAGAGCCCTGTTTCCTCCTCTCACTTGGCCACTAAATACTTCCCTGCTCAGTGCTCTGGTTTTCCCAGCACATCAAGTTTTAACACCTCTTGTCTTCTGCTTGTTTGCAGGGACAGTTGAAATTCCAGCACTGAATCTACAAGGTGCCTCCTGTTGCTCTAAAATGTTTTTTCTGAAGATTATTTTTAAACAATAAACAGCATAAGCTTAGGCTCTGTAGATACCCTGGAAGGTCTCCACTTGGTGATCTGGAAAGTTCTGTTATGTAGCAATAGGTTTTAAACTATAGCTTTTAAGTGGTTCTTAAATGTAGCAATTTAATTAATTATATAGATGTTAAAGATGTGAATATTCAATAACTGAAGATGAGTGCCTGGGTAATGCTAATAGAGATGGAATTGTGTGCTGAAACTGCTTAGCTGATAGGAATAATCTTTATGCAAAAGTAAAGGCATAGTTCCAGCAGCTCTGTCATATGGAACATCTGTGCTGGTTTTTCAGTAAAGTCAGGTAATAAGAGAGGGAATTTTTTAAAAGATGAACTGTAGATACCAACTAAGTTCTGGTGGCATAATTTGGGAAATCAGTTATAAATGTTATCCTTAGTAGCACTTTGGAAAATCCACACATATTTTTGCTTTCTTCGTGGTCCATCTATCATGAAAAGGGGTGGCTGCTGAGGAGAGCTTGGCATGCACAGTCTGAGCCAGTGGAATTTGGAAACACAACTAGTCTTGCAGGGGCTTTTAAAGTGAAATTTTAACGTGAGTTAAGTGGAAGATTTTCAAGTAGCATTTAGAAATTCCTCACGGTTTTTGGCTTTCACAATAAAAGCAGTTTCTGATGCTCTCAAATATTTTCCCACTCAAAGCAGAAGCACTGAAATGACAGAGCAGGGAGCCTTCCCTCCATTAGCACAGCTACCTAGAGCCACAGAAGTGTGTCTGCTCCTGGCTCTCAACCACCCTCACATCTCACTTCTCTGCATCCTGGCACACACCACGCAAGATTTTGCTCATCCACCCAGGGAAGGGAAGTTCATAAAGCAAGGTACTGTGACATTGTCTCCAGATCGTGCCAGTGAGTCCAGATTGCCTCTTGGAAAATGCTGAGCCCTTTTGATTGAGGTGGCATTGCTTAATAGCTGTGTTTTTACAGATATTTCCCCACTGCTGCTTTATCTTGCTAGCTTTTCAGAGCAGTAACACCACAGTGCCTGAATTACTGCAGGCAGAAATAAGGGAGAGTGCTCATATCAGTAAGGCAAGTTTATCATTTGCTGCACTGCAAATTATCCCTTCCTAATTTCAATTCACTTAATGCTATAGACTGTAATGGTTAGAGACACGATGTAGATATTGCAGCTTCCATTAGCTGCTTCTATTGTAATTATCCACATTATTTTTCATTTGCCAACTTGCATACATTACTACATGAAACACCCTATCAGCATTAGAGGTATAGAAATGAGAACTGAACAAAAGAGACACATTCTGCTCAGGGAAATGTTATTATCATTGTGAAATTACAGGCTTGATTACTTTTGTTGCTTAATCAGAAGGTTGCTTTTTGATTAACTCATGAAATGGCCAGAGGGAGGCACAACAAAACATCCTGAACCAACTCCTGTCTCGGCTGTTCAACTGGGCATTGCCCTGTAATAAGGCTTTTCATAAACTGGCTTTCTGGAATTAAAAAATGCAATAATGTTCACACTATCTGAATAAAACTGTGTCCCAAATTCCACTCCCAGTGTTAGAGAGCTGGAATGGCAGACCCAGAGAGCAACAGAGAAGCCACTAGATGCCCTCCTTCCCACAGCCAAGATGCATCAGGTGGGGTTGTGGAAAGCAGCATCATGCTTGCTGAAAAGGCTCCTGATTTAGCCCAGATGCGAAGGGGACAAGTATGGAATAGATGCCAGATAATTAATGCCATGGCCTTAATAGCATCTTGTACTGGCTTCCCACGCAGGACCTGGAATCCTGGGGAAGGCTGGAACAGAGGAAGGCAGGCTCTGCTCTCCCTGGGGTGTCAGTGATTATCCCTCACAGTGCCATCCACAGGGGATTCAGGCTCACCCAAATGACCCCAAAGGAGCCTGTTCCTCTCTGCTGACCACAATCATAGCTGGGATAACTGGAGCTCCCCTTACTGAAGTTGTCTTTGACTCCAGCTTTTACATTTATGCTGTGGAAGATCTTGTGTTTACACACCCTGGCTGTGCCTGGGTCTGCACAAAACCCATCAGGTGTGTACCTGGAGGAGCTGCTGTGTTGTTCCTGAAGTGTCAGAATGTCCCAAACCAAAGAAGTAAAACTGAAATACTGCCATTTGATGGGGTCCTTTTAGCAGAGAAGAGAATGTGTGAAATCAGTTATGTCAACTGGAGTTTGCCAGTGTCTCAAATCTGAACAGGACAGCATGAAACAACTGTGACATCTAAATTAAAGAGTTATTAGCTGGGACCATTTTGTGGCAGCTACTTGGCCTCAAAGGCTGAGCCCTGTCACTGTCATTAGAGGGATTTGACAGACATACAGATGTGGCCCACGGGGGGCTTGGTAGTGCTGGGATGCTGGTTGGACTCGATCTTAGAGGGCTTTTCCTACCTAAACAATTCTATGATTTTATGGTTCCAAAAATGGGAAGTGAGGCCCTTCTCCCTGTTCCTTCACCAAGCTTGGGTTATTGCTAAGAAATTAAATAAAAATTAACATTAAAATTATATTATTTTCAGGGTCTGTCCTGTTCAAATTAATTTTGCAGATGTACCATTGCTTTCATTTTTTTTCCCCTAATAAGAATTATTTAAAATGCACAATGAAACTTATAAGGAAAAGAGAAAAACTAACTCAAAACTCCTCAAAAAGACAAAAATGAGGATTTGGAAGATTGCTCCAGGAACCAGTCTGACAGTTGATAATTTCTCTTGTAAATTCTTAATGGGTGAAATCTCTTGGGACTTTACTAGATTTCTTGGGAACCACAGATAATTTTTTTTTAATGACAAATCAGGCACATTTAAATGCAGCAAAATGCCTATAGTTATACACAGTCCCCATTTCTGTGCATTCTGATCTATTAGCACTGACATAACCCGGGAACTATTTCACAGTCCTTTCTCACTGGGCTCATTTTTTAACAAGTTTGGAAGTTAAATAAATCATAAAAAGGATTCCTGTGATTTGATGATCAGGCCAATGCTTTCTACAGACACACTCAATGCTTCCCATTCCCACAAGGGAGGCAGGAGGTGGCTTTAGGGGCACATCAAGGAAGTCAGTCCTAACATTTTCAGTGTATGAACAAGAAATAACACCATCTAGAAATGTCAGCAAGTGCAATGTGGATTAAGGCTGTCCAGAGTCAGCTTTGGGGTGACTCCAATACCCTCCCAAAAAATGTTTTCTGTCCGAGTCTACTGGAGTCACCACACAGGTGACATCAACCAAAGGCTCAGTAAAGCTTTTCCTTAGGTTTCAGCAAATCCAGAACAATTAATACTTACCCACTGTCCTTTCTACCCTCATCACAGAGAGTCTAAAGCCCAGACTGTCTGGATTCTGTGCAGAATTGCATGTTGTATAAACCCTTGCAATCAAAATATCCTATTCCAGACCAGCAGATGCTTTAGTTGCCCCTCAGCAGGAGACAGGACCTTCATCAACTTACTTTGTGAGGCTTTCTCCTTTGACATCACAGGTAGAATTTCTGGCAGTGGGATAAAATATTTAAATGCAGGGGTGCCCTGGTTGGTGTATATCAGAGACAGTCTTGCTTCCCAAAATTAGCTCACCCAGTTACAACCAGCAGCAGCAGCAGCAATGCCTGCCAGGGACCTGCCCAGACAGGGTCACATCACAAACATCTGAAGATGCAGGAATGTCCTTCCTGCCAGCAATTGTGGGCTCAGCCAGAACCAACATGTTTACAAGGCACTGGATTAGGCTCCGTACACACCAAGGAAATAAAAATGGCCCATTGAAAGCGGGTCTTTACAAGCTAATTTAACAGAAGGGGGATTTTTTGTTCCTGTCTCCCTTAAGAACTTGAGGAATTTGATGTAAAACAGTTTAACTTTGAAGAATTCATGGACATTCACAGATAACATTACTTGACAGGTATTACACCCATTTCCTAATCCATTCACATTATTCCTCTGCACAGTCCTCAGAAGGAATGAAAATAAAGCAGATTATTTCTTAACGCCTAATACCATTTAATATCTCTTTTGACACGTCTGGGACATGTAAATCAGTATAAAATTGCTTCTAAATTTAAATGAGATACACTGAAATTAAGTGAAACAGAAATGGTAAGAATGTTCTGACATTAATTGCCAGTTTATGCACAATATTGCAAGATTTTTGTTGCTGACAATTGCAAGACCTAACTCAAAATAAGGAGCCCATGAAACTGAAAACTTCTTTACCTGTGTAAATGTTTACCTTTTCTGAGCAAAATTATCTCACTATTTTATTCTCAAAGCCCCCTCATGTAATTTTCATCTGAATTGATATTGCACAAAGATATTTACTTTTGAATTGACACCCTTGCCATGGGGGTTGTAAGAAAAAGGAGCAGCTGCAAATGAAGCTGGTCCCTCCTGCTCAGGCTCCCTCTTCATGGTTGTGATAAATCAGCAGGTTTTTGTTACAGAACTGCAGAGGCTCTTGTGCCTCAGATTAGAATTTCCATGTCCCTGGCAGTGCCATCATGCCTTGCTTTATATTTTACCACTTTTATGTCCCATTTTGTTCTTGCACAGGTGAGAGAGAGGCCAGAAAAGACAGTGGTTGAATTACAAAATTGTCCAAGAGGCCCCAAAATCTCTTGACTTGAACAATAAAGGAAACTAGTTCCTACTTCCAAGTGGACCCAGAGTGGCTTGTTGCCTGGGCTTTTGCTACAAAAACACACCTAGAGGCATCCTAAGGAGCTGTCTCTGAACTAAATCCTTGAGAGCACAAAAATGGTGTTAAATCAAAGGTACAAGATTTTTCTTTTTAGCTTCGTGTTAGTGAAGATTTGAATACAACAACAAGTTTGGCCTTTAAGGGCCAATGTACTTTGTCATTTCAGCAACTGGACAGTTAAAATCTGTGCGTCTCTGAAAGCAAGGAAGAAAGAAAGCAGGGAGAAGAAATACCACAGAATAAAAAGGCTCTGCTTAGATAATTGCTTCAGTGTGGTACATATCTCTTAGTAATATATATATAAATAATTGTCATGCCTTATCATATGATCATAACTGGTGGTCTTTGCTACCTTGGCTGATCCCAGAAACTGATGACTGAACTTGAGGATCATTTCAGTGTCTCTGCTCTGCTCTCATCACTTTCCCTACTTTCAGGAGCCACATGCTCTCCTGGCTCCACCTTATTACCTAAAGGAAGAAATGGGCCTCCACTGAAAGTCATGAGAGTGTTTATTTTTGGGAAAAATGATGGCATTTTACTGCCCAAGCTTTTTATAACACCTGGGTTATATTGCTCCAGTGGCTGCTTTTTATAGCTTTCTCCTCTACCGAGAAGTTTCAATGTAAGTGTTGGAGAAAAGTATAAAAAATAGTCAAGAAAGGGAATTTAGAAGTGTAAAATCCTGCTCTGGCTTATTTTAATCTTCATATCTCATCAGAGGAATGTGTGTTGTGTAAATATAATAAGACCTAACCCATCTTGTAAATCAACATTTGGTGAAGCCAAAATTAATCAGCTGTCTAATATTCAATGTTTTATTACCTGCTAGTTGGGGTTTCTCTCAAGAAGTCCATTTTCTAACCATTATAAGATTGCTTTTGATAACTACATCTCTGGAAAAAAAGCCTAAAAGTGCCACAAAAATGTTCAAAAATACTAGTATGCAGTCATTCCAAATAACATCCCCCAAATGATTCATGCCAGGTTGTTTTATTACTTCTTTCCCAACAGTTTCTCTCACACAAAGGTCTCCCAGCAGGTGAACATTGCTGGGCAGGAAGGCCTCTGTCACATTTTGAAAAAGCTGCCAGGAGCAACTTTGGTGTCATTATTCATTAGCACTTTGATCACATTAGCAAGGATTTGTTGGCAGCTGCTGCTGCAATAAAATACATTTTAAATGCTTTGGATGTAGGGTCTACTGTGCCTAATCAGCCTGGCACTGCCCACTGTTGAAAAGTAGTGCGTGATTTACCACTTCACCCAGGCACTCTCGGTTGATTAAATCCCTCTTTCCTTGCTGCTGGGCAGCAGAATTGGCAGCAATGAAGCATCTTTAATATTCTGTGTAGTGCAGCTCTAGAGCTCTTGGAATACATAAGTTCAAATTTTGGTTTCAAAGCTCCCTAAATTTGATTTTACTTGGCTGAAAATAGGCAAGCCAAAAATGAGAAAGTAAAATATTACAGCTGATGCAGAAGAAAGTTGAATTTCCACCTACCAGTGTTGTTGAGACTAAGGAGAAATTTGATTGTGAGTAAGAGCACGAGGCACTGGTGCTCTCACACCTCATCCCTCTGCAGAGCTGCCAGGATGGTGAGTCTGTCCCCAGCAACCCAGGGACACAGGACACAGCAGCTGAACAAGGGACATCCAGCCACTCCAAATAATGCTCTGTACACCTGTCAGGTGCTTAAAATTTGGGGAAAGTGCAAACAGTTCATGATGTCAATGGCAACCTGGTTAACAGGCCTTTTAACAAGCCCCTTAATAGTTTTTGGAAGGAATCAATCTCAGTAATATGATTTTAACAATCAGCAATGTTGTTCCCATTCATTTGTCAGGCCTTAATGGTGTGGCCAGTAAATGGAAGCACTTTGGAGTGAATTGTTTAGCTGTTAATTGGACTGTATCTGACACTCTCCACTCAACACTGTGATGGGGGTAACTGTGCAGGCAATGAGAATCTGAGCCAGACACATGAGCGTGGCAGTTTGGCTCAGGGTGGCTCTAACACGGGACAGAAAATGGGATAATCTGATTTATATGTTTAAACTTTTTCAGGGATTGTGTTCCTATGTAAGAAGGGCAATCCATTTATTTCAATATGCTGCTTTTTCTTTAAATGCTCACAAGAGTGATTATTCCCTCTGTGTCCTCAATAGAGAAAGGAAGGAAGAATGAGAGGTAGGTATTGTCTTTTGTGGTAGCAGAAGTTAATTAATTACATTTTTAAAGCTTCTTTATATGAATGAATCCAAGCTACTTAAGACAAAATGAAGCCTTCTTTAAAGCAAGGTCATCACCTGAAATGAACTATATCAAGAGCACATTTACTCAGCCAACAAACTGCCCCTTGCTTAAGTTTAGAATCACATCACCTCTTTGTCCATTAATACAGATTTTCCTATTTTTTTTTGCCCTGCAAAACCAGCGTGTGGACATTCTCTGTTTTTGTATCACTGATAGGATGAATTATTTCAACACAGACTTCCACTGCAGTGTCTGTGTGTGATTTGAAAGCTGACAAGGATGGTGTGGTTGGGAGCTGGTGGAATCCCAGCCTGGATTCCTGGGGCACAGCCAGACCAGGAGCCCCTATTGCCATCCGAGACTCAGTTTTGCTCATGTACACTTTGACAGACCTAACACTTGTGCTTGTGTATCAAAACCTCCCTTAAAACATTATTTCCTTTCATTCCCAATCCTGTCCACCTCTGTTGATACAACCAGTACTGAAATAATTCAGATATAGAAGCGAGGCCGTGCTTATCTCACTTATACCACTATCACTATTGTTAGCAATAACGTGCTTAATATTTCCCAGGAATGAACTCATTCCATGAGAAACTGATCCCCACATGAGCTTTCCAAATTGATAAAATCGGGAACAATAACACACAATTCCCAGCAAGGGGCACTGTGTCACTAAACCTCCCTCACCATCCATTCTACACCAAAAACAAAAAAGAAGTTATTGTGCAAGTCATCCCTTTAACACGAAACTAGGAAGCACATACACCTCTTTTGCCACTTTTAGATTAAGTGAATCACTTTCATTAATGTATTTCTGCTTATTTTATTTCTCAGTCAACACCTTGTCAGGCAAAGGACTCAGAGTTTGACTAAATTAAGTTATACTTTTGGAAAATGAGATGGGATTTACTTATTCACAAATGCTTGGATATTTCAGAGGGAAATAGAGGTGTATCTACAAAGGATACATAAAGGATGTATTGTCCAGAAATTGTGGGGGACCCTGGAAGGGGTTTGGAAACAGGATTCAGTTTAAGGTGTTTGATATGCAGGGGAAGTACCAAATTCTTTGCATCTTAAACAAAAACAAAATGAGGAGATACTGAGCAGATTCTGCCTCAGGGAGTCCGAAAACAAGCCTAAGGACAAGTCTGAACCAGTGTGCTGTCATGGAAAGAACTCATGTGGAGATGCTGATCTTCTCCAAGACTGAGAGGAGAAAAAGAAAAACTTTGGTAATTGAAATGACAGATTTCCCAAGAAAGCAGAAAAATGAAAAGCAAGGCATAATCCATAACAATGCATGGGCACACAAAATGCTTGGTGACTGCTGGAACTCTGCCAGAGTGTTGATGTTTTTTCTGCATTAGAGGACATGCAGCAACGACAGCAGCACCATGAACCTTTACAAACTGGTGGGTGGAACAAGGCTGCCAGTAGGAGCATACCAGTGCAATGCTGCTGGGGAGCTGAAATCCTGTCTCACATTTCTTATCCCATATTATCTCCAGGGCTGGGTGTAGGACACTCACATCCAGGCTGCTCTCCTTTACAGCAGGACTTTGTTTCACATAAAAGTCCTCCTGAGAACTTTGAATGAATCATGGAATGAATCATGGAATGGTTTGGGTTGGAAGGGACATTGATGTTCACCTTGTTCTGCCTTCCTGCCATGGGCAGGGACACCTTCCACTAACCCAGGTTGCTCCAAGCCCTGTCCAACCTGGCCTTGGACACTTCCAGGGATTGGGCAGCCACAGCTTCTCTGGGCAACCTGTGCCAGGGCCTGCCCACCCTCACAGGGAACAATTTCCTCCTAAAATTCCAGAAGTTTCTAGAAAATGTGGTTCTCATATTTTTATACTATAATTTCTTCCTTTCCTTATGATGTTTCCTGGCTGTTTTTCCTACACCTTTGTAAAGATATTTGTAAGAAACCTCTGGATAAGGACCTACTTCTCTGTGTGTCTTATTTAATGAATCTGAGAATTTGGGGTTTACCCTGAAGACTAAATGAGTACTTTAAAATCACCAGAGTTGAACACAGTAGTTCAACACAATCCAGTTCAACTGCAGCAGTTAAAGTAGTGGCTAAACTGTAGTAGTTAAACTCCAGCAGTTAAATACAGTGGAATACTTGCCCAGACATCAGCTGGGAAATAAGCCATGACCTTATTTCTTCAATCATTTAAAATATTTTATTCTTTTGAGCTGTTTTGCTCTTGAAACAAGTAAAATTACTGTCCTCTTACCTCTGTTGGTCTGGGCAGTGAAGCAGGAAGGGTTAATCAAAAACACTTTTACCTTGGAGCTCATGGGACCCTCTCTTGCTCGGTTAGTGTGAGCT
>JAWWEW010000028.1:3584374-3860549 GCA_035583185.1 Anabacerthia variegaticeps
GCTTCCCGACGTCGTAAGGAATCAAATAAATACCTTTTCTGTTTATTGGCACAAAACTCTGCCTGTAAGCAGTTTTTCTTTACCTGCCTTTTTGGGGCATCAGCAGCCCAGCAGTGGCCTGCAGATTGCTCAGGTCTCAGCAGCGAGGGCAGCAGGCAGCCAGGGAATCCTTTGCACAGACAGAAAGCAGAAGCAGTGTCAGACAGTAACTTCTATCACAGCTCCTACCTGGGGGCAGAGCACTCCCTCCCCTGCTCTGCTTTGGCTATGGTGTGTAACTGTACTACCAGGAGTCACCCTGGAAGATTCCTCTGCTGCCTTGTCTGAGCATTGTATCATATACTTTAACTTGGGATAGAAAAAGGGCCATGTCTTGGATGGATATAATTTCTTCTCCCCAGGTCATTGCAGTTTGTTTCCTTCTGCCTGTGGCACTGTGGTGTGGTCACAGGTGAAGTGACAGCAGGGCAGGCTGGAGGGGCTGCAGAAGGAAGTGGCTCTTGGAGCTTCTGAAATAGTCACACTTTGGTCAGGTCTGCGCCTGAAAGGCACATTGGGTGAGGAAGCAGAAGACTGTGGCTGCTTTATAAAAGAGAAAAAACAAATTATGAGATCTTCTCTTTCTTTCTTTCCTCTCCATTTTTAGCTCTATGGGAGGCTTAGTCTAGATTTCTGATTTAGGGTGCTCAGACAAGGAGTTTCCAGTCACTACAACAGGGAACTTCCACACTGTGCGCTCAGGAGGCTCTTTCATGGTTTCAAGGTTACGGCAACAGTCCTGTTTCTGAGGTGTGCTCTGATCTGTACTGCAGAAGGGCCATCACAAACCAGTTTAAGGGGATGCTGTTAATGTGATCAAGGCACAGTAACATTGATTTCTTCTTCAACTATTTCTATATAAAGGAGAACATGAAAGAGAATGCTAATTTTTTTTTTGTTGTTTACTTTTATAGGTCCCTGTACTACAGAAACTCAAAGGAATGAAAATGGGCCATATACTTTTCTTGTGCACGACTCTGTCCAGTGATGCTTAAAAGAAGACTTCAGAAACTGCAGGGGGAGACCTGATGTTTCTCAACTCCTTCCTCATCTAAGTCACTCAGAGACCTAACCTGATGTGAATTTGTGAGGCACTTCAATTCAGGAGCTCTTACTCATCAGGATTTATCACTGCAGCTCACTTTCTGCATGAATGTGCCTCTTCAGGAACACTATAATTTCTTTTTCATTGCAAATGGATTGCCTGGGCTAAATACCTGCCTCTTATTTTGTAGGCAGAGAAGGTCAATAACAGCCTTTCTAGAATCTCCCCATAAAAGGCGACAATACCTAACAGTTTAACCTCTAATCCATATTAACAGACTGCCTTTATTTATTGTTTGCCTTGTGTGAAGACAAAGACAGGTAATCCCAAAGGAGCAGCCCCAAGAGCAGCTCATGACCTTCTTTTACAAGAAGGTAGATACCAGAGGGCAAAGCCCATTTCAGCTTCAGCATCAGGCACAGGGCTATTTAGCAAAGAAACACAGAGTGTTAGTTGTTGAAACTTTTTCATGCATTCCCCGAAACAAATGACACTATTCTGAATATTTTCTTTGCTGCGCAGTAAATAAAGTTTTTCATGTTGACAATGCTAATATTACATTTGAAAATCGTTTTGCATTTGTGTTTATTTTTTTCTCCTTTTTTACTGCATTTTATAAATGCCAGAGCAGAGATCCACCGAGCTCACTTGGAGAAAGCCCTGTTTCTCGGGATAGCACCTTGCAGTGACACAGGTGATCATATGGCATTTCGATGTGGTTTGCTGGCTCAGTCGGTGGGAAGGTTATTTCAACCCCACTTGTGGGTCTGAGGCTGGAGGACAAGTCAGGCATGTTAATTTTAAGGGGGTTTAAAAACTGGATTATTTCATACAAATGATTTTTCAAGGGTATATATTCCTAATGCAAAGTAATCTTCGGTTGTTTTCATCTAATTAGTGCATTAAATCTACCAGATAATCACGGGAAAGATGGGAAGGGAGGCGAGAAAATAATTTGTTAGTACTTGTAATTCTGGGATTTAGCAAAGCCACTGTGGCATTTAGGGGGCAGACTAAGAAATTACTAGTAAATATTATTTTTAAGGAAGAGTTGTGCACATTTTGTGTTCTGTCTAGTAAATATTTTCTAATGCATGAGGATATGTATGTAATTAAGTTGGTTTTACTTACTTTTGCGTTTTAGCAATGCACAAGCCAGGGAGCTGGAAAATGCTCTTCAACATTAAGTCACGTACCTAGAAATAAGAAGGTAATTTTTATTTATAGAAATACTGATCCACATCTGCTTGTTCTTTCATTTATTCTTAAAATACATCCTCTTGTTTAAGAATACCTTTAAAGCTCATTCGATTCATTTTTCGGTCTCATTTTTCACTAAGTGAAAGGATCAATTTCTAGGTGATTTTTAAAGATTCTTTTGCTCCCTCCTTTATGAAGCCTATTTGTAATGCTGAATACCAAAAGTCTCTCACCCAGAGCAGCTGAGATGGCACTGGCAAGGGGTCTTAGACCTGTAATAATGTGAGAGGGGCTTCCTGAATGTACTGAGCGCAAGTTCTTGGACGGTTTGTCTCATCTCAGTGTAGGAAATACGAAAAGAAAGCCACAACAGTTCTGAGAATGGAAGATTTTAATTTTCTTTCCAGTTACTGAAGGATTTTGGCACCAGTTCTGTAAATGCACAGAGGGGGTTTTTCAGATTTATTCTGATTAATAAGAAATTATGAGCGATCTCAGCACTGTGAGAAGTGTCAGTGGTGCTTCTTTTTGTAAAGGAGGCCTTGGAAGGACATTGCCCTTCCAAGCCAGAGCCACCCAAAAGTGCCAGTCTTATTTTCTTCCACTGCTGGTTTGGCAGAGTAACTTTCTGCTTCTCCCAGTTCCAGTATGTGCAGTATGTGCAGATCTGTTCCAGTAAACTCTCTTGGAACTATGAGGTTGAGCATAATTGAAATCCTGAATCAACTGCAAATCTAGCAATAGAAAAATGGATTTAATGGTATGCCAGAATTTGCAATGTAAATATATTGCATTAGTGGTCAAGTTCAACTAGATAAATGAAATGGATGGTAAGGACTGACAAATCCACGGCAGCATTTATCTGTAAGACTAATTAAATGCTTGCACCATGAGAAGTGGTGCCTTTGAAAGTAACATACTTGAACTTCTGGATGTATTTTAACTCAGTTTTGGACAGACAGCCAACTGGGAGAACCTTAGGAGAAGACATATGCCCTTTTTGCAGGGCCAGCAGTGTTGTGTCTAATATTCCAAGTATTTCACTTCCTTGTGATTGAGAGTGTGAAGCCTCTCTACCAAGTGCATTTACTACAGGGCTGTTGTATTATTTCTTTAAACTTTCAAACAGAAGAACAGATTTCAAATCTTCGCAGCAGCCACATAAGTCCAACCTTAGTTGTCATATGCATGCAATATGAGTATGGAACAACTTGAAAGCTTTGTGGCTGTAACCATTCTTAATTGCAGGGAAACCCAAAAGATGTTGCTGTTTTCCTATTCTTTTAATAGGGAAAGGGCTTTTTTTTTTTGGTGGGAATACTACTTTGTACACAGACAGTGGAATTCCAGTATTTATTGGATATTTAGAAACATGGAAGAACATTGTGATATCTTTTTGTTGCAAGTACATAAATCCCATAAATATGGAAATACACCCCTGAGGGAAAAAAAGTGTCCTATTTCCATTATGCAAACAACTTTTTTGAGTACTTCACTTTTGCCAAACAAGACTTTGGCAACATAATGCTTTATAAGGCATTTTATAAGGCTAATTCAAACTAGCTCCTTTCATTAAATGAACTATTTGTAGCAGTTAGGAAGGAAAGGAACATGAGGCAAAAAGTTTTTGTTCTGTATCCATCCCTTTGTTCCACTGGTAATGAGGGGAGGTAACTGCAAACAGGCTTCAGTTGCTGTGATTGCACACAAATAGCACGTCCTTCCATTTGGCACAGTCATATGACAGCTGGAAACAAAAGTATAATTGCTCAACATATCCAGAATATGTTCAGAACTCTGCTCTCCTCTAAGTTAAAGTCAAGGAGAGCCACATATTTGGATTTAAGTGCAAAGTCAAGCATTTGAATTGAGCTCATCTTTCTTCTAAGTAATTCTGGCAAATGTTTTTTCTTTAGTGGTTCTTCTCAAGCAGAAATAGGTACAGAAATCGAAACTGACTCATGAAGGGAAGGCAAGATTTTGCTGATAACATTTTAAAATTCATTTGAAAATTTCCCAATTATCAGGGACATTTGCAAAAGTACTGAAGGATTCTGTTCTGTGATATAAAAATAGTTATCTTGCTTTTAGCTCAACTGTATTTCAAAGATATTTATCTGCAACTTTGGTTAAATTTGCAGCCCCTGAGGCAAACTAACAAAATACCAAAGAGTGTCAAGGATTAGCTAATACAAAATCAGACATAATTTTCTTTCAAGGTCACTAGAATTCTTCTCTTGCAGATAAATAATATGACCCATTTCTCTATTTGAAATGAATTATAATATTTAACATATTCAGCATATGCTACTGGAAAGGTCATCTGCTCTCTGGGTAGATGGGGTTCTTGTGTAGCACAACAAATGTTAATAATGCTGATCCTAAAACCAAATGCTTTCAAAAATGACCTAATTGAATTGAAATAAATATGAGTGTGTGTTCAGGTTTCCACTTCTATGCTACAGCATTGCCCTATCACATAACAGTGGAGCTTCTGCACAAGAAGCCATCAGCTCTCCTGACCTGAGCCTTCTCACCAAGCATTCATTGCCTTTGCTGCCTAAAGCCCTGCTGTCCCCACAGAGCTGCTGTGCTCTGCACTAGAGGAGATGGGACACCAAGTTCAGCAGGAGCAGGATTGAAGTGTCCAGCTCTTCATTTTGTGCAGCAGCACCTTTGTACATCTGACACGTGAAATGTGTTTTGAGCTTTTGAGACAACAGCTGACATTTGGGTTTGCTCTGAGGGCTCAGCAAGGGAAAGGCCCATTGGAAGTGTCACTTGAGGCAGTGGGCACAAGTGAGCCCCAGGAGCCAAGATAAAGCGAGCAAGATGTTTAAGCTGTGTGCTGTCTCTGCCTAAACACGGGATAGGGACATTTTCTCCGTGCAAAACACTCATCCTCTTTTGTTCACTGACTGGAACAGCTTGGCCAACACGATGCCGGTTTATCTGCCAAGTTATGCCAAGCTCCCAGAACCCATCATTGGTTCATACAAGGTCATAACAGCACAGTCTGCCTTTACAGTCCACTGGAAATCAGCCTAAATAGCTACAGAATATTTTTAATTCTTACAATTTTTATAAAAACACCAGGAAGTTACCAATTCAAGTTACTTCTGGAAGTGCAGGCAAGTGCTCTGACCTACTTTATGGATTTATTCCTCCACTCTCTTTTTTAATCCTTGCCCTCCCAATGAAGTGGACTCCAAACTGTTCTCCCCTGCTTTTGGAAACTGCCCAAACATGAAGTGATCTCTGAAGACAATGAGCAGCAGAATCTGAACAAAGCTTTGTCCTGTTTCAGGAAGTGCTTTGAACTTCCAAAATTTCAGGTACATCCTGTAGCATGATAAGAGAACCCATTTAAATATCAAAGAGCAGGTTTTTTGAATTCAACATATAAACATTATGTTGCTTGGAAAGATGGAAAGGAAGAAATTTTGAATTTATCAATGTAATAATAAGATTCCCTTAAAATCAGATGAACTTCAAATGTCTTTATTGTTAGCATGCTGGTATTTTCCATTATTTGCATTTGCTGGCAACCTTTTTGTCCTTCCAGGAGAGAACACTTGTCTTATTTACACAAAATAAAGACAGCTTCACTTTCTAAGTTCAATATTTTGGGCAAGCAATAATATACCAGTCTGCAGGCCAGTCTCAGCAGGAAATAGTCCCAGTGCTGATCACACTGAGATGACTCTTGGTATCAGCTCATTTTGAGAAGTTTACTAAACATGTTATCTCCAGCACGGGTCTGATGTAATGTTTATAAGTTCAGCCTGCTCTGTTTTGCCCTTGTTGGGGATACATTTGTTACCAAAACAGCCTAAAAGTCTTTTCTTCATCATAACCTTCAGAAAGTCACGTACATGTTTCATCATGATCTAATATTAAAGGGAAATCCCTCATGCTGTCAAAACACTTTCCTGAATTTAAAACTTGAAATCTTACTTATAATGAAGCTTGAACAACTTGATACTGCAGAAAGCTTTTAGCTGACAATCTGGTCTTTATGTAAGTAGGTTCCCTCCTGTCTAAATAGTGAATATCTCAGATTTGTGGTGGATTATCCACCATGGACATATTCATGTTTAAATAATGAATATGTCAAATTGTATGGTGGATTATCTATGTCTAAATAATGAGGATATCAAGTTGTATGGTGGATTATCTATATGACTGCAAATGCTTACTTGACAGGATGGTTAGATGGCCATCTATATTTATTAACATAAGGAACAACACGGGTCCTCCAGGACACTTGAGTTAAGTTTGACTTATAATCACAGAAGGAAAATTTTATGGACAGTCAATGAAAAGGAAATGCAGTCTGTATAACATATTTCTGAATGTTCTGAAAAGGCACTGGGCTTGTTAGCACTCTTTTTACACTCAACACATTTTCTGTTTCAAGCAGTGTATTTAAAGTGCAGAAATTGTGACTACAATCATTTTTCTCCCTTGAATTTCCAGTCTTACAGACTATCAGTCTAAAGGAGCTCAGTCTAATCCTGGCACCCCCAACACCAGGAGAGATTTGAGGGCTGAAGTGATTCCATCACCTCTGTGCTGATGAGAAAGTCTCTGCTTATGTGCCACCATCTGGAACCTCATGAGAAATGCTCTGCTGCAATGGAAAGTCAGCCCATCTCCTCAGTTCCTAGCTGAGCTGAGTCAGTGGGACTACTGTTTGTATGCTTCTTTAATCCTTTTTCTTCACCTAAACTAAGAAGTTAGAACTGAATATGCACATCAGGAATGGAAAAGGAAGTGGAATTTGTAGTTGTTTTCAGAGTAAATCAACACTTCAAATTTTTCAGTATATATATGGAGAGAATATTTCTTATATGGAAACTCACAGCTATTGCTCTCACAGCTCAGCATGGCAGGGATGAGTAAGAAGTCATAGGGCAAGTTCTCTATTCAAGATCTTCTCAGCACCTTCTCTAATTACCTCCGGAGGCAGAAACTTCTTTCCAAGATGGACTTTTTCAGATTGTTCAAATATCTTCAGGTTTTTCCTACCTTTTGCTTGTGGTTTACGGTCCTCAAGAATTTCCTTCATTAGAAGAAGGACACTGAGTAACTGGAGGATGTCCAGAGAAGGGAAGGAAGTTGGGGAAGGGGCCGGAACATCAGGAGTGGCTGAGGGAGCTGGGGGGCTCAGCCTGCAGAAAAGGAGGCTCAGGGGGGACCTTCTGGCTCTGCAAGTCCCTGACAGGAGGGAGGAGCCAGGGGGGATCAGGCTCTGCTCCCAGGGAGCAGGGACAGGATAAGGGAAAACAGCCTCAGGCTGTGCCAGGGGAGGTTCAGGTTGGATATTGGGGAAAATTTCTTCACTGAAAGGGCTGCTCAGCCCTGGCACAGCTGCCCAGGGCAGTGAGGGAGTCACCATCCCTGGATTTGCACATGTGGATGTGGCACTTTTGGACCGGGGTTAGTGGTGGGTTTGGCAGTGATGGGTTAATGCTTGGGCTCGATGATCTTAAAGGTCTTTTCCAACATCAACCATTCTAGGATTCTTTTGATCTATTCCTCCCCTCTCTAGTAAAGAGAGCTTTAATAAGGGAGCATACCACAGCAAGATCACAAGAGAGAGAGGGGAGGCAGCTGTGTACCAGTCTTTTCTCTATCCAGCATTTATTTTACAGCAGTTATGCCCCCATATCCTAAAGTGCAAGGACACAGGTTCATATTTTCCATGTGCAGGTCTCTAAGAAGTTAGGAAGAGCACAAGTGAAAAGACATGATATATCAGGCAGGAAAGCTGCTGAGGAGCCACAGAGCCTTGAGGAACAAGCCATACCTATTCTGCATTAGGGAAAGGAAAGTTAAGCTCTCTCAACCTAAAAGAGTTTTGTTTGTGAAAAATAGCAGTGTCAGAAAATAGGATTAATTGTCAAGAGGAAGCTTCAGTTTTTTATCTCAGCATACTTGCTTTTCAAATTATTTCTAAATTCATTATTTCATATTTGAAATAAAACTCAGTCAGGCTATTGGGGTCTTTTGGGTTTGGCTGTTTTGTGGGGGTTTTGCTTGGTTGGAGGCCTTATTAGGTATAGCCTGATCTGGAAATAAGCATTTGATTATTCAAAATAAGTGTTTGGCTTTCCATCAGGCAAGCAGTGAAAAAGGGACTTCTTTTTCCTAGTCAGCTATAAACACTTCTAGTTCATTTTTTCCTTGGCTTTTGTGTATTTGTAGTGGTGTTCACTCATTTGAAGTGCCGATTATTACAGAGAGAAAACAGGAATACTTGAAAATGTGCGTAAGGAAGTAGAGTATGGAGGGCCTGGAAATTTCACATACAAAAACACTTGCTAAGGAGTATTTATATCTACTCTTGAAAGAAAAAATACATGGACTATTGTCTGTTTTTCAAGAATTTTAGAAAGTACTAGAAAAGGGCATTGATTTTCTGCTTATATGGTATCAAGAATACACACTTCTATATTTAGTAACACTAATCCCTGTACTGGGGATGGTTTTGGTGTTCATTGGCATCAGTAATTCCATGGATATTTGCTCAGTGGAGTACAATTACAAGTTCCCAGTCAAAGCAGGCAGAATGGGGATGCACCACAGGAGTCCAGGATTCCTGTTTGAGCAGCTGGAATGGAAATCTATGGTGTAAAGCTCACCTTCCCTTTGGCATTGTTCTTCCAAGTGCCAGTAATTCCCATCAGATTGCCAGCCAAGCTCTGTCTGCCAAGCACAGGCTGAAAGGAGCTTCATCAAACACTGCTCTGGCTCTGAGTGCCACTCCTGGGGACACAGTTCAGTCTTGAAAGGACCCCACAGGGACAGGCAGCAAATATTCTAAATACTCTAAATATTCTAAACTATATGGACAAATGGGAACCTCTGCCTCTGTCAGGCTTTCTGCCACCAGAAATCACTCCCAGCACACCTCTACTTATAGCTGCTGTCATTGATCTTCTCCAGGAGCCCCCTGGGATAGCATAAGCACGCTGGAGAGGAGCAGAGAAGACAGATGGCTAAAATATCTTCTCCCATCCTGTCAAATCCAAGCCTTACAGTGGCACAGAAACACACAGGACCCAAGCAGCTCTCCCTCTCTTGTTCCAGCCTGTTTGTCTCTGATGAGCACACTGCACTATAAATGAAATCCCAGAGCAATGAATGAAAAATGAGCAATTAGGCAACCTACTTCCTCTAACCCCCTTCCCACCACTGTCCAGCTGTCTCATGTGAAACAATTCATTTAAGAGAGACTATTACACAGAGTCACTCCAGGGATTTCCCTCTTCTAATATTAAACACCCCAGCTATCAGGGGCAACTCCTGTCACAGTCTTCCTCCTCTATGCTTAGGCTCTATGTGTCCTTTACAGTTCTAACCACTTGCATTGGTGTGTGGCCAATACAGACACGACGAGTTCTCCTAAGCAATCATTTCAAATGAGACCCTGCAGGTGGGAGAGGCCACCAGGCAGCCACGTCTCTGAGCAGAGGAGGCATCAGTCACTGTGTGCCCCACCACTGTGGAGAGCAGCAGGACCATGAGAGTCTCGTGCAAGACAGCCGGTCAAGGCCAGGGTATTGGAAACATGAATCTTCCCATCCTGCAAATTGTTTTTGTGTTCAAATTTAATGACAACGTTTGCAAGAAAGCAAACCTACTTCTACTGCCAGCCATTGGCACTTCTGCACGTGATCCTCTAGATCTTTTGAGGAGTTCAGGTGGGGAAATGAAGTCATTTGTAAGGACTTGCATGTCCAGTTCCTTTTGGGGCATCCAAAACATGTATAAAGCTTTGAAATGCTCATGCCTAAGCTTTTTATTTCCACACGGAAAAAAAATAAATCTTTAAAATGTCTTTTTCTTTACAGTGACTGCATAAAGAAGCCAACCCCGAAATATGTGTTATGCACCCTCAAGAGGGCAGCATGGGATTTCAAGAATCACCTTGCTAAAGGGAATAATGCCTTGGCGTAACAGCAGGCTCTAATGACAGCACATAATTAATGTTGTAAATATTAATTAGATAAAAATAAAGGCAGGAAATAAGGTAACTTGCTGGCAGTATCATTGACTGACCTGCCCATTGCTGCTGCTCATGGAGCCCCACGTGGCTCCCAGCAGCAGGTGATGCAGGACTGCAGTTTCAATGGCAGTTCTTGCTCAGCCAACACTGACTCTGAGCAGTCTGATCCAAACTGTGATAGCTCTGTGTCTGGGGAAAGGAACAGCCTCGTTCTGTCACAGTGAAATTCTTGCCTCTGAGTAGTAATAATTCTGGTCATGCTTTCAAATGGGACATAGGAATTTAGGGTTAGAGGAACACGGACTGCAGGGTGATCCCATGAGCAACTGAGTACAGGGACTTTTATGGCACTGCATCCTTTTATCCTCCCATAAAAGTGTTGTTCCATCCTAAAAGATTTTTTCCTCTCACTAGTTCTCAGTTTCAGAATTTCTTTGCTCTAACTGACATTATATAAAAATTCCCATGTAGATTTATTTTCATTCAGTTTTTATCTTTTGATTCTTGTGTCAACATTATCACTTAGCACCTACACTGTTTGTGTTTTGTTTAATTAATCATGTTTCTATCTTTCATGCTATGACAAAATCCTCCAATTCCTTGATCATTTTAGTAACAATTCTCTCTGTTCCCATGTTAATCTCCTTCCTTGAGCAAAGATGATAGATTATAAGTCCAGCTGAACAATTCCCAAGTCACTGTCCTTACTACTTCATCAAGCCTATTGTAAATTCATCATGCCACCACATGAGCTTTTTCAAACACTGATGGGTTAGGGATGGCAATGTTATCATGTATTTTGAAGGCTTGGAGGAGGGATAAACTTGGGAGTTAACTGCAGGTACAGCCTCCAGTTCTGCCATGACTGTGCAACAGGCCAGGACAAAACAAGGCTCATCTCCTGTATCTCAGTTTAGGATGGTGATAATATCCACCCATGCTGCTATATAACTGACACCACAACTATAAAATTATATAGAAATATAATACATACCATATGTCTTAGTAGGATACTTTTCAAGTCCCTAAAGTAGTGTATCTGCTCAATGTCCTACAGTGATGTCCAAGGTCAACTCAGTGCTTTGATACTGGCATATCACTGCATAACCCATAGTACTTCAAGTACTATGATACTTTCTCTTTTTTTCAAGTGAATTTTCTGAACTACAATAAATTTTATGCCAGAAGAATGCCTTCTGGAATTATCCTTTAAATTGGTGTGATTAGTTTCATCATAAATGCTTTGTAGCAAGGGGAAAATGTTTAACAGCGCTTCTGTGACTACTGCTTCTCAATACCTTACTCACTGCCAAACGTAGTGCATTGCAAAATAAAAACAATTTCTTTCCTGATTTTTTGAAGGGTTTTGTTGTTGTTGCTTTTGGGTTTGTTTCTGAGAAACCATTTGCCCTGAAACACAAAGGACTGCCTGCTCCTGTCATCAGCAAAGTGCCCAGTGAGACAGTCTGCACTGTTTCTCATATAGTCAGGATCTCATGTATCATATCCATGCCACTTGTATAATCAGGATCTCATGTATCATATCCATGCCAGTTGTACCAAATCTTCCCAAATTCTTTGTGCTCAGCACTGTGTGTTTTGACCCTGCAGCAAACCACCTATGGCTGGACTAAGCCAACCCTAAGGGGGGGACATTGAGATGGCACCCAAATGCTGCAGGGCTGGGGTCAGTCAGAGCTGGGGGAGTGCTAAACCCCTCCCTGAGAGCAGAGAGGTGGATTTAGTGCCCTGCCCACCAGAGTGCTGCCACAGACAACGTGTTTGGCCCTTGGAGATGAGCAGTGCTGCAGGGGAAGAGGAGCTAGCACACTCTTTGGCCTCATGCTCCCAGCTTGTGGGCAATTTTCCCTCTCGCTGGGAACATGAAACAACACACTGTGAAACAACACAACATCCAGACTATTTGCAGGCTCATTTCGTCTGTCAGGGCTTTACACTGCCTCTTCTCTTGCTAAGTAGGAATTTGTCCTGCTCTCCTAAAGTTTATTGGGGGAATTTGCTTTAAGGCTTCTGCATCTAAAATAACAATCCAATTAGATACTCTTAGTTTTACAAGGTTTCTACACACTTAATAAGGGATTTAATGTGAAACAAAGCAAAGACAAAAAAGTTTCCAGACTGAATCACCTTAGAACTAAAAAAAAAAATAAAAAAAATACACCTGACTCAAAAAAAGGAGCTGTTTTTTCTTGACTGACCTATACCAGTGGGCTCTGCAGTTTTATAATTCCCAGGAAACTATAAGTAGCACTTCTACATGATCACTGATTCATTCTGGTGCTGTTTGATGCTCCTGCTTCTTATAACATATGGATTGTGCAGGTTCAACCTACAGCCTTGCTGAGATTTACCCCACTTCTCTCAGGCTCAGACTCAGAGAGCAGCCTCCTGGCAGAGAAGGATAAGCACACACACAACTATGCATTACTTCTGGTAGGGTTTTGTTTTCTAGTTGAGAAAGGAAAAAAGAAAATGTAACAGGCTTATTCTTCAGAATAAATCCCTAGCTCAGACCTGCAGCACTAGAACAGCTCTTCTGATAGGGCTCCATGAAGCCAGGGAAGCTTCAGCTGGAAAAGTTTCTTTTTCTCTAGCTGACCTCTGTGTTTCATTGTCCCAGGTACACAGCAATATTCAGTTACACAAAGGAGGTGCCTATGGTGCTGTTTGCACACACAAAATTACATTATGGCATCAAAAAGCCATGGGGGTGGGATTACCCAGCAGCAGATACTGTCATTGCTTATCCTGTTGAGAATCCTGTGCACCATGAGCTTAGTCCTACACTTCTTTCACTCCCCAAATTCCTCCTGAGTCGGATTCAGGGTGTAACCACTTTCTGTTGGACAAAGGCAGGGATAGTGAGGTTGTCCAGAGGCAAACTCTGGCTCCCTGAATCTCTTTCCCAAACCCAAACCTGGAGAAGGTTAAAGGAGATGGAAATCTGCTCTGACACTTGCCAAATGGAAAGCTTAAAACTGTATCATCTGAAAAGAAACAGCAGAAAGACGCATCTCTAGTTAAACATTCCTCTATCCCCAGCACAGGTACTGTTCCAAGATTACTGTTTCCTGAGGACTGGATACACATTCAGCCTTCCCAGCTGGAGAATGAAAAGCACTTTCTCCTCAGGACGTACAGGTTCAAACTTGCATTGAAATAGCACAAAGCCAGAGAAGCCCCTTGTTTTCATGTTTCATTCCAAGTGCCTGGACTGTCCATCCACCTGCACCTTCCTGCTCCCAACCCCAAGCTTTCCTTGACTGGACTGTTGGCTTTGGTGGCAGTTAGCAGGTTTTACACTGCATTATATATATATATATATATATATATATATATATATGAAAGCTCATCTAAGTAATTTAATAGTGTCTACTAGTCATCTGTTAAAGTCTTATTGATTGATTGGGTAAAATTAGCTCAAACAGAAGGCTTGCATAGGATGAACAAGATCTTTGGCTGGTGGGTGAAAGAGATAATAACCAGATTTTGCACTCTGTTTTCCAAAGACAAAGGAACAAACCAGCCCGAAACACTCCAATTGTGAGGGCATGCTGGAAAAAGAGATGAAGGAAGACAGGCTCCAAAAGAAAGATCATAGGGCAAAACAGTAGAGATTCATAAAAATTAAGCAGGAGCCCTGTTTCTAACATGTGTTAAGATTTCTATCATTGCTGATGTTAATAATTGACATGGAGTACAGTGGGAGTTAGATAACAGCAGGAGAGTTCAGGGCAGAACTCATTTCATTTTCCAGTGGTGTGAGGCACTGGGTAATGGGGAAATACATAACCATTTCAGAGATGTTCTTGCTTCACTGCCTTACATCTCGAGGAACTTTATTTTGTCTAGAAAGAGCTTTCTCCTTGAGTTGTGTAACAGGACAGTTCTTCAGAGAGGGGAAAGGAACAGGAAGCTAATTCTGTGCTCACAAAAGTGAGGAATTAATACCAAAGCCTGGAGTCAGATATAAGCTGCATGGGTATTGTGCAAGCCTCATCACACAGCACTGCCATCTCACCCCAATTTATGATCTGGAACACAGCAACTTTTACAGCTTTAAGCTGGAACTGCAAGTTGTACCAAAGCACATAAGGATCTCATAAATACAGGGTAAAGAGGTAGAAGCTCCAAATTTTTTTTGCTCTTTCACCTGGCTCAGGTATAAGCTGGACAAATGCTGATGACACACCACACCTCCAGAGTCTGCAGATCACACTGCCAGTATTTGAGTTCAGGATTTAAATAAAGTCACTCTATATTCCCTGAGCTCAGAATGTACATGGAAGCCAAAATGAGCTTTCTAGCAGAAGTAGGCACAAGCAAATGTGTAGGATCAACCTGAGCATGGGTATGAGCTGTGTGTTCATGTAGGCTGGCTGTATTTCAATTTTCACTGTTGTATCTGACACAGGCAACATTTCTCATGGCCTCCCAGAGTGCCAGAAAATCTCAGCCCAGGAGATCAGTGGCCTCTGTGTACAGCCTTGCCAGCCCCCAGAATTCAGGAATTGCTTATCTTGACACTGCCAGAGTCACTGATTGCTGGCTCACACCACCAAAAGCCAGCTCAAACCAGAGGTGAATCTACTCCATGATATAACAAACAGCTATGGCTCTTATTTGTCCTGTATGTTCTTATCTTACAGCTTGCAATTAATCACCACCCTGGAAATCAAACACTAAGGTATTTGTACATTCTCTTTGAAAATCCATTTCAATTTCCTTTTACTTGAAGTGCCCTGTCCTTTGCCACACCTCTCAGTGCATCAATCTGCATAGTACACACTGGATATTCTTGAGGAGCCCAGTGACTCACAGTAGACAGGGAACATAATCACCACCGAAAGAGATGAGATTGAAAAGTGTGATGCAATTAAATGCAGAGGGATGTCTAGTCATTAGCAAGCAGGCTCATTTGCATGAAGATAGATAGAGTGTCATGACTATCATGACTGTAGATCAGGTTCCGTTCTCAGATACATGAAATTCTCCTCAGTGTGTGACCATGTCAGCTACATGAGTGCCAGGTCTGTTCTAAGCACCAAAACCCCGTACAGGAAAGCTGTAAATCTAATTCCATCCATTTGCTGTATATATGCACACATTTTTTGATGCATATTAGCTTAGCCTGTGTGGCTGTTGAATTGTAGCTTATTCTCTTCTCCTTGGAGGGATTTTGTTCTTTGCTGGGAAGCCAGCTGGGAGAGGCTGATTTTATGGGAACAGCAGGGCACATGAATTGGTCTCCTATCTAACGTTTATAGGGAAGGTTTCCTTGGTTTCAGCACAGCTCACAGGTACACTTGAAGGTGCAGTTTCTCTGTACTGCCATTATGCTGAGAGTACTTGGGGTTTAGAACAAATATCTTTGATTCCCAAAGCCACCCTTATCCCTAATCATATAACCTGCAGGCATTGCTCCACTACCTCCTTCAGAGCATGATGGGTTTGCACCTATTGGTTTTAGTACTGAAATGTTTCTGCTGCTCTGTGATGTATTCCCACTGTGAATGAATAAGTTTATTTTGCAAATATGAAGAGGTTGCCAGGCTTCCATGAGTCTGAAGGACAGCCACATTACGGCTTGACATAGTTTCTTCTCATTTACATTTACAGCCTTAAATTTATGCATTACTTGTATTAATGTTGTGTGAAATACCACTTATCCTGAACCAATATGAGGACTGATTTCTGAGTCTGCAAAACTTGAATTATGAAAGAAGGAAAATGAACTAACTAATCCTTTATTCAGAGTTTACTGGCAGCTTTTCTGTCCTGATGATTTAACTGTTATTTACCCTGAAACCAACATGCAGGAAGATTGTAGCCTATGACTCCCAAAGGAGCAGCCATGGAATTTTTGCATTCTGCAGAATGTTATGGGTTGGCAGCCGCTCCTGTGTGCTACACAGATCCCTTCAATCCCCTGTGTTTATCCTATAAACAAGAAAGTGCTCCACACTGTTGTGCTAAAGAAAACAGCTGAAATCTAAAGCGGCCCAGGCCTGTTTAAGCTGTCCCCAGACACACCACCTTCCACGAGGGTTTGTTTTCCATTGATTCGTTAATGAAAGCTGGCAGCAGATGCCACACTTCTACTGAGCACATTAATCATTGAAAGAAAACAGTATTTCTGCAGCTTTGGCAGTTCCTGTGCCACACATAAATAAGGCTTCCTGCTTTCCTGTTAACCCTGTACACAATGTAGAACCCCCTAAAGCCTTTGTTTCCTTTGCAGTGGTGCATTTCTGCTCTAAGACTGAATGCCTGCTGTGGATTCAATTAAGATCTGAAAACATCCATCTGGCTTCTGATTCGGAATCCAACTGGTGGCAATAAGCACAAACACTGTGTGACAGGTGCTTGGATGCTTTAGAGGAATAAGAATGCAATCTCCATGCAGCTGCTGGTGTCCACAGAACAGTGGGAGGAACAACAGCAGCTTTACATGACTGGTTTCTGTCACTCACAGTTACACGTGTGGCAGCACTCACAGCAGTACGTGCTGAAGGCACCAGGGAATGCCTGGTGTTTGGGCCATACGTGCCCTTCACAGACGTGCACATCTTCATTAGTCTCTGTAACGAATTCACTGCAAGTTATAACAGATACATTAGTTTCACTCTGGTCTACCTGGGAGCAGGTCTCAGCCATACCCACTTTCATTCACGCTGTGCTCTTTTCCCACATGAGTACACTAGCAGAGGGCAGCCCGGGCTGAAAAAGCTGCAGTGGGGTGTCCAGAACAGAATAGACCAGAACAGAACAGAACAGAACAGTGCTGGCAGGCACATTTCAGTTCCTACAGCACTTACAGTAAGGACAAATTTCAGTGTCTTGGTTGAGACACCTTGGCCATAGATTCCCTGGTAGACGGAGAATGCAGCACATGTTAGTTATGCCTGCTTGCTTCGTATCTCTCCAGTAGATGCTCCATTCTACAGCCTAAACCAGGAGTTTTCTAGTAAGAACTAGACTTGGCCAGTGTGGTGTTTCCCTGAAATTCTGTGCAATGTCTGAGTTCCTTATTCTGCAAGTTATCTCTCAGTTTTCCTCTGTCCTGCAGGTTCACCCTAAAGGTGTAAGTTTACTGTGAACAGTCTTTATTATATGAAAGCTAGTGATAGCTGCAGCTCTTAGAATAAAAATTAATTTTTTTATTTATCCCAGATGAGTCCCAATAGAATACCAATGTTCCTATGATCTCTAGCACAGGAAAATAGTTAGAAGTGATTAGAAAGTAATTCCTTAACAATTTTAAAACTAATTTTGCCACATTTCTCACTTAAACGAAACTGTTCCTGGGATGGCAGTACTAAAGAAATTCCTTCAAATCAGATCACAAAAACTATCTGTTATTATTGGCCTAAATTGTCAGCTAAAAAGCTTAAATATACTAGTGGAAAAGGGACAATGAAATAGATTTTAGACTGAAAAAAATTACAAAGACCTAAGGCCATTATGATACCAGGCCTGTTGCATCTTCTTTTTGCTTGCCTAAGGCAGGTATATTGTTGCTGGTAGTAGCTAATATTAGTGTACCTCAACTAGTAAAACTTACAAAAATATTTTATTATTCTTCATGCTTGAAGAGCTTGGACACACCATTTAACATGTTATATAGAAGTCTGATAACTGGAAAAATCAAGTACTGTCCAAGTGTCCTAAGCAAGGAATTTTTCAATATTCAGAGTCCTGGCTTTGATATTTTACTGATCCTCCCAATGTGAGCTCTTACTGCTGCTGGAGCTTCTTGGGACATTTGGTTTTCATTTCTGGCTCCCAGATACCCGCAAAGGTTATGAAATTCAGGCTGGAGCTGAAAACTGTGATGAACAGGAGAACACTAAGTCTGCCTCACCACCACACGCTGTTCCTTTGTATTACTTTTTTTGGCAGCAATATATTATTTTTCTCACTGAAATAGATACAAACAGTAGACAGAGAAGAAACAGAATATCAAATGAGGAGGTGCTACCTTTTACAGCTACTTTCCCTAATGACAGGGGACATATAAATTCATTCTAGCCAACAGAATTTATCCTTTGTCTAAACCAATGTATTTTTGGCCTCAGAGAATTGGGCTATTACTTTGTGCTCATGTTAGACTATAATTGGGAGATAATTTAGGCACAGTTTCCCCAGCAAACCCCATGTAACTGTATTTGTTTATAAAATATACTGATAAAATGCAGCAAAACAGAAAATAAGTGTATCATAACATCATCCCAAGACAACAAACTGAAACACCAGTCAGTTTGTAATTAGAACACAGACGATAACGATGTTCTTTATGCATAGCATGATACCAAAAGCCTGAATGTGCTGCCTTTTACACTCAGTCTCATTCTGCCTGAACCTTTCCCTGAACATGGATGCTGGCATGCACTTCAGAGCCTGCCCGTGTGCAGATGGGTTGAGAACAATGAGTCAGCCTTTCTGCCTTAAGAAGAAAAGAAACAAACTTGTAAAAACACTCGGGTGGATTTTAGTGTATCACACAAGGTTATCCAAATAAAATACAATGGCCGTGTGATATCACTAAAGCCAATTACATCTGAATAACCACACACAGAGGTGCGAGCTGTTCTCTGCCAGTTACTCATTAACCAATCTTCATTAATCATAAAGAATGGTTTTACATGATTCTGGATTCTATAACTGTGATCTCCCAATCAGTGTTCTGCTCAGGTGGCCCTGGTCCAGCTACTATCCCTTCTTTCCTTGCTAAGATATTTTGCAATAGCAGCTGATGAGTGAGAGGTACAGAAATTGTTCTAGGCTTATGGTCCAGATGAAATCTCTTGCAGATTAATCACAACGTTTCAGGAGTTTTTTTAATCTTAAATTTTATAACTGGATATGAGAAAAGTTTTCTTTTGCCAGTGAAAAAATCTAAAGATATTTTACGTACTTTTCTTCAGAATATTTACAGCAGTTCATTACCTGTGGGAATGTATTTTATAATGCTTTCCAGGGTAAGTGCAAAATGAAAACAAATGTAAAACAAATTAAATGCATTTTATTTGTTACAAGGACTGACAAACAAAACTGAGTCAAACCAGAAATCAAACTCTACATAAAGTTGTTTCCCCACTTTTCAAATGCAATTGAATCATACCCCAGAATAAATGGAAAAAACATTAATATTAAAAATGCAGGAATCAAAACTCAGTCAACCCTGTGACTTCAGTGCCATTGTATCTGTAGCAGCTCCCACTCCGACTCTGCTAGGTTTTATTCCTTTCAGACACACGATATTATTCAGAGTAGAACTTGCCTCATCAACTCAATCGACTCGTATCAATCACTAATCACCTTGCATTAGCACTTTTAATGAACTTCCAGGCACGTGGCGATTGAATTGATACTTTCCCTAGAGCTATTAAGACAACTGCACTTGGTGGCTCAAATGTGTTTCCTAAACCCAACACCTGAAGTCTAAAAACTTCAAGGGGATTTTTTCCCCCAGACATTCCTCTTTTCCAAAAGCAGGAGTGCCAGAAGCTCGGCCTCAAAGGCTGCTTAACCCATCCTGCCCTTTCCTTCTGCGCCCCCTCTGTGCTCGCTGCCCTTAATCTTGCAGATGGGCAGAGATAAGGCGATGCTTATCTCCCAGGCAGGAGGTCTGGCGAGCTGCTTCTTGGAGGCAAAACCAAACACTCCTCCGTGGGCTGCTCAGCAGGACACTGGGGAGTGTAAAGCTGGTTTGGGCCCTCCTCGTGTCCCACTCTATGAAGGTTTAAGCTCCATTGACTCCAGAATAGTGGCCTTAATCAAGATTTTTCATGCCTCAAAGAACAGTACAGCTGCTAAACTTTCTTTAATAAGGGTTTTATAGCTGGGGAAGCTGAACAAGAATTGGCTGAAAGAAGATGACTTACTTCTGGCCCTATTAAGCAGTAGTTTATTGTAACTCAAGCTGTAACGTTGTTTTGCTCGAACATGAATGAGGAATGTTGGTTTAAGTGATTTAGCCAAGTCATTGAGTCTGTTTCAGTCATTCCCTGTATTTTCTCTTGCACGGTGGGTTTGTTTTGAATTCAGGAAGCCAAATGCCCTGTGCTAAATCTCAGGAGAAAGTCCTACATTTCCAATTTCTCATCAAGTAAAACAGATCTTCCCAGGACTGGGTGGCAATATGGTCTTTACAAACCTCACCTTTGGATTTCCTAGCTTTTTAATTTGAATGGAATTAATTTCCTATTACCTTATTGAGTCCACGTTGGCAATGTTAACAAATATCCTGGTAAATAAGCCCCGGGTATAAGGCAGGTCTTGGAATCTCAGTGAAGTGGCACTGAAAATCATACAAGAGAATAGATTTTACCTTTGCAGACAAGTTTGATTGTAGTAGAGTATAAAGAACTCTCTTATAAATGATCAATTTATTTGTTTAAGTGGCATGTGTCTGGTCTTACTGTAATTCTTAAAGAAACAGTCATACAGTAATCATGACTCAGTATTTAAGGAGCACCATTTCCACAGCATCATACAAGGACTGTTTTCTAAAAAATGCTAGTTTTTTACTCCAGTTAAAGGTTTCAGGCACACATACCTAAATATCATCTCAGGTTCTAATGAAATACTTGATCCTATGCACCTACAGAATATGATGGAAGGTTTGGGGTGTTTTTGAAAGAGCTGAGCACCACCAATTGTTTTAATTACTTTCTGCCTCCTTATCTTACCCTCACCTAATAGAGAAAAAAACAAATTTTTTTTTCTGGAGAATAGCTTCATGGGGAGATTCTTGTCATAAAAAAAACCGCTTCTTGACCAGAGATGATATATAATAAATACTCATAGACTTGCTAAAGATTGGCAAGAAAAAGAATGACAACTGAAACAGACATGAAAATAATCTTCAGACTGAAGCTACAGCAGGACAGACAAGGAAAATTTCCCTCTTTGACAACAATAGCAGGACACCAGAACTATAATTATTTACAACTTCATCCTTTCTGGTTTCAACCAACCCTTAGGTAGAGTTTTGGGGGACTGAAAAGCCTTATTATTTTAGATACAGTAGTGTGCCTATGAAGGATTGGAAGCCCAACTGCCTCAATTTGGAAGCTGTCAGTGCTGTGCCAGCCCTTGAAGGATTTAATGTGACCCTTGCTCCTGTCCCCCCTGTCTCTGCATAGAGTTATCCTTACAAGAGTCCAGGGCACTGAGCCCAGCTATTTGTCCCACTAGCCAGGCAACTGAGCAGCCCCTGCTGAGGCAGAACAGAAAGAGTAATTCTTTTCCACAATGAGACGTTTTCCCTCAGTAAAGGATGGGCCAGGTGATAAGGCTATGCAGAGAGGGCATACCCATGTGTTACATCTCAAGGCATCTGACTCCTGGCGGAGCACGACTGCCAAGCATTTCTCTTGTTAGCTCCAAGTTGTTTGATGTTCTCAGCTTTTACCCATTGCCAGGATCCTGCCAAAGGTGCACCCAAACAGCAGCAGTGCATTGTCTCCCTTTCACCTAACCTCTCTCTCCTTTTCCTACACAAGGGCAGACCAGGGATCAAGCTAAATAGGTTATCTCCAGCTGGCACCCCCAGCGAGGTAACAAATCTATTGTACAGCAAATGTGTGCTTTGAAGGCTCAGTAGTCTGGAACTGTGGAATTAGGAAGAGGAGTCAGAATGTGTTCAATATGTAGGATCATCTGTATTTAACATCTATCTCCTGTCTCGACTCTGAAATCTCATCTCTGCTCATCTCTACTGTCCTCACAGGACGAGAAGGGATCCTGGGAATTGCATGTGAGTGCAAGATGATGTAGCATTCAGCAGAAACTCAACACCAAGACCTGGAAGTTACACACCTCCATTTCTCCAGGGCACTAAATCTCCTCATGTACCATAGTCAGCCTTGCTATTTTCTTAGTAACTGCCTCAAAGCACCCATTCAGGCCACAAAGTTAAAAATCTTCCAAAATCTGCCTGTAATGAAAGTACATAAATCTTTCCCTTGCAAACTGCTCATTAAGACTATTCTCAGCGTTAGCAGAATCTACTGTTGGTGGATACTGGGTCAAAAAGCTAATTCCCTTGCAGTCCTTTTACTGTCCTTAATGATTACTGAGAGTCCGGAAATGAGAGCAAAAAGTATTTCATTCTTTATTCAACATGAAATCATCTTGATTTATACTCCTGAAAAATTAATAAAATGCCTCCGAGACAGACTATCCCTGCTGCCAGGCTTGCACATTGTATCTGCTTTATCTGCTGACCTGGGCAGAAATGTAAGAGAGAATAAAAGTTCTGCTTTCAGAGCTGCATTTACTGTAAATTTCCATTCTTCCAGGAAAATTCAGACAGGCATATTTAGCATCTCAGGTCTGACTTAAAGGGCACTTAGCTGTTATTTGTTCCACTAATGCTTTTGAAAAAAAGGCTTAGCAGTTGGATTTAGTGCCAGGACTAAAGACACAGACAGGACCTGTGCAAGATGCTGCAAAAGAATGGAAAAGATTTCTTTCCCTTAAGCTGCAGATCCCTGTAAACCAACCCCTCCTGAGCTCACAACAGAGGCAGCACCCCAGGTGCTCCTTCCATACCAGGGTTCCTCTTTCCACAAATCACAGCACCACCCCATGCAGGCAGCAGAACTTACTTTCCTCTGCAAAACTTAATTGGGTGCTGTCAGATTTACCCAATTCAGCCTGACAAACGGCATCCCAATTATCCTGTACTTTATCACATGCCCCAAATATTCAGCTAGCCCATACTCTTGGTTATTCTTGGTGGTGATGGCACAGGCTTCACCACCAGTGGTAGACTAAATGCCATAATTAGGAGGGTGCCAGGGAGGGGAAAAGCAAAATGTTGTATTCAGGCTTTAAACCTCTAGGTATATTTTCTTAGCAAACCATTCATTTATTGCCCTATTTTATCCTGTTTCCTTATGATCTAAATTTTCTCTCCTGTGAAACTCTGTTCTGTCCTACCAAAGAGAAAGCATTCTGGAGAACATCCACACAGTTTAGGAAGTAGATTTACATCCAAGATAATATTAACAAAACTGTGAAAAGAGACCATGTTTCTGAGAGGGCAGGATGATCGCTCTGTTAGATCATTCTAATCCTCCTTCACATTAAAAAAGTGAAGGAGGATTAAACGTGAGCTCTGGGAGCCTGGAGTTGCTGCTTGAAGGGAGAAAGCATCTCCCATCACCATCCTATCCACACCTATATTACTGATAATTGTTTTCAGATTCAGAAACAATCCTTATTTGCTGATTTTCAAATAATCACTGAATAAGTTAATCAGCAGTCAGAACAACATACAGCTTCTAGAAGGCATTGTCAGTGCAAAGGAAGTCAAGCACAATTGCTGCACCACCTTCTGTTCCCTTGCCTTTATAAAGCCTTAGCCCTTAAAGCTGGAAATGCTGTTTATTACTCTGCCATGCAATGGCTGTGTTGGCGAGTTAGAATTTTCATGCACTGAAAGGCCTCAACAGAACCAAATTAAAAGGACTATTGGAAAGCAGTTAATGAGCAATAAACTTCTCTCACTTTACCCCAAAGTTTTTGAAAAGCTGTCCTTCCACTTGTTCACAAATGCAGATGCTCACACACGCACAATGCACACTCAAGTTGAGCCTGTGTTCACATGTTGGCAGACCAGTTCAATCCTGCACAATCTTTCCCAGTGACACGACGAAATGTCTTTGCAGACCTGCCTGGGACACACTTCAGAAGCAGCTGAAATAGGCTTCTGGTTGCCAGCAGGCTTATCTTTTTTCTTTTACCTCTGAATAACATAGCAGAGACTCTATTACCTGCATTTTTTTTCACAGTGTGATCTTTTAAGTACAATTTTGGGCAGCAAAGATATAAAGTAAATTCTGTCTTTTTTGTTCCTCTAAAATAAACATCCTCTCTCCTGGGAGCTTATCTGAAAGCCTGAAATTGAACTTATGGATATCTCAAGAGAAATCACAAGCTGTACAGTAAAATGCATATACAAAAGGCTCCAAGCAGCCTCACTCTAATGCATTATTCAAAGCATTGAAATGAAAAATCTTTTAGCTCTTCTTCGTGTACCTGCACTAATAAATGTTACACGAGCATTGATATCAACAGATTGTGAAACTCTGCTTCAGGTGCCCCACCAGATGAGTAAATATTTCTCCTCCTGTGTGAAGAAGGGATTTCAGAGAGGGTTCCAAGCACAGCTGGTGCTGCACCTTGGCCAGCTCTGCGCTGGGTGTGAGCACCACTCTGGGGACCTCTCAGCGTCCCACAGGCCTCTGTGGGTAGCAAAGTTTCAGAACATGTAGTGATCCCCAAAGAGCAAACACTGACTAAATAGTTAATGTATCCAATGCCTCATAAAACTTCAAACACTTTCCCAAATCTCCGTCAGCATTTGGCTGTATTGTCACCATCCTACAGCTCGGGCAAAGCCCATGACTGATGCTCCACTTGACTGAGACACTCAGAGTGCTGAGTGGGAGACAACTTCCTTTCCTGGGAAGGTGCCTGGGATTCTTTTTCGGAGAGTTTTCTGACAAGTAAAGTGGGAGACAACTTCCTTTCCTGGGAAGGTGCCTGGGATTCTTTTTCGGAGAGTTTTCTGACAAGTAAAGAAACTTCTTAAAAAAACTGAACTTGAATGCAACAAGAAGTCAAACTACAAAATGCCTTTTTCTACATTTCGGAAATATTAAATTAGATACAAACAATATAATTGATAATATGTGTTTTCATTTCTGAGACTTCCGTACATATTACAAAAGTGCAAAAGTTCAACGGTGCCAAATTGAAATCCCAAACTCTGGACCATTTAATCAGTTAATAGATTTTCAATTTGCCCAACTGTAAGTTTCTTCTGTCTAAAGTAAGATGCAGTTCTGACTCTATTGGTTCATTATGCTGTAAATCAGAGAAAGAAGGAATAGAAAAGATCAGCAGGAGAAGCAAACATTATCAAGGGCAACAGGAATGTTCAATAATTTTTCTCCCAACATCCTGTTCAATATCATTTCAGTAATAAGAGTGAAATAAATTTTAGACATTTTGTTCTTTAAGTGAAATGTTACCATTTCATTTTTTTCAAAAAATTATTTGAACAGAAATGAAAGAATAGTTGCCAAAAGTTCTTCATTAACAAAGACCCCCTAGGGAGGATAAAAACCCCACACATCCAAGTTCTAGGCATTTATTATCATAACTCCTGTCAAGAAAGGAACAAATTGTTCAGCTATATTGCATAAGGTTTCAATACAGAATTCATAAAATTTAATTCATGGAATAAATCTCTTGGCAACTGCTTTCTAGTTAAGTACAACTGCTTTATTTCCAGATTGGCGATCTTGTTTTGTAGGTAATTACATTTTAAAATTATGCTTTTTCTCAATATTACTTTCAAATGTCTCTTTTTTTAATAGATCAGTACATAAAAACAGGCTTCTCAATCCTTCTGATAAAAACTTTGATCCATATTTAATTATTTTAGTTACTCTCAACTAAAAGGCCTCATATTCTGGAGTTTCACACCAACTTTCACTGTGGTTGTGATTCCTCTGAGCCTTTTTTTAACATATAAAACACAACACAACTGATTATAAGGTTTTTCCTTTTAAGGCTTTTTTTAAGAAGAATTCACAAGAATTTAACAAGAATAAGTCTGTAGAGAAAAAGAGCCTTGGCATTCCCGTGGGACCACGGAGTGGCTCCTGGTCATTCCAGCTGAGAGACTGACCCCTCCTGGGGCTCTCCATCTTCGCTGGAGATCACTGCTCCTAGCCCCTCTGGCAAATATTTAAAGAAACCAAGAACCAGTTTGTGAACCTTAAAGCTGTGGTAATTACTGGATAAATACATAACTAGAGAAAATAGAGGCGTATTTGTCTTATTAGACTAAGGAGTCAAACAGCTATCGGGATCTCCAGTCCTGAGTGGAGATAACTGAAAGTTCCGGACATGCCAGAAAACATGGAGAACACAAGATGTGACTTGAAATCTTATCTCGCTGCCACTGACGTGCAGGGATGGCTTTAACGAGGGTAGGGAAGGCTCCTAAAAGTCTCTCTTATAAAACATGAATGCTCAGCCTACATCTCCCAGGCTGAATAGAGCCCTGTTACAGCACTGTTTCAACAGCCTGTGGAGATTTACTGACAACGCCAGGCTAGAAAAGGGGCTCTTACCAAGGAGAAAAGATCACACAGCCCACGTTCTTTCTACTCCCTGTAAGTCCCAGGTGAAAAAGAGGTGGCCAAGGACATATATGGATGATGGGGGCCATTTGGGACCATCACACCTGTTGATAGACTCAGGTGTTGATGATGCAGTAAGGGGAAAACAAAGAATGCAGCTCTTCTCACTCCTAGAATAAGACAGGTCATCTCTTCAAGATGGTTATGAATGGGTAGATTAGTTGAGAACAAGCTGAAAAAAATCTAGAAATACTTTATCCAAGCACAGGCCCTAATTATCTTGCCACGATTCCAGTTGTCAGGAAATAGGGACAAAGATGCTACTGAAGGCAGAACAAGATGCTTTCCAGATCCCAAACCAGAAATAGGAGCCTAACTACAGAGTACCTGGGTCTTAGAATCAATCTACAGCAGTAAACTCAAGGAAGTTACCATTTCAAATGTGCTTTTTCATTAAAGAGTTGAGCATTTCCTAGTATTAAGCAGAACAGCAAGATCCAGTTCCTTCGTCCCAGCCCTCCAGTGTCATATATAACACCAACCTCATCATTATCCCTTATTATTTGCTTTTGACTTTTTTCATTATCTCCCCTCTGCTTCTTTAGAAATTTTGTTTTAAAACTGCTGATCTCACTGAAAGCCTCGATGTCGCACTGTGTTCTCCTATCCCAGATCTTTACTTTAGCTCTCCAGTTTTCTCTCTAATGAAGATTTCAATCATGTTACTCTTTCCTTTACTGTAAACCACTCTGACTAGCTGTAAGCACACTGAACTCCCTTAACCCCAGGGGAAGCCACTGTAAACCTGTCGGGGTTAATGGTCTTACGGGCTGGTGATTTCACTCCCCGCTGTCCCAAAGGCAGCAGCAGAGTCCTGCAGCCTGACCTCCAGAGCCTGCAAGGCAGTGGCAGGGAAGGAGGAGGTCTGGCTGAGGGAGCCAGGCACGCTCCTGTGTTTTCAGTAAACACTGCCTGCAAAATGGGCCTGCTTTATAGCCCAGATTAGAGACTAAGATAGATAGCAGGCGGCTGGGATGGAGAAGCCCTCTGAGGGGAACTGGGGCAGGAATGTGCCAGGAATCAGGCAGCACTTGTGCAGAGAGATGTGAAGTGACGTTGGTTTTGCTGTGGCAGCTGAAGGTTGGAGCAGTGGCAGGGAATGAAATGAATGACATCCTCTGCTACCACCGAAGCTGAGCAGCTGCTCAGCCCCTGCACAGACCTTCCCTCCTGCTCTCCAGCTCCGCTGATGATGCATCAGAGCCTGGCTCGCTGTAGTCTGAGCTCCCTCTCTAAACATTTCTGTGAGGATATACATGTTCCAGTAACTACAGCTCACCAAGGAGAGTGCAAATGAGGCACTATGAGTGGTGTATTTAAAGCAGGCCCCGGCTGGTTGGTATGAGGCTGCATTGGAAGAGTCTTGGAACTCGCTAGTTTGAAGCTTGCTGGAAAAGCCTGCACGGAATTCCTCCTGTCCCCACTAAAAAGAGCCTGACCCAAAGCAATTTTTCTATAAAGAAGAGCAATATGAAATCCATTTCCAGGCAAGACACCGGAATAGCAATGCAGGATGTGCCTAAAGAGGTGACCTTGCCCAAGTGGAAGGGTGGGTGCCCATGGCACCAGCACAGGGCATGTCCTGCATGGCATGTCCTCTTGATGGAGCAGGATCTCAGGGTACCTGATCAATTGCTGCCTTAAACCTCAGTTTGTTTGGGGACTTTCCTCATTGAAGTCACTCTTTAAGTTCATCATTTGCAAAATTAGATTGTATTGCATGGGAATGTTGAGAAGATAAAATCAATGAATGATTCGGAGCTATTCAACTGCAGTGGTGGTGCAGTGGGTCATCTCGTTAGACAGGGATTACAGAGGTACAAATTAGGGCCATTTTTAGCATTTTCCAGTTAATACCTTTTACTTACTCTACTTAGTTGCTCTAACCCTACAAAAGCTACAGTCTTTTAAACATGAAAGTAACAAATGCTGTGATTCACACGTTTCCTCTTTTCTTCCCTTACCCAATTTTCTGTCTAATGTACCATCAAATACCAACATATCCAGAATAAAACACCTGCTCCATTCAGCCACACATTCAGTGCTCTCATTGACCTTCTCAAGATGGTTATTGAAATTGTTTCAGAGAATACTGGCCTACAGCTCTGCCACCTTTTTTTTTTTCCCTTTTTTTTTTTTACTTCTGGGCCAATGTTCTTAAAATAGCCCAGCACTCACATTTTCCCTGCATTTTAAAAATTCTGAGCTAATTGCTTAGTGTATCAAGCGTGGCTGGAAAAGCAAGCTGGTTTTAAATTTCTTTTATTTCTCATTGCACTGCAGACACAATGCACTCTTTTCTCTGGGGTCAATTTGTACCACACCCTCACACTTGCTGCCTGCAGGAATAAAGTTTTTGAAAGCAATAGAACCAGTCTGAGTTTGAATTCCTTCAGAGCATGGACCCCAAACATGGTCTGCCTCTTAGTGTAGCAGTCATGAAGGCAACTTGAATTTCTTTTGCCTGTTTTTGTCATTCCCACAACAACAAAATAATTTCATATGCAGGGTCTGATAAGGGTCAGTAAAGGCATCCAAACCCTAAACTTCAGTCAGGAATCTCTTAACTGGGACACTGGAAATTGGATTTCACCTCTCAATAGTCACACCGGTCTTTATAACTCCTGCACTCCTAGAAACTGAGGCACTACCCACCTACTCTGATTTTGAGCAAGAATGGACTAACATTTACCATCTTTTAATGTCATTCACCAAAAGTACCCTGCATGAGGAGGACGCTTAGAAGACAGTTGTTTGCTTGGATAGAAAGGAAGTAAACTTCTTTTAAAAACTAAATTAAAAAAGGACTGAGTAATGAATGACGTTTTCAATGAGTAGCAGAAATGCGGACATAGCCTAGTTGTCACTTTATGGAACAAGGCACTGCATACCCAAATAGCTGCTTTTGATTTGGGGGGTTTATGGCTATGCTTCTCTAAGGCATTGCCTATCACACAACCACTGAGATTGAAATAGACCCTTAAGATCATTCAGTCCAACTGTTAACCCAACACTACCAAGTTCACCATTAAATCATGTCCCAAAGTGCCACACATTTTTTAAGTCTATTTTGTAACTCCTTTCACTGAGGAAATAAAACTCTCTGGATGGAATCTGCTATGTTTAATCAGTTGGGTAACCAGTAAGTTTATACCTTACAGTTAAATATTCATTATGTTTCGTGCAGGAGAGAAATGTGAATGTGAAGATTCTTTTGCTTGGTTTGAGAACAAAGTTTTGGAAAGCATGCAGAACTAGCTGGGTAAATAGAATCGCTATGTATGGAGCAGAAAAAACAATAATTTCCAGGATACTTGGGCACATATGGGTATAGGAAGTCACACAGGATTATGACTTTCTTCTTTCTGAATTCATAAAGATGACATTTCAGTGCAAAGAAAGCTCCGTTCATAACCTGATATTAAAGGAAATAGCCTTGGGGTTGCTCTAATCCTGCCAGGGGTTCAGTACAATAAGCCTCAGATTCACACTGCTGGGTAGGACAGCAGTGAGACAACGGGTGGATCATGGGAGATCCAGTCTCCAGTGGAATTATAGGCCAGGTCCTCAGCTACTCTAAAGAGACAGTGCTCTTCCTGCCAACTGATGCCCTGGTTAGACACTGCGTGTTCGTGAAAGAGGCAGATCCAACAGCACATTTCCCTCAACATTTCATTTCTTCATTCTGCTCTTTTTCCCCAAAAGTTTTTATCATTTCTTATTTGAAACGCCAGAGTAAATCTCTGAGATGTCTCATTTTCCTTAATGCTCGTAGTTCACTGAAATATTAAATGTATTAAGTGCCAGTCTCTTATTATTTAAAGCCTAAATTAGCGTAATTATCATAATTAAGACAAATTTTTTTTCAGTCTATTATGTCTTAGCTTTTCCTGAAGGCAGGTTCATTATCTGCAGGCTAGCTTTTATTTAACAGTAAAGGCATTATTGAAATTGGTACCATTAAAGTTCATCAAGACGTGCATCACCACTTACCTGAATATTACAGATTTCTCCACTGATTGTCTGAGTGAAGAGCTTTGGGGCTCATTAGAAAACCCAAGTGTTAATTTAAAAGAAAAAAAGGTGCAATAGAAAAGGCTATACTGGCAACATCAAAAGAAAGTTACAGAAATCTTTAACACAGATTGAAAATGCCAGTGGTCAAGGCCATGAAGTCAAATCTCACTATGTTCCCAGTTTGGAACTTACTTAAAATATAAAAAAGAGGAACAAAAGAGCACATATTGACATTTTCTAGCTAGCCAAGTGGGGTACTACTATGAGATTTGCAGCACAAGCTTCCTCACTGACTGTACTCAAGCCCACCCTGAGATGCACGGAGGCCTGGCCTTGGTGGCCCCAGTCATGGGGATACTTTGGTTCTGTCTCTCAGCTTTCAAGACAAGTACAGTTAATTCAAAGCATGCCGTTCTGATGGGCTGCCCTCCAAAGCGGAGCAACTATGAAGACACCATGCATATCACTAATGGAGCTGCAGCACAACCTCCCTACACCCAGAGCCACTGCTACATCTGACTCTGGAGCTGCCAGCTCCCTGGAAGAGCCCTGCAGCCATCAGCACAGAATGTGACAGCTTCAGAAGAAAAGAGTCCAGTTCAGCTCTTCAGTTGATATATTACAGTGTGCACTCATAAAAGCAGTGCTATTTTATTGAAATATAATGTCTCATTTATGGTAGCAGCACTATAAACTTTACTGCATGTTTTAGCTTCATAGCATTCCTCGCAATAAAAGGCGTCTCAGTCACTCTTTGTGCTCCTGGAAAGGATTGCTTTCCTGTAAGATCAGTCTGGCAACCAGCATACCTCAGCTTGCCAGTTGCCTTCATATAATCAAGTCCTTTTTATGTTCCACTACATGTTTTTTCTTTTTAAAAAGCCTAAGGGCTTCCTCAGAGCCTGGGCAATGCACTGCAGTGAGAAAAGGGAGGTATGGGCAGACATACCCGAGGGTCAAGAGTGAAGTCACTGCATTGCCACTGTCCCCACACACCTCCAAGATTTTCAGGTTCCCAGACCACATGTTTCCTGTGACCAATTCACCATGCTTGCCACCACGAAACCTTTTGAGTCTTTCTCTGGCAAACCTGAGCCTTGGCAATCAGATACTAAGAAAGAGCTCTGGCACCCAAATTAGTGTTCAGACTCTCAGAAAGTTTCATCACCGTGCTGAAATTCAGGGCCTTTATTTGGTGTGTTTTGCTGCAAGCTGAAAACGCAGACTTCTCTTTCAGTGGCTGCCCACAGACACAGTGGCTGCCCACTGTCAAGTCTGTCCTTACAAATTAGTTCTTATCACAAGTCACACCACAACCAGAAAGTTCAAGTGGGGTCTTTGTGATCTGGATATCTGGTTTCCATTTTTAGGAGTAAAACCCATTAAAATATTCTACCCTTATTTTCTTTTCCTGTTTGGTGAGTTTGTGGTATGCCAGGAATGCCAGCTGTTCATTTAATACCACTCATTACTGTATATATTTTTTTTGCCTACCACATTACTGAGAAACCCTCTGGAAGCTGACAGTAGTGCAGAGCAGAACCTTTCCAGGGCAAATGGTGCCATCCAAAGAAATGTTTTTCTGCTGCAAATTATCAGTCTTTGTGAAAGTCACTTTTTTGGTCCAATGGCAGTTGTGGTTCAGAGATTGTTTTTTTCTAGAACTGGAAGAGCTTTAAAAATAACATAAAGATCAGCATCTGTCCTGACTGTTCTGCAAGGCAATTTTTCCTGTTCTGACTGCTGGAATAGCCAAAGCCCTGTGACCTTTTCTAGAAGATCAGGAATGTGCATCTTTAATAAAACTTACTATACATGCAAAGCTGGATTTGACAGACTTTATCACGAATTACCTTAATCCCTGTTATATTTATATAGAGTCTTTTACCCCAGCAGACAATTACTTGATTGTTCCTTTTGCACTGTAGACAACCAAAACACCAGCTCTCATGATTCTATTACTTATACCAAGAGGGCCCACTCAGCCCAGCTGTTCAAACATTTGTTAAATCACTCCCCAGCAAATAACAATCTGGTGCAGCATGCCTGCTCCTCATTTCAACTTCACCACAGCAATGTTTAATATGCACTAAAAAACACATGATGCATTCACAAAAACATATTTTGTCTTCATCAACAGCAGCCTGCAAAGCTCAGAGGATACTGGAAAGTTCCATAGGTAAGTAGGGTCTTAAAGGCTGTGAAAGATGAATAGATTCATTCATCCTGAAACACAATTCCTAAGAATGTGCACAGAGAAGTTCAAACAATCTGACCTTACACTTTGGTGCCCAAAGGCTGGGCCTGATTCTGCAGCTGTTCATTTATTTTGTATGTATTGTAGCAGAATCTACTGTCCATCAAAGATACCAGGAATGTGTTGTGATGGACACTCAGCATACAGTGAAAAGAATGCCCAGCACTAAGATTAATGTGAGAAAACAGAGGCATGAAGTGACTCGCTGAAAGAAAACCAACTATAAAGTCAGGGAGCAAAATTCAAATTTTCTGACTTAATGTCCAAGCCCCTGGACTCTTCTGGGTTCCCAAATATGTCCTGTTCTCCTACAAAATATTACTGCACTCTCAAAGTTTAGACAAGAACATTTGAAAATTTTGTCTTTAATTCCTGAGCTGTGAGGAAAGAAGTATTTCTTTCCCTGCATGTCTCCCTTTCCTACAGGGACCTCAGCAAGAATTTTATGAATTAAACAAGAAAGGAGACCATCATCTTGACTTGCTGATGCCTCTTTCTGTGCTCCTGGAATTTGCCAGGAGTGATGTAATGAGCAGCCAAGCCCACTCCAAGCTGGGACTGCAAACACACATGGCTCCTCTCGACACACTTTTCAGGTGAGCTGCTCCTTGGCAAAATATCAGACTCCTGTTGCAGTTTTACGCACAGGTGAAAGCTGAAGGGTCCACACAGCCCGTCTCCTTGCTCAGGCTCATTGATAAAGATCTAGTGCACCCTGCTACTGATACCAAAGGAAAGTGTAGGTGCCTTCAGCTGACAGCACAGGACTACAGCTCCTTTCTCAGGACTGCTCTGCCCACACACTCGGTGTCTTTGGAGAGTCCATCTCTACTTGTATCCCTCTTCAGAGAATTCTATCTTCTCCTGATAGCCTTACTGTCAATTGACAGAAATTTCCCAATCTTTCCACCTTTCTGTCTTCCTCTCTGAGAAAAGCACAAGGCACTGTATCTATAAATTTTAACACTGCAATATATACCCTGTACAAGGCTGCATTTACTACTTGCCTCTGATGTATTTGTTCTCGTCAGTGGCTCTCTCAGCTACCAGGGCTTGCAACCATCAATCAGCACTCTCACTTAAATAGCAATAAAATAATAGGCACCCCTTATAAAACAGGAAACTAAATTCCCATCACTCATCTAAGCCCTTTCCTCTCAAAAAATCTATAACTGTCATGGCAGTCAGTTTTACTTTAGCAAGCTGTATAGTGACATAAAACATGTCATATTAGTGTTGGTGGAGACACAATAATGTGTTCTTTGTGTTTTACATGTTCTCACAGATATAAGGATTGTTATATATACATATTTTTTTAATAAAGCATTTGCAAAAAAAATCATACATCTTCCAAGACAGCTTTATTCCATTGTAGTGTTCTGAATCATAAGCTCTGTCTTAACCTTTTCTGGACATGCTAGTGAACACAGGGAGATCCCTCTTTTAAGTGAGGTTGTTAGATAGTGAAAGGGCTGGAGCAACAAGCCTCTTGAGGTATCATAAAATGTATTAAAATTAATATATAACAATATATAACACTATGCCCAGTGTTTAACACTGACTTGGACAATCCAAATATTGCATGTGTATTCATAAAGGTTGCTCTTCTACAAGATAAGACATTAATAAAGGAGATTTGACGGCTTGTTTTTCTTTCTCTTTTCTCACATGGAATGGATAGCTGGAAGACCAGGCCCTCCTGGACTGCAAGATTACCCAGGAATTGCTTGCAAAATTCTACAGTGCTAACTTTAACTTGAGGAAAGGTCCAAAGAGTCCAGTCCAAGGAGTTTGAACAAAAATCTCCCTTATGACCTTCTAGGTCTTGCATTCCTTAAGCACCAGACAAGAACTGCAAATGGTTGAGGGGAGATTCCGCTTGGTCAGAATGAACATTTAGGATTAAGTTTTGACCTTTGCTGTGAAATCTCAGGGAAATGTTACATGATGTGCAATGCCCAGTCCTGCAAAAGGAGAGGCCCTATGAAGTATTTTCCTGACTTCTGGGGGTTTAGAAAGCAATCATCAAGCTCTCTGTTCCAGTGCTAAAATCTGATATTAACAGCCTAGGGAAAAAGAAAGTTTAAGTTCTTCAAGTAAAGGACTGTGTTGAATCCAAATGCACTATTAACGTACCAGTCCAAATGCAAAAATTACATTTGAGAGGAGAGTTTTGAGCAGCTTAATCAGGATTACGAATCCTAGTGAAGGCAAAAAATAGTTTAAGTGCGACTGAACAAATGGATGATAGCAAACCATACTTGTATGAAAGTTCAATTTCTCAACATTTAAAAGTTCTTTAATCTTGCTAATTGGTAACTCTAGCTCTCAAAATCTGCAAGAAAAGTAAATTGCAAGAGAAGAATCCAGAACAGCCTTAGGAAAGCTGAGGAAGCCCAGGAACCCAGCCTAGTGGTTGTGTAAACTCGTGTTCAATTCGGCTTCCACAGCTTTAAATAGAATCTATAAACAAACAAACGACCTAAAAATCAAAAGGAGCTCAAGACTATGTGTTTTATATCAGGATTTACTGTGTGCTTGCTCTCTGGCTGCTTCACCACACCCACCCTGACTGGCAAAGTGTTGCTGTCATGGAACCTCGGCCATATTATTAAAGCCTTTCTCATAAAAAGACAACTTCTGTAAAACCTCTGTGGTTGAATCATGTCTCCAGACAAATGGCAAAGGTCTAAAGGAAAACATCAGCCCTCGAAGCCAAGCCCAATTCTCTCAGGTGTCTGTGCTGTGTTCACAGCCATGCTTTTGGGAAGGTTTTAGCAAAGCTCAGTGGGACTTCCAGGAGGAAAGCTCTTATGTCCCTTTGCACCCAACAGCCGTAGTTAGTGAGCCAAATGGCTCAGGACTTCCCTTTGGGTTTGGTTCTTTCATTTAGGCTAATTAGATACAGCTGTGGTGGCTTCTCCCATCTCAATATTCTACCCTTGAGCTGAAGTTCTCAGCGCATTGTTCAGCATTCCCAGGACAGCATCATTGCTCCTTCAGCTGGCACGTAAAGTTACTGATTCTGCAGAAGCTTCTAATGAAAGCACAGTACTCCTAAGGCATAAGCCTCTGAAAATAGATAGCACAAGTGTGGTGTACAACCCCAGAAATCATACAGGAGATGCTGCAAACAGGCTGTTGACAGCCTTTGAAACACACTCATTCCCGAGATGGACATGACAAGGAAGTAGAATTCCTGGGTTAATCAGAGTCTTTTGGGAAGTAGATCTGCTAAAGCAGGAGCTCTGCCAAAGTACACCTCAGACACACTGAGCTTGTGAAGACCCCAGTGAGCAGTCAGTGTGCCACCAAAAGGAATGTTTCCCCAGCAGGCCTGTGGGGACAACTCACTGGAAGTCTGAACGCACTGGGTTTGCTTTGTGCTCTGAAAGAGCTGATATCCAGGGAATAGGAACAGTATTTTACATGTGCTGAAAGAGGGCCACACCGAGCAAATAACTGCTCCATTGTCTTGCTGAGCTAATGCTTTGCAGTCACTCTCCAGCACCTGCAGCTCTAACAGTTATTGAGGGCAAAAGAAGAGAGCACTTTGCCAGAGCACTTTGCTGTTTAGTTTTTTTTTTTTTGGTCATTATTGGGCTTTTTTTTATTTTGCTGGTTCTTTTTCCTATGTACTGGTTCTACCAAGGAGTGGTAAGGGTCCCCTCTCTTGAGGAGCACTGTAGAATGTCTGCTTATGAGAATGGAGCCTGATATCAAAACAAGATTAATCTTCTAACTGGCAACACTTTTTAAGTAGCAGTGAATGGATTTATTCTGTTCAGAACTCAGAATATCTTTACTCCAAAAGCACGTTTCAGATTTTGTTTGCAAAAATGTAGACAATTTCAATAGGTTATGTACTATTTTAAGAGTCTGTTAAAGTCCAAAGAAAAGGATTTCAAATGTATTCTCTTTTCACCCATTGCTATGGATTTTAAATACTTAGCATGCCTAAAATCCCAGTCTGGCAAATTAGTTACAGTTCAGAAAATGAAGGTGCAGCCACAGCACAGGAGTGGATTGATTTAGGCATATAGAATAAAGGAGGATTTATTTGGCTATGAGTGTAAAGGAACAGTCTTTTTAATGAAATAATTGTGTGTATGCCTGTAGCTAATGTCCCTATACAAATGCTAATTAACCCATTGTTGAGTTTTAATAATTTGGTAATTTCAAAGCTCTTCTGGAACTGCAAGTATTTAAGGAAATAGGGGAGATGAAGTTGACACTAAGAGGGCAGATTGATTATTAGATTTAAATGTGTAAATGGGAAGACATAAATGAGTTAAGCAAGGTTTTTTATACAGATACTTGTTGCTGTATTTTTGGTTTTTTTTAAATTTATTTTCTGTTTATGCCACTTTTCCTAGTAAGAAATCAGAGCATTTTAAAGTATCGAAATTAATTTCAAAATTCAGTTTCTAGGACTGGATTCCCAGAAGAACACATTACAGAGACTCCCAATACAGTTGTTGCAAAGAGCATTGGAATGGTAAAAATGTAATTGTGTAGAATTGGCATTTTTGAGCATTTAGAATGTTCTCACTGCAATTCACTGTGACTAAATTCTTTGGAACTGTCTCAAAATTACAAACCACAGAATACAGTATTTGTCTGTGGAAATAAAAGATTAGTCATGGCCCCTTCTAAGACCACAGTGCCATCCATGACCCCTTAAAGCTTTTTATAGAGCCATTTATTCAGTTTACAGTGTGTATTTTGAGTGTATACACAGCATAAGAACTAGATCTCATGAGTGACACAACTTTGTTCTGAGGTACCAAGGGAATGTGATATTGGAAGTTCTCTGTAAACTGTCTGAAAAGGTTTTCCCCAAAGGATCTTTTTTGGGGAGAGCCAAATGGAAAAATGAGTAAATGTGGTTTGGGTGTCAGCAAAGACCAAGTCTTTATAGCCTTTTATATTTCAAGATCTCTATTTATTTAGAAACTTTATTTCTCAGCCTCTAGTTTGCATGTCTTTGACAACCTTCATTCACACCATATGCAAATACTGAATGTGTTACTGTTAGGAGTAACATGAGATGATTTATTATTCATTTAATCAGATGAATCTGTTAATTCCAGAAGCCTGTAGTTTTGAATTATATCAATATTTGCATTACCAGTAACTGGGAGTCAGCTAAGCATGTAGTTGGTTTAGATTTATGGAGGGCTATTAGAGGGGTTTTAGTATTCTGCACATTTAATGTAGAGTCCTTTAGGATCTCTAAGGAGGCTGCTGAATTCCTACTTTTCCCTGATCACTTATGGTGACTGTTGGAGGCAGGATACTGAGCTGGAAGTACCACCAGTCTGACTCCACGTAGCTTACTCTACATTGCACATGCATAAAGAGCAGAGAGGTATTTTCACTCTGTATTATCAGCAGGACTCTGTTTCACACTGAACACCCTCCACTCTCCAAACCAAGAGTGGATTTAGACAAGAATTGTTAAAAGCTAAATTAGTTGATAATATGAGGTGAATCACTGCTGCCTCTCCAAGCACAGCACTTTTGGGTAGGCTTAGAAGTATCTTCTTTTTTAGATCTTCTCCTTATATTTTTGATAACTTCCCAAAGGCATGAAGTAGTTGTAGCCAAGACAATGCCATCACAAGTACTCTTGGGGCGGCAGGAGTGTGCCCAAGGAGCTGTGACAGAGCTCAGGGTGATGCCCCAGCCTGGGATCAGCTACACCCCTGAATGCGCCACTGCATTCCCATAAACACTCTTTGTGCTCTTTCAATTCACAGTATATTTTTAAGTTGAAAGCCATGAACATGCATGTTTGGAACATTCAATTTGGGAAATTGGGAAAGTGTGTTCATCTCCTGTGGCTCCTTTTTTCTCTATGTTCTTCCTTAATAAGGCCTCAGCATTTCACAGCCCCTGAAGAATCCAAAGAATGCCATTAACCAAGATACCACCCTGCTAATTAAAACTAAATACTTGTTCTGAAAGAATTCCATAGCAAATCTCAGGTCTTACACACAGAAACTCCTTTAGAACCAAAATATTCAAGCTTTGTGTTTTCCAGTTGATGTCTCAACCTTTTATTTGCCTTTGAACTCTTTCCCAGTAATTACTCCATCACAATCATAAGACTGTACTATTATTCTTTTATAACTTATAACCCCCAGTTTTCAAGTTTTGGTCTCAAGAGCTTGTTCTCTGCTTGCTGGGTTGTTTTCAGAGTGTGGCTCTACCTGTCTTTATCGCAGGGGAGAGAAAAGGGAAGAAGGGAAGAAAGGATTAAAGGATGTGATGAATGAAATAAATTGGTGGAATTTATGTTCACTTGGGGCAAGGAAAGATGTCTTAGTGGCTGAAAAGAAAGGGGAAAAAACCATCAAGATTATCCCCTAAACACATCACCTTGAAATGTACACATTTTGCATAATTTTATATTTTTCTGGACAGACAGACAGAAACTGCAGCTCAGATATGTTCTCTGAGAGTTGTCATACATAAAGACTCTGACCTGGAAGTCTGTTTAGCACCCCAGGACTGGCGGGAACTCAAAAAAGTCTTCGGACTGGCAGCAGTGAAATTGCTGCTGCATTCACCCTCAGAAACAAATGTGGGCACAATATCTACACAGAGTATTTCAGGACCCATGTCTCCTCACTTCAAAAATCTAAGCCATGCCTCATTGTTAATGTTGGGAATAAAACTCATTATATATGGCATAAACCACCCATTTCCTCAAATGCAGGAGACCCAAAGGGCTCCGAAGCTGATCACAACCTGCTCAGAAGCACCTGCTTTTCTCCACGCTCTCTTCCATCACAGGCAGTACAACTCAGGGCAACCCCACAAGATCTAGCAAAATTCTTGCATTGATTTCCCATGTACCTCTGTGTTTTTGGATAGCAGCAGTGTCTTATTTTCTCCACAATAATTCTTCAAAACATGTCATGTCACTTCCAATAAACACACACATGCCACTTTCCCCCATAGCCTCACCCAAAGGAGATCAAACCACTATTATAGTCGTTAATCACTACATGAAATACTACATTTGTATCCTGTGGTCCTGCATTGAGACATGTATTGCTGCTTAGAGGCACAATACACAAATTTTATGCCTACCTGAATATAAATATATTTCTCTGTAGAGGAAAATCAATTGATAAATACACCCATATTTGATTTTTCCAGTTCTGTGGATGGCCACAGAAATTCCAGTTCTCAAGGCTTCTCCAAACCCATTTAGCTTTAAGTCTTTACAGAAGGGACAGTGTTTGTGAAATAACTAAGCCTGGAGCTCAGAAACTGTATCTTATTTCAAAAATGTTTGAAATGCTCTCATTTAACAGTTTCTTAAATGAAATAGAGAATGCTTTCAGGTCTGCAACATCTTGTCCTAATTTGCAATGCAAAGTTTTACAAAATCTTAATGGAATTTCAGACTTTTTTTTTTTTGATCCAGACAATCATCCTTCCAGACTCACAGAGACTGGCCTTGGCATCCAAAAAAGAGGATGAAGTACTTAAATTATGTTAGATACCACATGCCAGGGCAGTTTAAGATAAAGAAAACTTGCTGTTCATCATCATGATAGAAAATGGTTTATAACACTGCCCTTGTACAGACACTGGCATGATCCTTGCTGTGTAATAAATCCCTTTACATTGTGGGAACATGGCATTTCAAAAGGTGTCCATTTGGTTTCTTGCATCCAAATGAGAAATGTCTAGTGTACTGTTAGGCCCTTTTAGTAGGTTTACTGAGATCTAATCATATAGCTGAGATAATGACTTCTTTGCTTGCTAGCAATTAATTTTGAAACAGCAAACTATGCATTCTACAAAATACAGAACTCTCTCTACTGATCTTACCCTTACCAAAGTGCTGCAGGTGACACTGCTGCAAAATGTGAGGCATTTCTGTTGTTCTTCCTGGCTGTTTGTTTGTGGGGATTCTTTTTGTTTGGGTGAGGGGTTTATTTGGTACTTTTGTTGTTGTTATTTGGTTTTGGTCACCAAGTTTTCAAAATATCTGGCTTGTGCAGACTGAGAGGACTGAGATTCTGATACAACAAGGATAAGAATATACATATATATATATATATATATATACACACACCTATATGTACACACACACACACATACACATATATATGTACACATATGCATATATACATACATACATAGAGATATATACAGGCCACTGAGATTCCATATATCACAAGGGTTTGGATTATTAACTTCAGCATAATTATGTCTGTTTTCTCAGCTCTGAGTGCTGTCTCCGCAGCCCATGAAACAAGTTCTTTGAGAAGAATGTAAAATTCTGCACAGCTCAACCCCACTCAAACTCCCTCAGAGCAGAACCCCAGGTTTGCTCACTCTTGTTCTATAAAACTCAACAGTGAATAATTCAAATGCTTCATTAATTTTGTAGGGATGGGGTAATATTAAACCTGTACAAGTCTATAGCCTGAAGTGCACGGTGGGGCTCTGTACCTGGATACACAGGGATGGAGAGGGCAGGGATGGCTCTGTACCTGGATACAGGGATGGAGAGGGCAGGGATGGCTCTGTACCTGGATAGAGGGGATGGCCGCGTTCCTCCCTCCAGGCCCTGCCGGGGGTCGCTGCGGGGCCCGGGCAGCGCCTCGGCCAGAGGGCAGGGACGGAGGGGAAGGAGGGAGGGATGAGGGCATGGCGGGGGGATCGCTGAGGGGACCGGGGAGGGCACTGAGGGGGCTCGGTGGGATCACTAAAGGGGCTCGGGGCGCACTGAGGTGTTCAGGGGGGAAGACTGAGGGGCTCAGTGGGGTCTCTGAGGGCAGGGCTGGGCCGGGGCAACTCTGGGGGCACCGCCGGCCCTGCAGCCCCAGGGGCCGCCGGTGCTGGGGTACATACCAGTAATGCCCCCAGTTTGAGGTTACACACCAGTAATGCCCCCAGTTTGGGGTTACACCCCAGTAAATGCCCCAGCCCTGGGCAGCGACAGGCACTGCTGGCTCTGGGTGTGACCGTGCTCTGAAACTGCAGTGACACACACGCCAGAACCTTCCTGCGAGGCTGCTCTGGGTCGAGGCTGCTCTTCTTATTCTATGTATGTATAAACATGCACACATGTACATAAATACATATATATATGTACGAAATTACTCTGACCTGGAAGTCTGTTCAGCACCCCAGGATGGGCAGGAAATCAAAACAGTCTTGTGGCTGCCAGCAGAGAAAGGGCTGTCCCATCCACCCTCAGAAACAAATGTGGGCACAACAGCTAGATGTAAGATTTCAGGAGCCCTGTCTCCTCACTTCAAAAATCTAAGCCATATATATATATATATATATATATTTATATATTTATGTCTGTCAGCTCTTGGTCTGAATTTGCTTTGGAATTACATTGCCAGAGATACCAGACACCGGAACCTTCCTGCAAATGCAGTCTAGGTTTTGGTTACTGATGTTAATCCCTCTCTCTCTATCTATATGTGTGTGTGTGTTTGTATGTATAGACACACACACACACATACATATATATATATGTCTATCTCAGCTCTTGGTCTGACTTTGCTTTGGAATTACAGTGGCAGAGATACCAGAACCTTTCTGCAAATCCATTCCAGGTGTTTGTTACTCTTGTTATTCTTTAAACACATATGAGAGAAGATCCAGGTCCTGCGTTTTGAGGGTTCAGCATCAGAGTGGTGCCTGAAGCCTGGTGTGGTGGTTCAGGTGAGACACCATCCCGTGCCCTCCTTGCCAGCCCCCAAGGTCTGCAGTGTCCCCACAGCACCTGCAGTCCCTCAGTGGGCTTCCAGCGCTGTTTTGTTGCAATGGTGAGGGTGCCCTGCCAAGGACAGGGCAGTTCGACTGGTTTGGCATGACTGTTTTACCTGACAGATTCAGGTTAGCTGTGACTTTCACCTGAAAGATTCTTCTTGTAACCTCAAATGAACTGTGCCAGGTTTTATTAATGTACTGATTCATCTTAGTACAACCTAAGCAGCTAGTTCTTAGTTTCTCATATTTGATCTTCATATTTTCTACTGAGAAAAAAAATAAATTGCTAAGCTTTTGATCACAAAACATAACCAAAGACCAGACTGGTAGGCTTTGAACAGGAGAACCTCTTTCAGGGAGATCAAGTCTTTTGACTGCCACTGACATGGTTGTCCATGTCATAAATACACATTTGTCCATGTCATAAACACACATTTGTCCATTTTGTAAGTACACATTTGTCCAATTCATAAATAAACAGCCACTGGTTCTGTTACACCCCGTTCTTTAACACAACCTCAGCAGCTGTAAGCCAGTTTGCTGTAATATGAATTACTGGCTGGAGAACAAATGGATTAAAAAGGAATAGAGGGATTTTATGGAAAAGTGAGGTTTTCCAGAGAGGATGCAATGAAGGACAAGAGTGATCCAGGCTATAAGGGAGGAATTAGACTTTCTTCATCACATAATGTCAGATGCAGAAAAATATAAGCAGACTTAATATGTAAAATGGTGTGAACTGTTCACAGCATTGAAATGAAGGAAATCTGAGCTGCTGGAACAAATGGTGTTGTGGAGATTCTGCAGCTGAAGCTGAATCAATTCCTAGACCAGAACTGGCTGGTAACAAGGGAATAACTGAAATTTTACTTTTATATGCTTATAGTAATTATATGCAAAAATGTGATTTATGAGGATGTTTTAGTGTTTATTGCCTATCTCCAACTGAGCTTTACAGATCCTGTCGAGAATATAATAAAATGTAACATTTTGTTCCTGTGTAATAAACACTAACTAGGAAGCAATTTTAATTTAAAGCTGGTTAAGGTCTTGCTGTTTATAACTACTAACAGACAATGACTGAGTGTATAGTGTATGAGTGAAAGATTAAAATTAATGAGAATTAAGAGAATTAAAATAATAATAAAAGGATTGCTTTTCATTGCATGACACAGCACAAATGAACATACTCTTACGTAGATTTCACAGGTTTACCTACCTGTTTCAGTTCCTAAGTAGGCAGCACTTCAAGTGACATCTAAAAATATAAAAAAATATGATTTGTGTGTTTGTAAAAGTAACTCAGCTTAAATCTTCCACAAATTTTTGATCTTGAAGTAAATAGGAGAATTGCAGGACTAATGGAAATAGTTTTAACTATCTGCACAACAAATACCAAATGGATCTACTAAAAACAGCTACACTCCTGGAATTCCAGTGTCTGTGCAAACCATTTATGATTGACTGGAATTTTTGGGGTCTGGTTTTCCTCAAAAACAACAAGTGTTTCATATCTCAGCTATAACAGTAACACAATTTATGATTTTCTTATAAGATCAGTGCCTCACTTAGGTGCATATGCTAGACGTGTTCTCCTTCCACCTTACAAGGTCCCTCCTGTCCACATTATCCTGTGTCCTTTCCTTGCCATCCCAATCCACCACATCACCACTTGATTTTCAACAATTACCTTCCTCCCCTATCATTCCTAGATTAATTTTATATTTTGTTTGGTTTTGGTTTATAACTGCAGCGCATAACGTAGCTGCTCTCTATTGAAGACTTGAAGCCAACTTATTGCAAGCCTACAGGTGGTCTTGACGCAGAACCTATTGTTGAAAGACTACTATTTTAATAATTTATTGTCCTTACTTCACTACTTTTATAAGTTACCCAAATTCATTACTGAGGCAAAGTCAGTGTTTGAGCTACTGTAAGTTGTTCCCATGCATGGCAGAAGGAAGAAAAGCATATTTTGTAGTAATCTGGCTAAAAGAACATTAAAGGTGGCATGTGTTTGTTATAACTTCCCCAGATATATTTCCCTCAAAGTCATTTTTAGAAAAGAGAGATAAGAGAGATTGTGGTGCCTTGGTTCTACCTTACAGTTCCAATTTTGTGAAGCAGACTTGTCTTCCAAGTGTCTGCTTGGCCTCAGTGGGAAGTGCAGCAATCCTCTTTTAAATCTTCACAGTGGGAAGTGGGGAATCTCCTTTCTTAGGGAGACAATTGTGGTTTGTTTATTGACTCATAATACCAATATTCTATTCTACTAATAGAAATATAGGATAGAAACTAATTTTCGAGGCTGGAAAATGGGAAAAAAAGGAGAGTTAAAATAAAAGGAGCAAGACACCTGGGCTTAAGGCATATCAGTGCAAAGGACCAGGGGAAAGCCACCAACTAGTGATTTTTCTTGTTATGCCTGATCTGCAGTGACCTCAGCATCTGTTGTTTAGGTCTAAACATTTCAAAGTCAGACTGTACTTTTCCTGAAATACTGATTTATTTATATTTTAAATGAATGTCTTCTTTCAGCATTCCCACACAAAACTCAAACATTTGCAGACACAGCCCTGTTTCTGCCCTACATAAATTGAATAATGTGTTAGAAAACCCCCAAGTGTTTAGCAATTGTCAACATGTCTGTCATTTCTATGTTGCAGCAAAATTCTTATTGACTTTAGCTTTAGGTTTGTCTTTCTGTACTTTCCTGTAACTGATGGTGAAGGAAAGGAAGTTCCAAAGACTGACTGGGCTAAAATTTATTGCAGAGGCTTCATCAATACTTTGGAAATTTGAACATAGAGTGGGCCAGTTCTGATTTGCCTTGAAGAAGTCAATCCTCTACAAAACTGCGTGCTGAACAAGAGCAGAAAAAGCAATCCTAAAAGCAAAACCATAATAGAAAAAGCATTTTTTTTGTGTGTATGTCTTTTCACTCAAGACTGAATTTTACAGTATGGAGCTGACATGATGACCTCACTCAAAGTAGAGCCACAGCTTTAGACAATGAACTTTGCAAATTTGTTTGTAAGTACAAATCATGAACAATTTCTCCTCTTTAATGCTAGGTTTGGGTAAAGGTCTCTTCTGGTACTACAGGAAAAAAAAGCTTTCAGTGCTATACATCATGTGTCCTTCATCCAGCACCAAATCCCCCCAAAACCCCATCCCAAACCCAACCAAAAAAGCCATTAAGTTTTGCCACAGAATAAAATTGCCTCTTGCCTCCCAGCAGTCAATCTAGTGTGCCTTGCTGTATGGGCACAATGTACCTTAGCTAGATAATGACCCAAGTGACTCATTATTTTATAGCACTGAAAATAATCTCTGAGATGCCTCAATGCAACGAACTACTGTTTTGATTAAGGCCTACATTACCTTGGCCTGTCTGATAACTTCTATTTCATAAAAAAATTTGGCTTTTAATCAGAAGTTTTCAATGGCCTGCAGAAACCCTCTTCTGATAGAAGCTGTAAGAGGCCTCCTGGCTGCCTCCTCCTGCGTGCAGGGTAAAGCCAGAAGCCCCTTGGGTCAGCACAGGAACCAAATCCACTCTGGGGAAAGGATGCAGCTTCCTAGTTCTCCACTGCCACCCTGTCCCCTGACAGCTTGTGCAGGTGCCACATGGACACTTGACCAACACCAGCTCTCCAAGTTCGGCCTCCTCTCTACAAAGACAAACTCACACCCAGAGTCTCTCAAGCTTTCACAACTGGTTTTCTAGAACAGTAACATTCATTTGACTCAGTTTCCTCTCAACCAGACGAGCCAAAGAAAAACTGCAAGACGGCCAGAAAATATTTAATTTAAATTTCATGATCAAATTCACTGGATGTGACTGGAAAATGAAAGGGGGTAAATTATCTGTTATGTTTAAAAATGCTTTTTGAGAATACTCTGTGTTATAAATTATGTTCTACATTTAATGAATGATCTGAAAGAACTTTTCAGAGGCGTGTGAGAAAAATTCTATAACCTGTGCCTCTTTGGGATATCCCAGAGAGAGTATCCCCTAGATTAGAGCAGCATTCCTGAAGAGGCTTTCCCTGCTCTTCCTACTGGAATGTGGCACAAAGAAGTCCCCGTCAGCAGTGAAACACCCGAGGAAGAGACAGAGCAAACATCACCCCACACTGAAGCACTGGCTGTAGGTCCTGCAAGCATCGTGGAGCTCTCCAGAATTCCCATGTGCATGGTTTGGGCAAGCCCAGCTTTCTGCTTCCCTTGCCCACTGGGCTCTGCTCTGTGCCTGGTCAATGGTGTGCTCATACATTGAACTCCAGCTTCGAGTGGAACCTCACCTTGCCTTAGCCTGGCTGGCTGAGCCAGGTTGCCTCAGTGCTGCCCTGGCTGGATCTCCAGCCCAGCGCTGTCCCCCTGGGCTCGGTGCCCCAGCACTGCAGTGCCCTAAGGCAAGACCGGGCCATTTGTTGATGTATAAACATATGGCACACTCCTCCCGCACAAGTGTTTGGTTTTGCATAGCTGCCAGATAACAGGGCTGTAAATTTTATTGCTCAATGTTATAAACATAGCTCTCTGGGTTTGCCCCCCAAGAATTGTGGTTTGGACTGGATTCTGAGCTTGCTTTTACCAATTTGGTTTTTTTTTTATGTCTGACTGAACCATGCGTGACATTAAAGTAAAACTCAGTGGTTTGCTTTTCAATTGCACTGACATTACAGGTGGGTATTGCTTAACACAGTGTAAGCAATTAAAAAAAATAAAAAGTGAGGCTGTTTTTCATCAAGATGCAAGTGCAAATGTAAATGATTAAAACAAAATCTTTATTTCCATAATTTCCTATTTATTTTCTTACTGTATGTATCTGTACTGTATTATGGACATGTTATTTTTCTGATGGTTTATGAGAACAATTATTTCTGTTTGTTCTGTACATTACTGGGTTATGTCTTTTTCATGAAAATATCTCTATCCAAGTATGCATGATCCTACCTTTTTGTTCTTGGGTTCTTAGGTTTCATGTGCTATTTAAGCCTGCAGTGGTATAAAAGTTTATTTTATTGGTATGTATAGTGTCTTCACTTGCTAGTAATTGCAAGGTAACTATCAATGCAGTCACAAACTCTATGCCATAGATGCTGGGAAACTACAAATACAGTTACATTTGTCTCACCAACTCAGCCCCTGGAAAACCTCTTTATAAATGTGCACCATCAACATGTGAGGAATGTCCTGATAGGGTTTATCTGTTCCATAGCTCTTCTGCTTTTATTTTAGAGCTACCATGTGAAACATGTTGAATAAATAACTATATTTCTGGTAAAGCTCTCCTGTGACACCATGGCAGGTGTAGGGTGCCCCTGTTTACTATTCAGAATTAACTGCAGAAAGAGCAGTGCCCTTCAAATTCTGGTCCATTCTGAGAGTGTTTTCTACCCAACTGATGACAGATGCAGAAAATTACAGAGGAGACAACCCCTGCTGGGTCTAAAAATCTGTATAATGAGGTCAAAATACATACACGTATTTTGTAACTTTTTAAAGAGCCATCACCACTGAGTGTAAATCAGCCTGTTCAGTGGAAATGTGTGTTAACTCCTGTCTGCAGAAAGGCAAGGAGGGCTTATTGTTTCCTTAGGGGGCTGCACCAAGGAGATAATTACATGCTCTAAGGTATAATCACACAGACAGAATGAGGGGTCTGGGGCAACGTGGGACGATAGTGTTTCCACTGGGACCTTTGATTGCAGAATAGGGAGCTGCATTGTGTTACAGTTTTTAACCAAGTATAATAACCCAGGTGTGCTGTGTCCTTGGCCTCTCTGTGCCTGCCAGCTCTCCTGGTAAAACTGGAGTACAGGATACAGGGGAAGGGATTGGAAAGTCTCTTAAACGGCAGAAATAAACATGCAGGCCCTGGGAGATGTGTTTTGAGATAATGGGCTCCCACAGTCACAATGGGCATGGCATTTTGGAATGTCCTCCAGACTTCTGAAACAGCCCTTATAACTGGAAAAGTCACTGAGGATTGTTCTTCTAGATCGTTGGTCTTGCAAAGTAATTAGATATGGGGTTCATAGTAAAGTCAAAGGGCTTAAATAAATGAATAAATTCATTTGAATTTTTCAGAAGAGTAGTTTTATATAAGTGAACATATACCCACTACTAAGCAGAATCCATGGCATTAGTGAATTGGGTTTTGTGGTATCTTTGAAATGGAGGTTTGAGTGTTCAAACCACAGCATGTGTTTGCCTCTCCCTGCAGGAATGCTTACTGTTCAGAACGGCTGCCAGCATTACATGTCACATTTACACACCTCAAAATGGAGATTTCAGTCTCATTTCTTTTCAACATACATGAGGGCTCGGGTCATGAGTGAAGCAGAAGCAGCACCTTCATGTTAGCAGAACATTCTCCTGTGATCCTGCTGCTCCCGTTGATGCCATTTAAACCCTGATATGCTGCCAATAAAAAGTTAATCTGACACACAACTCTTCTGTTTGTAATTCTGGGAAATTCAGAACAAAGTTCTGCTCCTCCAAGCTCTTTGCTACATCCAGTTTTACATTCCTATGTTGTGCAATGGTTCCAGCTAAGGCTGATGTCTGTAAAACCTTAGTCTTCTGTTGTTAATGACCTTGAATTTTCTAGACAGTAAGCAGCAGGAAAATAATGGTTTTCCTACAACAATTAGTGAAATACTAGATGTTCTCAGGCTCCAGAGCTCTGGGGAAACTCCAGCCAACAGAAGTGGATGTCAGTGTGTTTCACTGTGTGGGCTACAGGCAGGTACAGTCACTTCACTCCACAAGTTTACCTTAAATTTGTAATGCAGCTTCAGCCACACTGGGAGTCAACAACCAGCAATTGGCAAAAGCAGTACATTCTGGCCCTTTACACCAACTCTGATGCGAGTTTAAAACTGGGCTGTTCCCATGTTTGTGTTTAATTATGGTGCATTTAATTTTGGTTGTTAATTTGTGCATGGCCCATTTTCTCTGTTCTGTCAATGTAATTATCCCATTCTCGTAAAAATAACTGTCAAGTCCAAAGTGCCTCCTTTTCAATCCCAGTGTGCATCTACAGAACAGGGTTAAAGCCTGCAAAGACCTAGGGGACTGAGTGGATGTTGAGTTTTAGTTGCTCTGATCTCAGGTGTGAACCCTGATTCAGTGTAAATTACACTTCTCTGCTCATCAGCTTTGAGAACAAATAGTGAGCAAGAAGGACCGTGTTGGAAGTCATAAAACAAAGCCCATCTCCCTTGCCCTAACACACACTTCTAAGACCTGTGAGGATTTGAAACTGCTTGAAATCTTCATATATTTTTTTCCTTGGAATATATGCTGAAAGTGCACCATAGTGCAGTTTACCCAAATACAGAATGAGTCTGGAACTATGTGAGGCCATGGATGAAACTTTGTGACCGAAGCCTTGGTGGCAATTTTAGTTCTTAAACTAAAATTCCCTGAGTTATTTCCCAGCCCCTGCCTGTTCAGTTTCACCCTTGCTGAACCAAATACTGCTCCTGCCATTAAATCCTCCAGCTTTTTACAGGAATCTGTGAAACAGTCAGTGGAGACGGGGTTAAAAACAGGTCAACCTTCTTTTTTGGTTTGGGTTGTTTTTTTCTTCCTGGGGAAACATTGAGTTCAAATAGCATATTTTGGAGGATGTATATTGGGGCTTAAACCCCAATTTTCATAGAAGTCAGGAGTACTTAAAAGTTGGCTTTTGCTTTATCTGACATAATTCAAATCCAGCCTGTATTTATTTACAGAGTTATTTGCACACACAGCACACAGATCTGTGTTTTGTCCATACAACTGTGCACTGAAACCTAATATCAAACTTTTTTATAAGTTTCAGGTGAAAATTTCCTTTATAAATGTAACCTGTAAACCCAAACTAGTTGGCAGATGAATAATCTAAATACGTATACTATAAAAATGTAGCAATAAAGAGGACAGCTTTACTGTTAGACCACAGAGATAAGAATAATGACACCCCAACCTCCCAAGGAACTCTCCAAGTCGTGCAAAAACCACTGAAGTTCACAATTTACAGAAGGTACTTAACACTTCTGCTGCCACTTGTGTATCAAAACCCCCTAAACTTGGAAAATTCCGCAGTTGCAGACTCTTTGTTTGCTTCCCACACTCCAGGGTTTCGGCAGCCCTTTGTTGTGTTTGTTGGTGTTCCCCCCCACTATTGGACACTCACCTGTCCAACCTGGCAACAAGGATAACAACAGTATGAAAGCATGAATGTGACCACAACTGGTGGCTCCTGTTTCACTCGTGTTCCAGAGTTTTCATGTTTCTGTCACTGCATTTCTAGCTTTGCTTTTGTGTAAGAAGGCCTGACCTGTGCTATCCACAGGCTGCTGGACTGCTTCATTTTCATATTATCACTTATGATCAACAGATTTTTCCCCAGTTATGACCTTATTTTTCCCCTCTGTGCAGGGTTAGGAATGTTAAATACACTTCTATAGAGGGGGGGAAAAAAGCCCTCATTGGCAGCACTCTGGGGACATTCAGTCTTCCAGAATTACCCTACTAAGCTGGCGGAGGATAAAAGCCCTGGCCTCTTTGCATATTTATTTGCATAAATGCTATCTTCAAAAATTGCATAAAGTTACAATATTTGCTTTAATGCTAACATCCAAAATGGATTGAATTTACCATATTTGCTCTAAATAACACAGTATATGAAAACCAGAAATAATATATTGCAGGCAAACCCACTGATGACTTACATTGTCCTATCATTGCTTGAGGGGAGAAGATTACATGCATCTGTTTTATGCCAAAGTGGTTTAAAAATATTGAAGGATAAAAAATATTGTTTCCATGGTACACCAGGAAAACAATGACTGCTCTGCATGCTTGTTTAGCATGTATCTGCTTCAGGTGCATGGAGACAAGGTTAGATAAACCCAAATGTGAAGACTGTTGTGCTCCAACTAGCCAGGGTTAGCTCATATTATCCACGTCCAGACAGAAGAGGAGGGGACTGGGAAAAATGTTCAGGTTCTATGAGCTTTGCATTTATCCTTAGGACAAATCTGGGATCAATAAAACAACGCTTAGATCAAAAGAAAAGGGAACATCCCCTGGGAGAAACAATGACCTGAGTAGATTCTGAGAACCTGTGACTTTAGAAGACATACACCAAGCCTATAACAACCCAGCAAGTTTTCTATAAGTGACAAAAAAGTGTCAGATAGATTTCACTCTGAAGATTCCCTGTTATAGAAAAAGAAATTAAATATGTGATAGAAATTAGTAAGGATCATGTGGCATCCCCAAAATGCATGGTTTCCAATATTTGCATTTGCATGCAGGATGTGTGTTTGTTCATCTTTCTAAGTGGATTTCAGTCTCCTTAACATGAATGTTTGTATTGTCAGTCTGAAAGATTGCACAGGAATTAACCCAATAAAGGTAAAAAAAAATAATGCTCATTCTGCCACTCATTTAAGTACATCAACCCAATTTAACTCAAAGAAAGATGTGTGATAAGGCCAGCTTATTAATATTAATCTTATCTGGTAGAATTTTGCGGTTAAGATATTTCCTATTAAAATATGTAATATAATCCAAACAAACAAACAAACCCCCTAAAAGCCTCACCTCTGTGCAAATGTTATCTATTTCACTGCAGAAAGGAAATCACCATGCAAGTTCAGAGATTAAAGAAGTCTGAGCACCCCAAAGATAGCCCGTCTGCCCAAGGAACACTTTTCCAGGAGAATTCCTCAGGCCTGGGCTAAATAGGGCTATTCAAGGTGTGGCAGGGCCAGGGTAGGGAAGGATCTTGGAATGCCCTCATTGCTGAAGGTACACTGATCCCTATAAAGTACAGACAGTGAGACTGAATAAATATCAACCCCCTCATCCTTTCCTTGCTAAACTGATTGATTTTTTTCATGGCAGCAATACATATAATTAGAGATCAGTCCACCTGTGATACAGTGACATTCAGTACTTCTTATGGGCAAGAAGTTGAAATTGAGTTAGATGATGGCATTAGCAGCATTAAATACCCAGGCTCCCGGTCTACAATGAAAAAAGGTATCCCTCAACCTTCTTTGAACTTCTTGCATTCTTAGCATTCTTTCCATAAATCATTTAATAGCTGCCCTATTCATAGGCAAATGTAGTGCTGAAGTTAAACAGGGTTTTTTTTTCCCTCCACCCTCATTGGAGAGAAGCATAATAAATTATTCCCGATTTGCATGCAGGTTTGCATACCCAAAACTCCTGTCAAGAACTAGCAAACAATAAGCTGCTCACATCAGGACACACTGTACAAACCACAGCACCAAGTTGCTGCTGGGCTGTGAAGCACATCAGTGTAAACCTGCTGCTCTGCATTGCTGGGGCTGAAAGGCACCACAAAGAAATCAGCTCAGCATCTTTGTATCTCCCATTGTGCCGTGGCCCAAACAGCCTCCATCCTCGCTCCGGGGCAATTCTGAGTCCCACAGGAACTTGTATACAGAATATAAAAGTCTAAAAATGTTTCCCTGATGACACAAATCAATTTTCCATGTGCTACCTGGAAGCATCCATCAGTTCAGGTAGTGGGCAATGCAGGATTAGCTCCTCTGTGTCACGTTGCCACGAAATTATCAGCATTACAGGATGGACAGGCTGCTCCTGCTCTTGGTGGCTGGTCAGGAATAAAGTGTGTCACTGGCCCAGCTGGACATGGCCATGGCACAGGTCACCTACACACAATTCCAAACAAGGGGAAAAACTCTCCTGATGTGCCATGTAGTGCCACCAGAGCTTCTGAGAGCTCTTGATGCACAGTTTGGTGCTCACACCTGCTTCCTGCCTGCTTACCTGACTCACCCGCTGGAAGCTGTCAGAGGGACACAAGAGAACTAATTACTGTAGCTCATCACTGGTTAAGGAGCAGGCAGCAGGACAGATCTTTGGCTGCAAAGGACTGAATGAGAGGAGCAGGAAGAGTTCAGGGCAGTGCCCTCACCAAAGCATGTCTAACGTGCTGGCAGGCTCTGGCACAGAGTGAAAGCACGTCCTAAAAATTCAAAAAGCCAAGTGCAGAAAGGTTCTGTCATCCCAGGGCTGGGGTGTTCCATTCAGTCTGCCTGAGACATTTAGCAGGACTGAAGGGCCACTTCTACAACAGCCTCCACTGTTTGTTTTGGCAATCATTTCTGTTTAAAATGCACTCAGCTTATGCACTGCATAAACTGTCTTTTCCCCTCTGAGTAAAAGGTGTGTGTAGAGCTCCCTGGCCTGGGGTTCTGTGAGAGGGTGAGCTGAGGCAGCTGATTTTGCACTGCCCTTGTGACTTCTGACTCCTGTGTGAATGTGCTGCCCTGCTGCCTGCAGGCCTGATGTGTCTCAGCCTCTTATGACAACCCTACATGTCCCCAATAATATTGAAATCATTCACATTCCCCACTTGATCTGCCACAGAACTACACTGGCAGCTGGCAGGAAAGGGCTGTTTGAGAGCTGAAAGGTGTTTTAAGCCCAGGAGGTTAATAAGCACAACCCCTAACGTGAAATTTGAAACCCAGCCAGGGAGCTAGAGTGCTGTCAGGGAAATTAAGATATGGCAAGGACAATATAAACAATTCGATTGTATGGATTGCAGGCCTCTAACTGACACCCAAATTGTTGGGAGCTCAGTTATATGGTTTTCTAGCACTTTGCTATTGCATCACTGTCTGCTCACGCTGATCCTTTTGACTCAGAGAGGAATGTATAACCATAATACCTCCTTTCTGTGGTTGCCAGAGATGCAATTCCATGGGGATTAAAAGTGACATGGGTGTATCTGCTGTGGCAGAAGAGCTACCATTGTGCAGAATATAAAGCCCCCATTTCCTAAGCACTGCCTAAGAGCTTCAGTACCAGTGACTGCTTTGCTGCTTCGACTTCAGAGCAGCAGCTCAGCAACTGTCCAACATCCTGTGCTAAAACTGAGACTAAAAAATCAACTGTAAGAGAGCAAAAACAATTAGAGGGAGAGGTGAGGGAAAAATACAAACAATTTCAGAAAGAATATAAGGATTGTGGCTTGTTTCCATTTATTCATAAGCTAATGTTAAGATTTGACTCAAGTTTATGCTATTCAGCTGATGTCCTGATTGTTCCAGTGATGATAATAGATCAAAAAAGGGATAACAGATCAGATGAACTCTGTCTTGACATTTTTTTTCTAGTAATTTGTACCAAAGCAGTTAGATGACCTGCTTGATTCATGGGCATGCTGAAAATATCAAATGCCTAACACCAACAGGAGACACAAAATTGTAAACCCAAAAGTCTGTGGTTGTAAAATTGTTGGAGGAAGAACAGAAAAAGGAAGAGCAAAAGAAGTTGAAAATACATTCTTTATTAATGTAAAATGGGATTATGAATATATTCTACTACACAAACCCACACCCTACAAATGCTTCAGGGACCTGTAAAGATTCTTCAGCTCCCCATTCATGTAGTTTCTGCTACTACAAATAAAAAGTAAGTATGGGATTTCCACATATGATATTCTACAGAAGATTTTGGTAAGGACTTACCATGCAACTGGTTCAAATTTTGCTCATCTTGATGGTCATTTCTGACAAAAAACAGCAATTATCTCTCTGAGCAGAGAAAGATTTCAGTGAGTGGGAAGCATTTTAAGACGTTATATAGAAATACTTTTGTAAAAGAAAAATGAGGAAACTCAATCAATCCATCAATCAATCAATTAATCAATCACTGCTTTGGGCCCCAACCCAGCAAACTGCTGTGTCCTTGAAGAGGCTTTCTGGAGCCCAAGGGCACTGAGAGGGTTCTGATGCCCCCACGCTGGTGCTTTGCAGGGTGAGACACCTCAGTCACTCAGTGGTGCTTCACAGGCAGGGAGCTGAGCTCTACAGTTTCAGATTAAATAGAGGGGGCTTGGGGTTCTTGACACTTTGCAAGAGCTCTTAATGAGAGAAGATTTTATCAGGAATCTTTGTCAAAGGGAAAAGAAATAGGTTTTTTACCAATTAGCTTAAATAGGAAATGCAGGCGAGAAATTAGGATTAGCTCCTTCTAGAATTGGCTTGAATTGCCACCTTCCTTCTTACAGAGCAATGAATATTATATGCTGCACAAGGCTTTGCTTTGCTGCAAAGACAGAGGATTTAAAAAGAATCAAACCCAAGCTGAGGTAAAGCACAATTTGCATTGCAATTTAGCCAACCCAGGACACGCAAAAATTAATTTTAGAGAGGTATTCTGAAAATTAGTTTGTACAGAATATCAGCAGGCAGGATATTGGGCAAGTACACTCAGGAAGGGTTGTTTGGGGAGATCAAAGTCCTTACTACCTTACAGCTACATTTGCAGCATAAATAAGAAAACGGAAGTGTCTTTCAGTGCAGGTGGTGACAGCCCTGCAGGTTCCTGGCCCGTGACAAGTGCCAGCTGAGAGGTACTTAACAGCACTGCTTCCAGCACTCCTGCAACACAGACTCTTGCAGCTGTCAGCACTTCCAGCAGGGAAAGCCAGAGGTTCCAAGGGGTGTTCAGCAGGGTTTGGGTTCCCACTCACAGCCCTGAGCTGAGTGGGTACTTCCATACACATAGTCCAGGACAGCTCTTTCCAAGCTCCATTAGAAACAGTTGTAAGGATTACTGCAATGTTCCATGAACTGGCAGCGTTAGGAATTGGCAAACCTAGTGGGAAGAAAGTCATTATTTTCTTCCCCTGGGAATGTTTTCACAGGAAGTGACAAAGAAACTATTGACACTGCTAAACAGTGAAGAATTTCATATTGTATCCCATTATGAGAGAAAGGTTAATGCATTGTAGTTCAGAATAAATCTGGCAAAGTCCCATTTGCTATTTATGGGAGAGGTAAATCCTGTGAGGCCTGAAATGTGATTATCCTTTACAGATACCGGTCCACACCTCTTGGTGTCATCTTTGAACAGGTTGTAACATTTAAGCTCTCACCAGTTTACCATCTGGAAGGTCAGGCATTTGGAATCTTGCAGCTAAACACAAATGTTTAAGCCTTGTGGAGTTGTAGATGGGGCTCTAACTGGACTGCTGGGGCACGAAGGCCCCTGGAAGCTCTATGGCTCAGCTAAAGCAGACGCTGCTATTGCAGGACTCTGGTTTGGGACTGATCCCATGGTTAGATGGAACAATCCTGGGCTGTGATACAAAGGATCCCTGTCTGCCCAGACCTTTGCTGTGAAGCCCCAGATCTCTCCTCTCCCTCGTACTGGAGCCAGGGCTGGAGTGTCACAGACTCCACTGCTGCCCACCTAGGACACAGAACCAGGAAACCATGGAGTAAGAACCCAGGGAAGGTGTTTCTAAGGAGCTCAGTGACAGGGAAGCTGCCCCAGGGATTCAGCAGCAGCAAACCTCAGACACAGGTAGGAACTCCTCACCCATTTATCATTAGTCAAGACACACTTGCCTGCCAGGGAAAGCTTCTAATGTTTGCAGATTTGCCATGCGAGAAGGAAAGCAAGCAGTAACCTCTTCTGGCCACTTTAGGGCTGGATGTGCCTGGGTTAAGTCAGGAGAAGCCTGTGAGAGTTAACATTTAAACCAGGAACACGTAAGTGCAGAGTCCTGAAGCAGGGTGTCCCCAGTGGTATGTGAGGACAGCTGAGCTGCATCCCAGCACAAAGCACACTCTCAGGGTGAAATAACCAATCAAGAATATTTACAGGTGAATCTATTCAGAGTTCTTGGAGCCCAGATTCTCTTTTCCAGCAGCATCAATCACTAAATATGTTCATTAAACAGACTAAGGCATGTAAATAGCAGTGAGGTTTTAAATGTGTTTTAGTTACAGGTCCTACTTTAATGACTTCTTGAATAGCATACTTAAAAACTAACAAACAACCAAAAAAAAAGGCGCCAAACAACTCCCTAAAGCTCAGGTGCTTTTCCATCCATACCCCATGCACTGATCATATGGGTAAAGCACACAGCTGGGAGCCTTACCTTTGGCACAGCAGTGCTGCTGCTCATATAAGAACAGGCCTTAATTCCCTCTGCAGGAGCTCCAGGAACGTATTGACATGGTTACCCAACCTAATTCTCTCTGAAAAGCCAAAAATCCAGATGAAGAACAGTGGTCCTCACTAGGTTCATTACAATGTAATTCTATTTTGAGGATAAATAGGATTACATCCTATGCAAACATCTTCCCAGTCCCCCTTGAACAGCAGCTTCACGTGCCAGTGGTTGCAGGGGAACCAGTGGATTGGTGATCAGGGAACCCACTGGAATACGTGCCTTTGCCCCTGGAGAATGGGCATTTTGGCAGAACCAGGAATAAGACCAAAGTGGTGTCTGCTTGACAACACCTGGGATCGATGAGGTACAGCCTCTTGTCCTTCTGCACACCTCTGTGGAGTTCTGTTATTATGTGGGGCTGGGGACAAGGAGAGTCAAACCAAATGCTGAGGGGCAAAGGAGTTGCTTTCTGCTCTCTGCTGATTTAGCAAAATCATTCTTCTTACTATATTTTCCACCTTACTCCACCCCACACTTTTGCTCTGTGAGGCCATAATAGAACATTTTCCATTTCAGCACTAAAGAAAAGAGTGTCTTTGAATTTTGGGAAGCCTGTACTCCACAGGAAAGAGATTTCTGGGCCATTTGTTGTGTGCCTGCTGAATGCAGGGCATAAGCTCAGCGACGGAGCACATTTCTCTCTGTAACATGGGCAATCCTCTCTCTAACAAGTGCTGCCACTGCTGAGCTGCAGGACACAGCACAGCCCACCTGCCAGGCAGGGACTCTGCAAGGGATGTAAAATTCCCAGGGCAGGAGGTACAGTCTGGCCTGACTTCAGAGAGACTTGGTGATGACACAAGGACACCACCAGAAGGTCAGTTTCTTGTTTCCCAAAGCAGTGCAGGGAGGCTTCAGCCACAAATAGCAGGTCCAAAACTAGGAATAATCAGAGCAATCTTGACAGCGAAAAATTTTAAACATTAAAATATAAAAATAAATCAAATAATGTGTAAGAATGCAGAAAAATTGCAGTCGTAGGCTAATTAATGTGTAAAATGATAGTCTGCTTTGTGACATTGTAACTGATTGGCACCTCTTGGCACCAGCAGGGAAACTCTAAGGATGATTTTTATTTAGGGACAGTATTTTGCACAATAGCAGCCAGTTATATTTGCCAGGCATGCAAATGCTGAATGCCTAGACACAGGCTCTGTGACCTTCTGAGCCTGTTGGACTCTCTTCCTTACACAAATTGCTCAATCAAACTGGCAGAAATCAAAGACAGCAGTAGTACAGTACACACACACAGGTACACACTCTTCCATACAAATGCTTTATTAAAAATGTTTCTGGCATGGCCTGTAACTAAACTACAGCCTTGTAGAGTTAAAAAAAAATCAATATAAAATGGTATCTATTTCAATGCAGTAATGTTTTCTATCATTCCAAAAGTCTGGTCAGTGCCCAGATGTGAACAGTTAAACTTGATGTCCCTTTATGCTGCAGGTTATCCACTTGTAAATATTACACTACATAAATGTGGAACTTGAGACAAGTCTTGGTTTTAAAAAAACTTCATATATATTTTGAAATTTTCTTTGTGACTGCAGTAGATTGTAGGAAAAATAAGCATTATTTGTAATATTTGCACATGGATTACAGCATGGACTTTTACAAAATGAAAAAACCAAAACGAAACAAAAAAAACCACTACAGAGACTTTTGACAACATCTGCAATTGATACTTCGAAAGATCCAGCCTTTGGAATTGAAACTCAGAGACAGTTAAACTTCTGACCTCCCTTTTCTTCTTCCCTCCCTCCCTTCCTCCCTTCCACCCCAATATTTAAATTCTTTACTCAGTAGAAATGATTCATGTAAAATGCTGAGATAGAGCAAATGTGGTTTCTTCTTAGAAAACACATGCATTAAATACAAAATATATATATATTTTCAGGAGAGATCCTTTTTCCCTTATGTGAATAGATTTGCACGTGCAAGGAAACAAAATTGACCCTGTAGATAGAACTGACAGCACTAAGATCCAGCTGCACCAGCAGAAGACAATCCCATTGTATTGGTTTTGCTTCCCTTCAGCTTCCATATTCCTGTTGTGTCCAGGATGATGTTACTTTGCTTCACAGCCACATCCCGTGGGGTTGGAAGGGGGTCTGAGCTTAGGCAATCTCTGCACTAGTGTGAGAGAAAACCAAAGGCAGCACTCACCATTCACGTGTTGGCTGCTACTCACTGTATTTTTATTTTTATTAGGGATCCCTCAGTGTTCAGAACAGCTTTGGCCAAATCAGAGCTTGCTAAGCCTGTGTAGTACAGGCAGCCTATACCAGCACCAGAGGATATTTAAAGATACCACCACACTTGTACGAGCACTTTAAAAAGCACAGCAGCATTAGTGCCATGCCACGAAGAGCTTCATGCCTAAGGGCAAACTGTAACTTCTCAAGGACATCTGTAGAGGACCCTGCTTGGCAGCAATACAATGAGTGTCTGAGGAGAACTTTTCACTATTCCTGCTGTTATAACCTCTGATTTTCCAGGTACAGCTGCCAAATGTGGAGTGTTGGTGATTTCAGTGGGTGTAACAAGTTTGGGGCTGTCAGAAGGAAGGATGCAGAGGGTCCTAGAGACAACAAGTTAATGCTAGTCACCTGCCCACAGATCATCTCCTCTCATAAATAACTATGCTTTAGCATCTCAGAATCCTCCATTTAAACCTCTGTCCCTTCCCTGGAATACAGCGTGTTGTTTGTGCTGATGCTGCTGTAGAAATGGGTGTTAAACTGGTTGAGCACAGAGTTGCTGTGGCCAAGGTGAGAAGGCACAGAGTTGGACCACTCCCCCACTCCGTGGCTGGGGATGCTGGAGAGTGGGGAGTAGGAATTGAAGCCTACCATGCTCTGTCCCACTTTGTCCATGGGTTCCGAGCTGAGTCCCAGGGGCCCCGAGCGGCCCCCCAAGTTGGAGCCGCTCACGTAGGCTGTCATAGTGGAGAGGAAGCTACTGAGACACGGGCTGCTGGAGGATGAAGGGGGAGATTCCTTCTCAGCTGAGCTGTCAGTCCCAGGGGAGGAGTTTTCCAAGAGGTCCTGGTGCTCCCCAGCTTTGGGGCCGACGCTCAGGGTGCTGTCCTCTGACTTCTCAGCTGTGGCAGTGGCAGCACTTGCCTCGAGGTCAGATTTCCTCTTCCTCTTCCTGCGGAAGTTTCCATTGTCAAACATCTTCTCACAGTTGGGGTCCAGAGTCCAGTAATTCCCTTTTCCTGTCAGAAGGGAATAAAAGCACATTTTTAGTTTAAAAATACGTATGCAGACAGAAAAGCAGTCATCTAGGGCTTTAAAGTGTTTCTCTCATTTCACAGAAACAGAACAATTGCATGAGCAAAACGTGTGTATTTTTTAGTCAATGAGAACCAGGAGCCTGTTGAATTCAGAATAAAGAAATAAATAAAATTTTGGCTGTATCCTTTAGCCCTGACTCTTCACACATGTAAAACTACAAGTGGAGCTACTGGAAGGGCTTTATGTTTTGTTTTCTTGGTGAGGGAGGGAGGGAGGTTTTTGGTATATAGCTGGTCTTCTGAATTTACAGCAGAGAGTAATCAAATCCCATACGGGGCAGCTCCTGCAGATTCAGTGGGGTAGGATATGTTTCCAACAAGATATAGGTTTCTATCAAGATATAACCAGATTTTTGGATCTCTGGTGCAGCATAATTGAATGTGTTTTAAACATTCCCAGTGGTTCTTAACAGCTATTGATAGAAAATAAATAAAGGAATATCTGGCAGCACATCAGCCAAGGGGCTGAAAATTAAGGCAGAGTTGTTGTTCCAAGGAAAACACTCTTTGAAACAAACAACAAAAAAGCAGCCCCATCTCCTCTTGAGAATTAACACTGACCGCCTAAAGTGATTGGATTTCTTTGGCAAATGTGAATTTGCCTTATCCCCTTTCCATTAACTCCCACTTAAGTTTGATACAAGTCATGCATTACACCAAATGGGGCTTGGATCTGCCTTGCCCACTTAGAATGATCCAGTGATGAGTCCTCAGGAAGACCCAGGGCAGGACAGAACTCCCTTCCCTGCAGAGATCTCACAGCAACACGGATTCACACCTGAGCTATGCACAGTTGCCTTCTAGTTCAGAACTTCGAAAACAGAAGTGTTACTCTGTGTTTGTCCTCCATCTAGACTATTACTAATGCTTCCTTACCCTTGAGGGTGGGTCATCACAGGCTCTTTACAATGCATCAGGCATTGTTAAATTGATCAAATTTAAGTAGAAGGGGGAGAAAAGGAGGCAGAGAGCTCTACCTGGATCATCTTCATCTCGAGGCACCTTCTTGAAGCAGTCGTTGAGGGACAAGTTGTGCCGGATGGAGTTCTGCCAGCCAGCCTTGCTCTTGTTGTAAAAGGGGAAGTTGTCAGCCACGTACTGGTAGATCTGGCTCAGGGTCAGCCTCTTGTCAGGTGCCCCGTGGATTGCCATGGCAATGAGGGCAGAGTAGGAGTACGGGGGTCTGACCAGCTTCATGAGCTCTTCTTGGGATGGCAGAGGCAGCCAGCCAAGGTCAGTTCCTCCCAGGCTGTGCATGTTGGGCAAGAGCTGCCTTTGCATCCCGTAAGACGGAGGAATGAAGGGGCTGGCGTTGGACCCTGGGAGATAAGGTGGGGGCGTCATGGAAGGTCCGTTTAGCCAGAGGTAAGGATTGGGAGTGGCGCTGTAATCCGTCGTCTCGAAGGTGGTTGGTCGCTGTGGGCTGGGGATGTTCTGCGGGTGGAAGAAGTTCTCATAGTAGATGTTCATCTCAGGAGGCTCTTGGCCGATATTTGGGAACTGTGGGCTGCAGCGTGGCGGGGAGTGGGCCGGGGGGTCGAAGAAGCTCATGCTCTAAGCCGGGCAGCTGGGGAGCTCTGACACACCTGTGCTAGTGCTCCTTCCCAGACACAGGTGCATCACCTGTGCCCTGCCCTAGCTACTTATGCACCTGGAAATGGTTCAGCCTGGGCTGAGGCTCCACCCCACGGCCCTGAGTGGCTGCAGATGAGGACGATATCCTTTTTGGAATGCTAGCAGTCCCAGGCAGTCACTGATGTCACATCAAGCGAACGGGAAAGTTACAACCGGTTATCTTCTTAAATGAATGAAGGAATTTTCCACTGATGTGATGCACATAAAGAAAGCCAAAGGTGCCTTGAAGTTAAAACTCATCAGAGATCCTCCTCTTCCTACCTTTTGCTTAACATTTAGTAATTTTTTTATTAAAAAAGCCATTTTGTGCTGCTGTTATTAAGACCTCAGAATGCAAAAGCCATTGTCACTAGTCAATGAAACCATAGGGATATATATATTTAAAGGAAAGAAAAAGAAAATAAGAAAGAAAAGGTCAGACCTTTTCCTTTTATAACTTTAATTGCAGAGCTGCTTGTACTTCCCCCTAGGCAATCACAGTACTACAGGCAAATTCTGTAGCTGGTTACTCACGTGAGTAATCTTACTGATAGAAACAGAATTAACTCCCTAGAGTAAGGATTAATCTTCTGAGAAAAAAAAAAAAAATCAAGCTTTATCATCAAACCTTTCTTTAGAGCTTAAATTGGTGAATGGAGATGGGAAACCATTGTCTGCTGCTTCCTCTTTGCTGCAGGATTGGTGCAGAGAGCTCATAAAACCTCTTAGCACCATTTCCAGGCAGCAAAGTGGGGGCAGTGTTCAGCTCTTTTTAGCTAAGTCCCAGGAACTTCATTTGTACTTCTACAGGCAAAAGTTGATTCCTTAAAATTAAGCAGCAAGGAAAAACCTCTGGCACTTTTACGGCTTGGGAAATAGCTGAGTGCCTTGCATGGCACCCTGCATGTGTGAGGGAGGAAGAAGCAGAGCTGCAATCCCACCACCACGTGTCTGAGGGTGACAGCTCCTCACTGTGTGGAGTTAAAGCAGAGCTGCCGTTCCCTTCGGAGTGGTATTTGCATGTTGGTTGTGACTAAGGCACAGAGATACATTTAGAACTGACTCAGCTTTAACACCCAGGCCATTACAGAAGGTTCTGGCATGACAGGGCCTTTCAGAGAGCTCTTGCCCTATAATTCCTGCAGCAACAGGAGTTTTGACCCATGGATTTGAATTCCTGGCTGTACCAAAGAGGTTCTTGCTTTGTTCACGCATTCATCTTCATCTTTTATGCTGCAGCACCACCACCAAGATCCCCCCTCCCTGAGCTTTAGGGATTCACCAGTGTCATGTCCATAGTGTTGTTATTTAGAAAGGTATGAACAAAGTTCCACGGGAAATACTGCTGAAATACTGAGTACAGGGACAAACCCAGCCAATGTGTCAGCTCAGAAATGCAGCCCTACAGCTGTTATTTTAAAAATATGTGCTTTGCCTGCACAGAAAATCATTCATACCTTGACAAACAAGTGGCTAATTTAATTTGAACGACTGAGAGCTCAGAGCTTGTGCAGACACACATTAAACAGACAACAGTTAAGTGGAACATACTGAGATTGCCTTCTTTTCTAAGTGACAATTGCTGTGCAAAAGGTGGCTTGAAAACAAAAACAAACCAAAAACCCAAAAGAAAATATTATTTTTTCAGGAACTAATTATTTGAGTACATCCTTGTGCTGGTTTAAAGGTAAATCGGCGGGGGAAATGGACCCAACTCAAGAGAGATTACAATTCAGAGTTACAATTCACTAAAAAGATCACAATAAATACAGTGATACAAAGAAAAAGTGGTTTTAACCCACAAAAACAGATGTATAACCCAGTGCACTGAGGCACGAGCAGAATGGTGTTCTTTGGCCCCTGTGCTGAGCCCCACATGGGCCCCCTGAGTGCACAGTAACAGGAAAGGAAAACCTGTTGGTGAGGATGATGGGCACAGTCTGGTTGAGAGTGGCAGTCGCAGTCCTGTTCAGGTTCTGATTCTCCTCTGGTTCTGACCAGTGGTACCAGAAGTCCTCAAACCCCAAAATTATCTATACTCAGGTTCAGGTGGGAATGGCCAGTACCTCCCCTGGGGCAGGGAGTTTCACAAAGGATGATTTACTCCATGAGTCATGGGATATTTTTGGAATTTTTGATGGCCCATGAGCAGAGATGACCCCTCGGGGGGTGTGAAGGTGTTAATGACTCCCCAGAGTGGAAACACTCCCCTGTCTCACAAGGTTCTTTAACACCCGCTGGGTACCCTGAGGTGCCAGCTGTGCCCTGGGCAGCTGCTGCCAGTGATCCCTCATTGACAGTCCATCAGAAATGGCACAGGGGGTGTAGAATACACAGTTTTGGTTACACCCACACAGTGATAAACCAGCCCCTGTAAACAGGACCCTCCTTCCTCAAGAAACCTCTCTGAAATAATTTTTTACTCCACAGGAATCTGAGCTACAAACATGCAAAAAAGTGTGAAAGCAACATTGCCTACAGCTTCCTAAATAACTTCCTAACATATGGATATGTTTTAGAATTATATGTTTAGTCCTGCAAATATTGCTACAGTTATTGCTAATAATCCCCCTCATTATTTACAGAAGAGTCAATTGAACAAAATGTTTAAGAAATGCCCAGGAATAGAAACACTTTTACAATCAACTAAGACCAAGAATATAGTGAGAAAAGTAAACATCATAAATTTTTGACTGCTCAACAAATTACATTTTTGCCAAAAAAACCCAACCCTTTGAAAACAAGAAAACCGTCTAAATTTATTCCAAGAAGTAAAAATCCATCTGACTGCATCATGGGCTTTGATGAGTGACATCTAAATACTTATTCCCTGAGGCGCTCTGCGTGCACAGTCACAGCTAAAATGCTCTCAAGTGGGTGCTGAGTGAACACAGGCTTTGAAAACACCCCAGGCTGCCCCTTGCAAAGGGGAAAAGCATTATTTCTGCAACCAGAGGCTGATGAAGGTTGCAAAATTTCCCCTGCAAATGAATCCTGCAGAAGTTTTGGTGCACAGAGCGAGGTCAGCCCGGAGCTGTGCTCTGCAGCTGCCTGAGGATGGCCAGCAGTGCCAGCCCTGCCCTGGTGTGACAGCTGAGCAGTGTCACACAGGGCTGAGGTGGAGGATGGCCAGTGCTGCCTTCACAGCAAGGAAGTGCAGAGACACCTGCAGGCTTCTTCCTGAGAGCTGGGAAAGGGAGGGCAAAGTTCTGATCCTTTCCAGCAGAGACACCATCGGGGCAGCAACACTTTCCTGCCAACTGGCTGGGCCTGATTTACTCAACTCTGAGTAAACAGGCACTCTGAGTACCACGGGCACACCTTGGTGCTGCAGGGCCACTGCAGGACAGAATCAACTCTGCCCAAGCTGAGCAGGGCTGGTCAGAACTGGGGGTAATTGAATATTGCTGTGGGGTCCTCACCACTGACACTCCTTTTCTTGGCAGGGCTGGAAGGAGGCAGTGAACCCAGAAGTGGAGGAAGAAGGGAAAATGGGGAGGCTTCCATAGAAAGAGGCTGGGAAAAGGCAACATGCTGACCAAGTTAAGGTAACAGATCATATTTAGGACAGGAAATCTCTGCAAGTAAAATGCAGGCTGAAGCTGGAGACACAGTTTAAAGATCATAACACCCCAAATGCCTTGGGTTCAGTGAGGTCTGCTCTGGCTAGGCAGGAAGTTTTTAGCATTTCTTTTTATACCAGTGCAGTGCTGAGTGGATGTCTCTGCCAGCTGGAAGCCTGATCAACCAGAGATTGCTGTCAAACCAAAGACTGTTGGCAGCTCTTGTGTCATTCAAATATTTGCTCCTCACAATTTAAGTGAAGCTCCAAAACCTGCAAAGTTGAGGCTGAGCCCTGCAGAGACATTGTTCTCCATAGGTTTTCTAGGTCAGCTCCCACATACCCCTCTACTCCAGCCAACAGTAATATTTCTTCAGAAGGACTGTCCTTTTATAAAGGAAAAGATAATTATCTGAAATCTTGGGTTATGAAAGTTCAAATTCATTTCATTTAAACTAAGACTCCTCAGCATTTCTCTCAGTGCTTCTGAAATGCAGTGGCTTGGGAGAGGTGTGCACACACCAGCACAGTAGGAGACAACACCACAGTGGGCAGAAAATAGAGAATAATATGAGGAACATTCTACATTTTTGTACTGTTTTGGCTGAGATACACCAAACTACTTTCTTAATTGGATTTTCCAAAACTATAAAGAAAAATAAAGCATGATACCTGCTAGTCTCACAAGCACCTTTAGGTCATCATGTTGTTTCACAATGTTTTAGAGAACTTAGACCAAAAGCACCCTGTCTGCAGGATGCAAAGTGCAGCAGAGCACAAACCCACTGGGATGGCTCAAGCAGGTTCAAGATTTTTCAATTGGATTCATCCTGGCAAACCTTACAAAGTGCTGCATATCACTTGCCCCTCACATCAAGCACTCTGCATCATGTACTTCAGCTAGTTAACCAGAAATTAAACTGGTTGTTTACACTTGATCCAGATCATGAAACACCCTGCCAGATAATCCCATGGTGCAGAGATCTAGTTCTAATGAACACCAAGTGTAGGTTGAACTGATAACATTGTGTGTGGCCCCAGTCATGGTGTATGAGCACAGTTCAACACCTCGCTGAAGAAAAGTTCATACAAACCAGTCATGTGGCCTCAAAGAAGAGCAAAAAATTGTTTGAAAGAGTTCATGAACAAGTCAGTATAGCAGGAAACCCACCTTGTTCCAAACAATTCACACCCTGAATCCCGAAACAGCTCAGTATCCATCAATAAGACATTTTCACAAAATAAAAATCATCTATGTTCACAGTTGTCAAGTAGATTAGTTTTAGAAATCTTCATGTCTTATTCCTATAATCATCTGCACAAACCAAACCACACCATCAGGAGAAAAAAAGTGAAGCAGATAAAGAAATGTCACCTCAAGGACATTACAAAAGCATAAGAAATGTAAAACACAGTATTACAAAACAAGGGAATGGGGCTTCATTTCTAGAATTGCAGGTTGAACATTAAATTAATGGCAAAAGCAATATCATTTGGATCTGTGCCATAAATGCTGCAATGCTCAAATGCCCTTAGACTTTTCAAGTCCTCCAGAACAAAAATCACTGTGGATTTTTAAAGCCACTCTGTAACTGAGATTTTAGAAGACTGTAAAACTTTGTAAGGGCTCGTGGCTGCTTTCTGACCATGAGACCTATGATAATAAAAGTAGTCATAACTCCTGCCTCAACAAGGGCTTTCACCATCTTGCCAGCACATAATAAATGTGGTAGAGGGCATTAGGTGTCCCCTGACCTGTGCATCACTCAGGACAGGCCGTAGGGCAGGCAAGGAGTCTCCAGCTTTGGTTTCTGGCTCCCAGAGGATCTGCTGCACTTGGAGACACAGACCTGCTCAGGAGGGACAACTCAAGGCTCAATCACACAGTCTGTAACAAATCCTTCCTGTGGTAGGACTCAAGGTGTCCCTCTCAGTTATAGGAGATTAATATAAATACAGATATTTCGATCAGCATACTTTGACAGCCTCACTGCTGTTGCCACCCTCCCCAGTGCGCCCCTCTTTTAGATTATCTGCTTGTTCTTCCACACTCACCACTAAATGCTTGTTTCTATTAGAAATCAACAGGGCTAAAATCAAATGAGCTCTTGTATGAACACCATCATGTTTACCAAGGCAATTCGCCTACACACCTTTCCAAAACCCCTCAAAGTTTAAATTCTTGTGCGCCCCAGAGGAATTAATTTATCCATTTCAAGGCATTTCGCTGATTTATAGAAAGAAAAAGTAGCAACGTGCTAATATTTCTCCTTCAGTCACATTTCAGCATCAAGCTAATTGCTGGGATGGATAAATCAGCCCCTCCCGCTCCGCAATTCAAATGGAAATCTTATTGAAAAGCCATTTTAGAACCAACGATTTTTCAGGGGGGGGGGGGGAAGGGGAGAAGTTTTCTTTAGCGTTCCACGACCTTTTGTACTGGCACAAGACAAACACTCGGGGAAAATTAAATAGCACCTAAACGGGTAAGTGACTTGGTGTCAGTAGGGGAGCTCCTGGATGGACACACCGAGGCAGAGATCAAATTCAGGTTCTTTTGGTGTAACTGGGTTTGAATCGCAGCAAAGCGAGATAACCTGGCTCGGGAAAGGCTCCTTTACGGCGCGCTGGGAATCCCTGCACTTCCAGCCGCTCCGCTTCGCTTTCCCCGTGTCCTGGACGGGAGATCAGTCGCCGCAGAGCCACGATATGGACGAAATATCGCGACTGGTTATCGCCCCCTCGTGCCGGTGTGTGGAAATGTGCGGTTTTAGTGCGGTCCTGCCCTGGAGAACAAGCACAGCCTCCTTGCCTGCGGTGATCCCTGGGCAGTATCACCTGTAAAAATCATCTGTAAAAATGTGTAAACATTGGAAAATTGCCCTGCTAGAATCTTCCATTTGCGTTGGAATTGTGCGTAGAAATTCTGGTGCATTTAGAGACTGACATCTTTGGTTTAGATTGGTTTCCCTTACTTTTTTATTTCCCAGCCCTGACGTCCAATAGTCCTCTTTTCCTGTCTTGTTAAAGAAGTGAAAATGCAGTTGTTAAGAAAGACTCTACAAGTTATTGCCTTGTGAATTAGTAGTGTGGAGTGGCCCAAAGCAACTGAAATAAAGCCTCCACATTCCTCAGAATTTGTAGAATCCAGGTACCCAACCATAACGTGCTTTAGTGTACAATAAATACAATATTCCAGGCTAAAAGAGCTGCTTCCAAAGCTGTTCTATCCAGGGCTGTTTTCTTATGTATAAAACCTTACAAGCAAACATTCTGGTGATGTCTTCCATCAAAATATCTGTCAAACATGGAGTGTTTTTAAGACATTTTCTAGCGACAGGTTTCCTCCTAGCTCACCAAATAAGGCTCTTGTTTTGGCTGCTGGCCTGTCAGCTCAGAGCACCTTTAATAATATACCTTATTATATGATATATATATTAAATATATATATATTAAATATATATATATTAAATAATATACCTTAAATAAATGCACACACACAAAAAAGATGCCTTAAATGCCTGTTTTCTGCCCCCATCACCTTTTCTGTACCTCTTGAATGGAGCAGTGGTGTCACCACCAACAGCATCTGCCACCAGCTGAGCTAATTCAAGTGATGGGAAGGCCATCAAGGTTTAATTAGGAATGAGAGATCATTCACACCTCTCACATGAACTGCTATTAAATGCAGGTTGAACACCCACACCTAGTGGGGCATGTGGAGCTGCAGAATACACAGGGAAGGATTCCTTAGCCCCGTGTTTGTTGCAGCACAGACACTCACAGTGGCTGTCTGATCCCAGGGTCAGCCATAGGAAATGCTCCTCATGGCACAGAGAAGCTCTTTGCTCTCCTGGAAGACAAAACTGCACTGAAAAAGGATAATTCTCTCCAAACTCCAACCAAACCCAACTGCCCTCACTTTAAAACCACGATTAAATTTACCTAGCATTTTAAAGTTTATGAAATCTACAGCCGAGCCAGGGTTTGTTTGCAGAGCAATTATTCGTTTACAGTGTTAATCTTTAGCACACTCTGCATCATGATAGCAAATCAGAACAGAAAATCACAGTCTGAGTCAATAAAAACAACTCCTCTCCTCACCCCACAGTAAAGAGTGCCAGTGCTCAGCCCTCACCACCCAGGGCAGCCCCTGGAACGTTGCTCAATGTTCTCCCCCAAAAGGACCTTGAATGCCCAAGAGCAAGAAGGAACTCGGTTCTGGGAGGGAAACATAAATAAGTTCTGGGCTAGAGACTAATCCAAGGCACCCAGAGGAGGAGATGGATGCAAGCTTTTTTCATGGAGAAGAACAGATGTATATAAAAAGTCAGACACAACTACATCCAAAAATTAGTGAGGGAAAGGATCCTTAAACTGTTTGGTTTTCCTCCCTCCTTAGAAACAGTTTTAAATAAACGGGTGATGCAAAAAAACAATTTGGCTTTAAATTGCCTGAATTATCTTGATTTCTACAGGAGCAAGACCCTGTGTTTGGTGAAGTCATTCCTTTTCTCTTCCCACACTCTGGAGAAGTGACCTGTGCTTTTGTTTTAAACAGAATGCCCCAAGTGAATGATTCCCATGGATGTTGGCATATACCGAGCCAAACTCAAGGATAGATGTCCCACCTGTTACATAGATTTGCACTGAAGCTGAAGAATAAAAAAAGAAAGGTTCTTTTGGTATTTTCATGAGAGTTAAGCTAAAATCCTTGAAAATGAAAGAGGAAGTTAACAGAGAGAGTTATGTGGCTGGATGGCTTTAAACACAGCTCCTGGACCTCAGCTGATTTAAACAGAAGTCAGATTTAATAACAAACAAACTCAATTTCTCTTTCCTACCTTGCTAATTTAAAAACACGTTTAGCAGTTGTTCTTGTTTCACAGTGCCCTCATCCTGTGACCAGGGTGGCACAGCCCCACCTGGGAGCTTGACAAGCTTTTAGTGATTTCAGCTGGATCATTATTTCAAAAATGCTTCCATTGCTCTTACACAGTCAGCAGCTTTGATTCAAAGTCTGTGTAGTTGTGAGAACAGCAAAATGCTTATGGATTTATCCCAGCCCAAAGCAGAAATCCACACTCATTAGTGCAATCAATGCCAAGTCTCGTTATGACTGTATAGACTGTACTGTGTGATTTACCAGCTGTAGAGCTGCTGAGAGACTTCATATTCAAACTGATTAAATCAAATCATCAAAGTCCACTGCAGTTTCTCAGCAGTTTGTCAGCATTCCAAGTCCTTCCCTTGCACACACCTGAACTCACTGTGAATAAAAGAGTCTGTTCCACCACTGCCACCAGCAATGAAACCAACAGCAAAAATGCCTCAACACCAAACCCATGAATATCAAATGGGTTAAGGGGAGAGACCCGACCTCTGAATGCACTTTGTCATTGACATTTCAGTAACTTCATTAACATGATTCCAAAGCACTGGCCTGTCCACCCATCTCCTGCCTTTCTAAGGGCTGTGAGCAAGTGCTTGGCATGGGTTGGCTGCTTTTTGCCAGCTCAGGTGAGGAACTGCTCTTCAGGCAGTCCTTACAGTACAAGGGCTGCTGCCTCAGAACTCTCAGAATATCATAGCTGGTGATCAAACCTCCTCCCTGACTCTGGATCCTTTCTGTCCTCCAGACTGAGCAAAACTTTCCACTGTTACTCCATCACAGCTTCCTTCTATCAACTAGAAACAAGATAGAAAAGGAGAAAATTCTTTATTTAAAATTCTGCACTTCTGAAATTTGAGGAAAGCCAGTCATCTTTCTCCCCTGTAGGCTGCGGTGTCGCAACACAGAGAGACAGAATCCCATTTTATGGGTCCTTAAAGAAAGGGTATGACTTGATGAAACAAATTTGCAAACCGGAGAAAAAGCCAAAAGGCAGACAAAACAACACAAGGAAAATGAAAACAGAAATCCAGTGATGCCTAAAGTGTCTCTGGACTCCTCATAGAATAACCAGTGTGGCACCTCATGCCCCCACTGGGAGCTGGGATGGGATGATCTTTAGGGTCTTTTCCAAACCATTCCACGATTCTACTCACCCACAATTTCTCTTGTCTAATAAAGAAGATTACAAGCTGTGTGTGATACAGAAAAAAGTTCATTGTTGAGCAGTACCTTCAGCAGGCACACAGGTCTATCACACATTAATTCTCAGTTCAAGAACAATGTGTTCTTAAGGTCTATAAAATCTTTAATAAAACTCTCCTTCCTCCTCAGAAACCTGATCCTTGTTGGACTTAGACTCTGACCACCTTCCTATAGCTCACTCCAGCTAATTTCTATTGAAATTGTAAGAGAATTAAGCTCCCTGCCAAAATGAGTAGTTAAGCCCTAATTCCATAATGAGGACTCAGTCTCACCACACGGCACAAACAAGGGCAGATAAGGATGCCCCTGAGTATCCTGCCAGAAGTGAATGCCAACTTTTGCTGCCTGCGACCAGACCTTGTACTGCACTGACACAGCAGCTCTCCTGGAGCTGGGCCAGTGTCACTGACACGAGAGATTCCCAGGTAGCTGAGCCTGTCTAAAGCTCAGACTCTGCCCAAACTGAACATACAGGATGCAGCTTAAATGCATCTTGCAGGGTCCCAGCTGCCTTCACGCAGGTCAGCACATCAAATCCCAGCTGCACGTGCAGCACTCCCACCCCAAAACCAGATCCTTAATTCCAAACTCACACGACCCCGTAATTAGCTTTGTGCCACACAACAGAAAACCAGACTGTCGCTGCCCAGACTATTGAAAACATCATAAGAAGAAATAACTGACACAGAAAGCACAGGAGAACATTGCTCTTTTCCTGACTTGCATGGTGAGAGGGGAAAGGCTGGACAGATTCCAGCTGAAGCTCCCCCTGCTTCAATAATTCCCTTCAAGAGCATCCTGGAGTAAATTCCTGCCCTCTGTGCCTCACCTCAAAGAAGGTGGAACATGCAGGTTCTGTGCCCCCTGAGCAGACCTGCCTCTGACACAGCAACTACAGGCCTGTTGAGCCTGTGACAGAAATGACAGCAATCAGTGCTGAATTCAGTTTCTAATTGCCACATTGCCACACCAGCAATTTATTATTCCAGGGCATCAATTGTCTGTCATGCTATGTTGTTTATCGGGACTAAATGGCAGTATTCACAGGTTCTGGAAACTTGTGAGTGGCTGGAGCCTGGTCTCCAAACATCCTTTGAATTCCAGTTCTATGTATGCCCCCTTCTTAACAGTTATTGTTTTCTTAGTTAATTTTGCTTTCCTGATCAGAGTTGATTTACACAATTTCAGGCTTGAAACTTGGGCTGGCAAGTAGAGCACAATCTGTGGCGTGGGTCAACTAAGGAAATGTTTGCTGATATTTAGTAAATTAAGTGGGAATCCAAACCCTCCATCAAAAACTGTACTAAAACCTGAGCAAAACACAAGGATAAATCTTGAACCACTGGCTTAACACTCATCACCAAACATTTTGCTCCTGCTTTCCTGGTATTTGTTTCTGGGCTCTTCCTTCCATTTTTCATACTTCTTTGAGTGGCACTACTTCAACAACAATCGGTAATAACAGCTTGAGGTAAAACTATTATTCCTCTCACCTGCAAACAGAGCTGCAAGATACAATCCCAAAGTTAACCTTTGACAGGTATTTTGACAAAGAATAAACAGTTGTTAAATCATCCTTTTCTTCCTCATTTCCAATAAACCCAAACCTTTTATTTGAAAATACATTTTTTTTAAATTTTGTGATATCTTCGAGATATCTGCAAAGAATACTGAAGGACAGCTTTGGTACCCTCTCCCCTCTTCCCTCAGATGTTAAATGTGCACCCCTCAACATTTCACTGTGTCCCACTCGCAGACAACTTTCTCTATTAAATAAAGGGTTTTTTCCTGGGAAAGACTTATTGTTGCTCTGTGTCTCCTCAGCAGCAGTGTCAAGTTGCTGTGAAAAGCAAATGAACCAAAAAGTCTATCAGTGTTCATGCCAAACACTGTAGCTGCTGTTTAAACTGGACACATTTTGCTGTCTATGGCTCTTCTGGTGCAAAGCAGTGTTTGTTGCAGTGGAGAATATTTCAAACCTCTCCCAGAAAACAGTCTCAAACTATTCCTGTAGAAAACAGCTTCACTTTGACAACTTGCAAAGAGACTGTAAATTCATGAAATTAATTATTCACACTGAAAGTAAAAGTGTTGATAGAAATACTTATGCTTAGAACAAGCTGCAGATGTCTTGCCATTGATTCAACCTCTCAGCAAGGAATAACTTCAACCTCTTTATCTTTCCTATATCTGTATAAATGTCGGTCTCCTCCATGCCCAGCACTATACATGATCATATTTTATCGATTTGATATAAACCAATGGAAGTGTCTGAAACATAAAGAGATGAGTGAAGGAAATCAATTATTCATCTTTTAGAAACCTCTCTATTTGGCCAACTTACCTGCCTGTAGAAAGAGCTGACAGGTAATAAAGACCCTGAGAAGCTGCCCTGCAGTGCTGTGGAGCCTCACACCAGTGGGGCATCACCTTCCAACTCTACCTCAGGAGTTGGGAAGACACAGAAAATCATTTAAAAGCAGCAAACTTGGACTCATAGAATATTTTATACCACGATACCTAGAAATTTCAGGGAGAAAGGCTCAAGGCACATAAACCAGGCTTTTAACATTTTATTGAACAGCAGAAAACGCAGCTCTCATCGTGCTGCTGGCTGTTGATTTGTACATGTGTAAATAAAGTCCTGCATGATCCCACCAGAATAGCTGCTGTCCTGAAAAACACTTGGGCATGTGGTGGCCCAGCCCTGGCCAGGAGCAGGGCGAGGCTGAGGGGCAGAGCAGTGTGCTGGCAGCAGCACAGGCAGCTGGGGGCTGCAAACCCACACACAGCACCGAGCACATTGGCAGGGCCGATAACGTACTGAGCCATCTGTTGCCTGGACTACACTGCCAGCGAGAGTGTAGAGAGAGCTGGGCTGTGTCTGGGCAGGCTACAGAAAACGCGACTTGGCTGCTCTTTGGGGAGAGCAGGATGTGCCTCACACCACACAGCGGGCATTGCAGTTGGCCTTTCAGGACAGCTCAGTTCCCAGGAAGGAGGGTTGTCCCCAAGGAACACACGATTCCCCTTGACCTGCAGAGCCAGAGGCTCAATAACCTTTTGTTCCACGTCCCCGTGGACGCATCCTGCAGCATTTTCTTCAAATGTTGTTTCTTATTATCACATGTAACTTATGAGAGCCCACGAGTGCTGTTCATATTCTCTATCAGCCATCAGTGCCTTTCCTTGAGTAGGTGGTGCTCTAAAATAGAATATATGTTTGTATATGTTTTTTCAGCTGAGAGTTGTAACAATTAATCACAGATCTGTAGATGAGGGTTTGAAATGGTGCTCCACAGACTGCTTTCCATCTTCCATGACTCTGGAAATGCGCTGCAGAAGAACAGAAACAGATTGTGTTAAGTTAAAGTGACTCTGTATTGATTTAGGAATACACAAATTAATTACCAGCTTGTGGCTTGAAGTTGTAGCTTAAAAAAGACATTGACCAGATCAATTTTTTTATTCTGCAAAACATTAAACCTGTATTTAAACTTGTCCATGTGATTCCAAGCATGCTATGAAGCACTTCACAAATGGATTTTTAACTTTAGTCAGTCCTTTTTCCAGCATGTTAGAAAGGACATTCTGTCCTCGTTATTTTACATGCTATTTAGGTTTAAAAGTGAGTGGATGAGATCATGCTGTAACTCCTGAGTCTGAAAAGAGCAAGTGATAAATTGAATGTAAGTGAAATACTATAGACTTCAAATTAATGGGTTATTCTTGTTCCTACCAGAAAAAATATGATTATGAACACATTTAAATGCAGGTTTTCCTAAATATTGCTCTATAGTCCCTGAAGGCACTATCAATTTTTTTTTTAAAGACTGCAGAAAGTAATGGATTAAAATGAAACATATTCCCTAGAGAAAAAAAAAAAAAAATTAAAAAAATGCTTTGCTTTGAACAATCACCGGAGTTGACATGTAAAATATTACAAGTGTCCCAGAAAATTAAATTAAATTGAAGCTGTGTGAGGACACTGAGGGCACTTTGTTCAGCTGGAGAAGAGGAGACTGAGGGGAGAGCTCATTGCAGGGACAACTCCCTGGGGAGGGGCAGGCACTGATCTCTGCTCTGGGGGGACCAGGGACAGCACCCAGGGAATGGCTGGAGCTGTGGCAGGGAAGGTTTAGGTTGGATCTCAGGAAAACGTTCTTCCCCCAGAGGGTGGTGAGCACTGACCAGGCTCCCCAGGGCAGTGGGCACAGCACCAAGGCTGCCAGAGCTCCAGGAGGGTTTGGAAAACAGGACAGGGACAGGGTGGGATTGTTGGGGTGTCTGTGCAGGGGCAGGGGTTGGGCTGGATGATCCTTGTGGGTCCCTTCCCACTCAGCCCATTCTGTGATTCTGTGAAATGTCACCCTTTCACTACCCGAAAAAACAGGAAAACTTTCCAATTCTGAGCCTTAGTAGCTCCACTGAATATTTTTTTTCCTTTCTTCCTGACAAACCGAACTTTAGATTCCATAGTTTAAATTCTGGGGGATTTCCACGGGAACCAGCGAAGTGTCCCGCACTCCTAAGGAGGGCTCCTGTCCTAACAACCCCGACGGCTCCCGTCGGACCCAGTCGCGGCTTTCACATCGGCAGATCGGAGCTCCCGGGCTGGTTCGCACGGGCGTGAGTGCCCCGTGCTGTGCTCAGCAGCACATCCCACCGGCAAGCCATCCCACTGGGAATCCATCCCACCGGGAATGCCACCGGGAATCCCACCGGCAATCCATCCCACCGGCAATCCCACCAGGAATCCCACCTGGAATCCCCCCGGGAATCAAATCCCCCCGGGAATCAATCCCACCGGGAATATCACCTGGAATCCCACTGGGAATCAATCTCACCGGGAATCCATCCTGCCGGCAATCCATCCCACCGGCCATCCCACCGGCAATCCATCCCACCGGGAATCCCACCAGGAATCAAATCCCACCGGCAATCCATCCCACCGGCAATCCATCCCACTGGGAATGCCACCGGGTATACCACCTGGAATCCCACCGGGGAATCAAATCCCGCCGGGAATTCCACCAGGAATCCCACCGGGAATCAATCCCACCGGGAATATCACCTGGAATCCCATCGAGAATCAATCCCACTGGGAATCCCACCTGGAATCGCACCGGGAATCAATCCCACCGGGATCTCCACCAAGAATCAACCCCACCGGGAATCAATCACCCCGGGAATCCCACCAGGAATCCCACCGGGAATCAACCCCACCGGGAATCAATCCTCCCGGGAATCGCCGCTTCCCTCCCGCTCCGACTCCGGGGGGATCGCGGGCCACGCCCGCCCTCTCGTGGTCCAGGAGCGGAACTGCAGGGGGATGGACATCCCTGCATTCCCAAATCCCTGCATCCCCACATCTCTGCATCCCTAAATCCCTTCATCCCCACATCCCTGCATCCCCAAATCGCTCCATCCCCACATCCCTGCATTCCCAACTCTTTCCATCCTCAAATCCCTCCATCCCCACATCCCTGCATCCCCAACTCCTTCCATCCCCACATCCCTGCGTCCCCACATCCTGCATCCCAAAATCCCTCCATCCCCACATCCCTGCATCCCCACATCCCTACATCCCCAAATCCCCAGATCCCCCAATCCTCATATTCCCACCCTGGAAGCACTGCCACAGCCAGTTTTCCTTTCCTGCTGAGCTTCCACCCTGCTCTCTCCGATGGCAGCAATAAAAATAAAAAAGCAGAGTTTGACTTACAATCCTATGTTACCTTAAAAACACTTAATTTTCACAGCCGAGAATTTTTGAAGATGTAACGCCATTTTTTGTCATTTTGTTTTTCCCTTAAACACACAGGACCTACCATTGTTTTAAACAACTGGTTAACTTTCTTTTTTTTGGAGGTTTTCTTGTCAGTGTCTGAGGTAGAAGGAAACACGGGCTGGCTCAGCCTGTGCGAGGCAATTGTCTCATCGGGTGCCACGGTGCTGAGGGACAGAGTCAGTCCTTGGAACAGAAACACATTAGTGACACTAAACAAAACCCCAAAAGGAGGGTCAGAGCGCAAGACAAAGCAGAACTCAAAATAATGCAATTGCCAGAACACAAAGGAGACATTTTTAATCTAACTATATCCTTAGAACACAAAACCAAGTAATGGGGAGACATGAAAATTCATTACATTGCGACTGAATCGTGGAAAAAAACAAAAGGCAATCTGGTCAAAGAATTAAAAATAGATGAGTACATGACAAAGAAGTGGGCCATGGCAGTGTGATGGGTTCTACTAAACATCTGTTACAGACATCTGGAAAGAGAGGGACACTGAGGGGGATGGATGAAGCGCAGGCTGAGGAATGGGATGTGCCAGGGAAGAAGGGGAGTAAAGGACACTGAAATAGGGCCTGTTCTCTCTGCACCGTGGACGAGAGGTGTCCACCTTCAGTCAGCTTTGCCCTTCTCCGCCATCCAGCCACCCATCTGCCCAGTGGGCAGTGATGTTATCTTGCTTCCCCCCGTCCTGCTCTTGGGGAGGCTTTATGGGATTACTCCCAGACTTCAAAAGCTGAAGTAGAAATTATCATGGTGCAAACTTTGGGGCTCTTCAGCTGCCAAACCAAAGCGTTTCCTTCTGGTTCACACAGTGCCCTCAGCTGTGAGCCCTTGTGTCTGCACAGCAGCCCTTGCAAACCAGGCAAAATGAATAAAAGTTACTCTTTCAAGGCAAGAGGAATGCCCACACTGCCCAAGGAAGCAAATTTGGGAGCTCCAGAAGGAACACCTCTAGAATGTACATGTTGCATGGGCAGCCCAGCCTCACACAGAGCACAAATTGAAATTGTGCTCCTTGTGCCACAGACCCGAGGGGGGAGCAAAGCCTGGATTGCTGTGTTCTTACCACCACAATAAAGAAGTGCAGAGCTCTCCCCTCAGGGAGAGCAGCTTACCTGGGATTGTTGGCATAGAACGGCTCACAGTGCTCATCTGCTTGAGGACGGAGGTTTTCTGAGGTGCTACCACATGCTCTGAGAGGTTGGTGTCACTCATGAACTCGTATTTCCTTGAGAGCTGTTTAATAAAATAACAATAAAAACAGTTAATTATGAACTGAGAATTGGCTCCTCCTATAGTATTGTATACTAGTTAAAAAATGAAACAATTTTACAGGCAATATATAGGTAGATATAGATCTCATTCTACATAGAAACCAAAAAATTACTCTAAAAGAGCTACAGAAGTGATCTGGAACTGTAGGGTGACATTCCTACCCTATTTTTGCCATACACCATCAGACAGCTCTGAGTGTGGACTGCAAAGAAAGGTGAAGTTTTGAAAACCTTTTTCCCTGTGGAATTACCATTTCCAGCTCAGCTGCTGTGAGCCTTGGCACTGCCTTATTGAACTAAAAGGGGATCCTGTAACTCAATATGCAGTGAGAGCCCCACAGTTCAGTGTGGTTTTTATCTAATTTAATCAAATGCCAAAGGTATTGCTTGGTTTTATACGTAAGTATGTGTTGGTCTTGTATATCAATGTATTTTGGTTTTCTATATCAATGTATTTTTGTTGTCTATATCAATGTATATTGGGTTTCTGTATCAATGTATTTTTTTTCCTAGATCAATGTATTTTGGTTTTCTATATCAATGTATTTTGTATTTCTATATCAATGTATTTTTTTTCCTATATCAACGTATTTTGGTTTTCTCTATCAATGCCTCTCAGAGCATGACTCTGCTTTACATCTCTCTTTTGGCAGGAGGACATGAAGTGTAAGACACCCACAACCTTCCAGAAGTCTCTCCTTGTTTCCCCAAAGAATCTTAGCTTCCTACTCAATTAATTTAGCTTTGGTGATTCCTTCAAAAATTCGGTTTAATTCAACAACCTGTTCCTGCCTGGCTTTTAGATCTATTTTTTTTTAATACACAAGCCCTGTCTATTTATTTAGTTATTAAATTTATTATTTGTCGATTTTTATGCACTAATTATTTGCTTATGTTTTTATACTTAAAACTCTCTTGAGAATTTATGTGTATGCATATATATACATACACATACATATGTACACACGTATATATGCATATACACATACATATATATTATGCATATACATATATATACATATATAGAGATAGACATAGACATATAGATAGCTATGGATATATAGATATATAGATAATTGGGGTTTTTTAAAGGCACAGTGTAAGTTATATAAGCCATCCTACTGGTGCAGCAGCCCTCAGCAGGAGTGAGAGGTGCCAGTGCTCCCAAGCCCAGCCCAGCCCACTTAAGGAGCAGTGTTTGCAGCCCTGCAGTTTCTGAACAGCTGCCTGTTCCATAACAAGGTACAAAGTGTCCAGGGCTCATCACTCCTGAAATAGCCCTGACTGTGAGGAGCTGCCACCGAATGTCAGCACACTCAATTGCCTCTCCACAGGAGAGCTAGTTTAACCCTCCCAGCACAGTCAAAACCAACCAAGCCTCAGCCTGGGCAGCTTCAGAGCTGTGTTTTCTGTCACCAGAAGCAAGTAGAGATGGACTGGTCTTCCTCCTGATTTGTTCCCTCCACAGCATCTTGCAGGGCAGATATCTCTGCATCCTGTATGTCCCCTGCACAGCTGGAGTTCGAGGGGAGAGACTTTCCTTTCCCGAAGCAAAAGAGTGATGCCCTCTTTTTTAGAGATCATAATATACTACTCTAAATCAGCAACATACACATTTCATGTCAGAGACAGAAATATCAGGTGCTGTCTTCTCATCAGCAAACACCACGCTGCTTCTTTTTGTTCTTTTTTTGGACTTTCTCATCTTGACTTCAGGATGAGGATTAATTTGCGGAGCAGCCTCCTCTGATTCTGCTTTTGCTTGCTTTGGTAGGAATGCTTCCAGATCAAAGCTGCAGGAGCAAAAGAAAAAAAGTATGAGTTGGTGAGTGATATTTTTAAAGCCATTGCTTCTCTGAAGTCATTTCCCCATGAAATATAAATGCAGGTCATCATTTTCCTCAACTTTCTATGTAGCCTTGCAAAACTGCTGGCAAAAATTGTAGGATGTGCCTCAGCTGGCAACTGCAGATCCAAATAAGATGCCTTCAGGCAGTGTGACATCATCTTCAAATGTTGCAAAGACTGTAAAATATTAAAACGAGCCCAAATCCCTTTCTCAAGGTTTGTGCATTAGCTTAAGGTCCAAACTAAACCGAGCTGGAGGTCACGTGGCACGTTGATGTTTGGTGATGGTGGTGCTGAAAGCAAGACCTGTTATTTTGGTTGTTGAAAGGAACCAAAGTGGAAAAGAGTATTGCTGGTTCTTGTCATGTTTCAAATGCACCCTCCTTTTTATTTCACCATATTTCACAAGAATAGTCAGTGATTAAAAAACCAACTCCCTCCTCTCCTCCTCTAATTTTTACAGTTTAAATTTTGGGCTGTTTCTCGTTAAAAAACCAAACACCCAAGCATGAAAGTGGTGCTGGTTTTAATCCCCTCTCCGCCGAGGTAACCAGCCTTTTGAAGAGGGGACTGAACTTATTTCACAGCACAAAAATTGATAAATCAAGCAGCGTGGTGGATTGGCTGGCCTGTGCTTCCTAGGTCTGTTTCGATGTACCTTGTTTGGGAAGAAGTTCTATGTGCTCAAAAAATAATGTATAAAGTGAACAAAATGGATGAGAAAGCTGATCAACACACCTACAACTGTTCTCTCAGACTCAAAAGTCTCTCTTTCCTAGTGCTGCACTTACAGAATATTAGGCAAAGCATTTTGCATCACGACAGGCTTTACTGAAATCTTTCACATCCAAGTTTTTAAAGGCTTTTCTCCTCCTCTTCCCATTTTACAAACAAAAGGATGGTAATTAAGTTAAAAGCTGTGTAAAGAGAAACTTGCAACAATACCCAGATCCTTGTAAGTTTTTGAAAAGTGCTTTAATTTTTAAAACACTTGTTTTCTGAAAATGAAATTCTGCTTTTTTTTTCCCCCTTTCTCCCAGTGAGAGCTGGGAATATTTTGTCTATTAAAGTTGAAACACTGTAGCTCTAAGCCTGGGGGAAATGATAGCTGCAGTTAAACAATTTTGGCATAGTCTGAACAGACTATGAACAGACAGGTGGTCTTTATCCTTGGATGCCTTTTTAACAAATCTTTTACTTTCATCCCATCAAACTGGTTATAAAACAAGATTGAAAACCAAAAAAAAAGGATTAACACTGTATTCCTAACGAACCTTTCTGAAGTGATTTTCCTGGGTGTGCTGCACTCGGAATTCATGGAGGACATGGAAATAATGGATAACTGGCGGTAGGATCTCAGCACTGACCGCGGCCTTCCCACTCTCTTGTCATCAAAGTCTGGCTGCAGGGTGGAGAAGAGAAACACAGGGTATCAAACAGCTGGTGGGAACCTCATTCCATCCCTTCCCACCAGGTCTTGAAGACGCCCCAGAGGTTTTAAGGCTTGGCATGAGAGAGATGATTTACTGCCCTTCATTGCTGTGCTTGTATCTTCTGGCTGGACACATTTTTATTCAAAAAACTACAGTTTCTCCAAAATCTCAAATGGTTTGTAGGGTTTTTTAAGTGCCAAAGGGTTCAAGCACGACGGAAGGTTGCTGATTGTGGATTACTGCAAGGAGGGGGCTGAAAACAAAACCACACTGAGAGAAATATAGAGAATTTCCATCATACAGAATTTCCATCATAGAGGTGTATAACAAGCACAATACACCAAATTTAGGTTAGGAGCTTGCTACTTTCCTCCCTATAACAGAAGAAATAAATCCTGTTATAAAATTATCAATGCCGAAAGCAACAATATAAAATGAATTCTAAAGAAACTGGTGTTTAATCACAAAACCCAGGCAACACCATTCTCACTAGGCTGCACAAGCTCAGATAGACTGTTTTATTCAAGAATTGTCTGGGGAGTTTGTGCTCAGAAGTTTTCCTTCAATTCTCAGATATTTCAGCTTGGTCTCAACTAATATTTATGGTATTATAGCCATGACAGGTTTTATTTCACAACACAGCTGGAAGTGGCTGGGCCAGGGAGACATCAATTGCAGATCAAAGCCCTAAACCACTAAGAAAAGTTACAAAGAAAACAGACATGAGAATTTGCTTTTAGTTCCTTAATACGACTTGCAATTTTAATACTCCTAATAAAATACACAAAATCTCCAGGAATGAGCAATATTTGAGGTGTTAGAGAATTAAATCAACTCTTGGACTATAAAACTCAGTTCCTACTGGTTTCAGTCCACAAATGAAAAACTAAAGCCTGTATTTTTGTTTAGAACAAGGTGTGTGTTAAGTAAAAAGAAGCTGAGGGGAAGGTTAAAAGCAGGGCAGTACCAGTTCTCTCGTTCCATATTGTTTCTCCACTTTAACTTTTAAATGCTTGAAACATTCCTCCATCCGGTCGTGGAAAGGACGAAGATTATCAGAAACTCTTCTTTCATGGATTCTAATTCCAGCCCCAAGGAAAGGGATCTTAAGAGGGGGAAAAAGAAAAAAAAAGAAGAAAAAGTGAGACTGTTAAAGTGGGTCCAACAACCTCTTTGGCTCCTTTTGAAGTACCTGCTGAGTCAATTGGCAGGTGGTTTGTCTGTGGAGCCCAGCTTTGAGCAGAGCTATGAGATGGAAAGGGCTCCTGAAAAATGGGTTTGGCCAGTAAATGTCTGAAAAATGCTGGCTGCCCCATAAGTGACTGTTCCCTCTCTTCTATGTGTGTTAATGTTAATCCCATGTGAGATTAAAAACTCTGGAATTTCGTAAAAAGTAGTTCTCCTTTGTCAGAAGCAATGGTTTGCCTAGGAAATGGTAAAAAAAAATACTAAACTTTCTAATCCCTTTTCCCTGCACTTCTTTCCATGGTCATTATGCTGCTGCATTCATCTTTGCTACAGTAGTAGTGTTTTATTAAATATATTCAGAGAGAAAACCTTCATAAGGTTTTGTTGCTCTTCAGTCTTTAGAGATGATGACTTATGGGGTCTGTGGAGAATAATTGTAGCTACCCTCCTGCCACTAACCTTTTCTAACTGCTTCAGGATTAACTTTAAGCTATTTTGCTTTAATATTTGGGCTTTTTTGTAAAATCCACTTACATTCCATGGTTCCTTTTTGTGTCCTGACCCTATAAATACTATGAACTTTGTATACATTGGTCCATCCGTCGACTTGATGGTATTTTATCGAAGTTCAATTTCAATATCACTTCTTAAACTGTGGTGTAAAAGCCCATCTATTACAGTCAGACCTGCTTGTCCTCTTTCAAGGGGGGTAGATAGAAATTACCATTCTATTTCCTAATGCCAGGTGGTATTACAGCCACTCTACACCACTAAGCACTGAGTCCTTCTGATGGTCAGAAGGAGCCAGTGGTGGGAAGGACCCAGGAGAAGGCTGTGAGGGCTGGCACCTCAAACCGATAACCAAGCTGAGAAGAGCCAAAATGAAACAGGAGGAAACTTCAAAAAACATTGAGAAAATAGAATAAAGCAATTCCACTAAAGCCATATGGGAGACTAATTGCAAAGCTGAGAGAGGAATAAATGGTTAATTTTTGCCGTTTCTCATTTATGAAACAGAGACAGACCATTGAATTATTGTATACTTTGAGTTGGAGGGGACCTTTAAAGCTCATCCAGTCCAAGCCCCTGCATGAAAAAGGGTCACCTTCAGCTACATGAGGGGGTTTAGAACCCCAGGGATGGGGCATCTCCCACCTCTCTGGGCATCCTGTGCCACTCTTTCACTACTCTCACAGGAAGAATGTTTTTAGTGAGCTAGTACCAAGAATGAGAAGGTGAGAATACCTTGAGCTGTTCACTTCTGGTAGTAAAATTCCAGGTGAATTCCCACTCCTTCTGAAGATCCCTCTAGGCCCATTCATTTACACAGCAAACAGTGCTTTCCCCTGGAAATTACCTGTATTTCAGAAGACTCAGCAGCTCGTGGTTCCTTAACAAACTACCTCAGGGCCAAAATGGAAACCTGTTCTCTCACAGTCATTCATTTTGCCATTTATTGACAGCAGTGATTTCTATTTGGGGCTAGATAATGGAAATGGAATTGATAATTTCTGGGGTTGTGTTTTCCTCTGGTCCATTATCATAACAAATGTGTAGGTCAATGAAAAGAGTCATTTTGCCTTGATCTTCAATAAAACAGAGGGGTTTCTGCTGTCACCTCCCATAGGTGCATTTTCCTCCTCGAGGACAAAAGGTCTGGTTGTCTACACTGTCTACAGAATAATAAACAGCAAACCCAAATAACCTCAGTGCTGCCAGTATGGGCAATACATCCAGCTCTTCTCTGGAGATGCAGCTTAAAAATGTTTCCTAATGGCCTTCCATGCTGTTTGTCACACAAAGGACACATAGCAGCAATCTTGGAGGGTCACTGAGCATGAAAATCACTCCTGAGAACAGCAAACACTCCATTAAGGTTTCTAATGCCAAAAGAAAACAAACCTGCCACAAACAACAACATACTCAGTTCAAGGAACGACTTGATTCCCAAGAGAGATTCTGACATTTGCCAGTGCTTGTTTTCCCAGCAATTCATGACATTGTTATGACTTTTGTCATGCTCTCACTTTTGTCTCCAGGAATGCAACATGAGTTTGGAATCCTGGCCCTTTCAACCAGAAAAGCAGCCCTGTATATGTGGTTCTTGGTACACCATTCCAAATGATGTGTTCTACAAAGTCTCTTCCTGGCCTAATGCTTTCCCAGAACCAGGGAGAAAGTTTGCAACAAGAATTTGCTCTTTCTTCTACCCCTCTGTGCTTTGAGAAATGGGGAAAAAAGAGCAAAAATGCGTATAAATGCTGTGTTCTCCTGCTAGAAGGGAGTGGGACAAAGGAATAGCTGCTGAAATTACCTGCCAAGCAATCAGATCTTTGAGCCTATTCAGCTTCTCTTGATCCTCTGGATGGTCTCTAGCATATTCTTCTGTAAAGAAAGCCTTAGGAAAAAGAAAAACAAAATAATTCAGTCCATCATGTTGACAGGTAAAGAAACCAGAGTCAATCACTGAGCCCAGCTCATAATATTGGCCATCGAATAAGAAGGACACATCCAGATGCTGCTGGTGATAATTCCTCCCTCTGTCAGCTGGGCATTGAGGCGCTCCTTTGTTTTAAAATGTATTCAGTCTTGATCCAGAATTTCTGAGTTTGAGACCCCTCTTATGAAACACAAATATTCACTTTGCAGTGAAATTAAAAAGACACAAATTTAAAGTGTCACAATTTACATCAACTAATCCTGAGCTTCAGCTACTCTGGTTTGCTTTGAAAACAGAGGTGACCAGGAAATGAGGATAAGAGGATCTCTTAATTAATGGAGTTATGGCTTTCATATTCCCCACCCTTCCTGCACTGCCACTAGAAACAAAGGATGTAGGAGGATTATGAATATCTGAATATGTTCTTTGCATTGATCCAAAAGCTCTTACCTTCTCATATTTAGCAAAGCCCCCCATAACAGCTGGATCCACAATTCCATTCAGAAGCATGGAAAGGGGATTAATGGGAAGGTTCTCATCACTCTGGTATTGGTTAATCATCATCAGAATTTTTTCATTTGTGGTGGACATGGTCTCAATAGCATTCTCCAAAGGACTAATTAGATTCTGCAAAGAAACAAAAGGCTTCTAATGTTCACACAGAGACAAAAAGGCCTTTCTGGCTTTATAAAACTCCATGCATGTGAACAACAATTCAGCAAACCAACAGAGACTTGCTCAATTGCCTTAGAACTTGATCCTGAGGCTACAAATCAAACATGAGACATATTGATCCTATTAGCAGAAAGATAAAACAGAAGTAATAACAGCTTTTTTTGGATAACAACAAGTAATTGCGTAGTAATTTTGCAAGATCTTCTTCTCAGGGGGATTCAATAGGTCCATGTTTGATGGGCTCTGAGCATGGTCATACACACCTGGGTCGTGGAGACAACCTCAAACCACCTGAGAATCCCCGGCAGTTTGTACGCCGTAACAAAGGATGTCCTCTCAATCCACATGGACTGTGGGAAAACAGAGCAGCAGAGAATCACCCTTCAGGATTTCAGCTTTAATCTTGCCTGCCTTCCCAGATGCCAGAGCAAAATGAATGTAGATGGAAAACATGTGCATATTTTTGCATAAAAAGGCACTACAACATTAATCTAGCACAGCAACTCACACAAATAAGTTTTCTGGTTTCAGATTAGGTCATCTTCAGGCACAAAGCAGAAGGAAAAGAAAATTACCCTTGAATATTTTAGTATCTCTTGCTATTTTTGCCATTACAGATGGAATGATTGTGATGAAATGACCTGCTCCTGCCTCTACCCAGATTATAGTTCCTCCCTCCACTTCCAAGAGGTATTTCTGCAATTAAAAGCAGTAACAGCCGAATTATTTCTGCAAGTAAAAGCAGTAATAGCCCAATAACAACTCGCCAGCATTCTGACTTTTTTAGTTCCTTTCATTTTGCTTTCCTGAACAAGACTGGCTGTGGGTACTTTAAAATAGCTTAGAATAACCATTAGTTGATGTACTGCTCCTTATTTTAGCAGAATCAGCCCCTCTGAACTGCCAGTGCTGAGAACACAGTAACAAACGCAATGAGGGCACCTCCAAACCCCCCAGTTTCCACCTGCATTCTGTCTGTTGGCATCAGCAGTGAAACCATCAGCTATGTAATTTCTGTCAAACCATTCCAAGGTGTATTCCTGATGGGTTCCAAACTCTGGTTTGCAAAGGAAGTCAAGGTGCAGAATGAGCCTGGTTAACACAGTGCAGTTCTGGGCTCTCAGGGCAGTGTTTGTATTTTATTTTAATTTAACAGCCAGAAGCTCCTCTGTATGGAGGTGTTGACACTGATGATCAGCACCCACAGTACTGAAACGGCTCATCTGGGAGAGAAGTGGCTCTTCCCATCAGTGTAGCAGAGCCTGATGCCATAAAGATTAGATGGCATGCTTTTCAGAACAAACTAAGTAGTATCAGATACCTCTAAAATGAAAATATAGACACTTCCCACATTTTTATGCATAACACTGAGGAGTAATTCATGGTGGTGTAGATTTCTTTGAATATTGGAACAACTAAGACTGTTCCTCAATATTTCACCATTAAGAATGGGAGGAAAAATGAGCCAGGCAGTTCTCTGCTCTGTCAGGATCTTACAGGACTGATGAAAGCAGACAACACACACCTCATTGCCAAGCTGGCAGCTGATAAAAGTGTTGTAAACTAAAAGCAGCAAAACATTTGATATTTATTTACATGTCATCTTGTTTCATAATGAAAATCAGTACCAGAAAATGTTACTGCTTAACACAAACATGTTGAATGTGCTCAAGTACATAATGTTTATCTGCAGCTGAAAAAGTGATGTATCACTAAGTACAGAGGAGTTATGCTGAAAGAAAAAAGTCTTGCCTTTGTGGTTTTTTTGAACCAGATCCTAAAATCAGGCTGCTTATAATGAGCAATGTAGGCCTAAGAAAAGACCAAAATACGTCCATCACTTTGTCATTGATTTACTTACAGCAAATTCATTTTCAAGGTCAACAGATCCTTTCCGGACTGGCCTTGAGTAGTGGAACCGCTGCACGTTGTTGGACTTGTAAAAGCTGTAAGATTTCAAAAAGACTATTGTAAAATACAGAACCCAGAAATTAATGGATCTTGTCATAATATTTCATTTTGAGTCAATTGAATTTTTAATTAAAAGCAAATTTACTGCTCAGAAAAAAAGAATGTACTTTACTAGAAACTCAGGAGGCAACTCCCTTATCTGTAAATCAGGGCCAGCATGGAGGATTTTAGAAGTATTAAGTTTCAGGTCCTGACTGGGTGCATTTTCCAGGTTAAAAACCCCTCCAGAACATCCAGATTAATGTTCAAACCCACAGAAGAAGGACTAGAAGAGATTTCTCCTCTCCTGAACTCCTGTGTGGCAGAGACCCTGCTTGCTGGCTTATCACAGAATACAAAGGGAGCATGTTTGGTACAAAATAACTGACTGAACAGAGCAGATATTTCCTCCTGGACTGGAACACAGACGTGTTTTTCATTCATGGCACCTGCCAAATCAGTTTAATCCTGTCTAAAAATTCTGCTCAAAATGCAAACCAAACAAGCCATCAATAATAATTTCCTGTGATAGGTAAGGAAATGTATACATGGACTTGCAGAGAAGGACACCAATGCAGAGTCCTGTGATGGTCTATTCTATGGAGCTACTGATTCGTTCTCCATCACTGAGAGCACAGATTTCCACTGAACTTGTAACCTCTTGGCTTTCAACACTACCTATGTTGGAAGAACAGGGACTGCAGAGCTTTGCCTGTCCATAGAAAAATCTCTCCTTTGGTTTTTGGTTTCTGTTTTAAAGGTGAATCAAATTTAAAGCCATTTGAAGCAGGAGTTAATTTTGCAGAGAAAACAGAATCTCTTACAGTAAAAGTGAGCTGTGTTTTGGAAGCCCAGAGAAGGAAACAAATAGAGAAGCTGAGCTAAGCAAGCCATGGTGTGTTAATTCACAGGAACATATGATTTGTGATTCAAACTGCTGAGATTATCTTCATCAGTAAAGAAAGAGACTGGAAAACACTGCCACACTGAGTCAGATCCCTTCCTACAGCTCCCTCTGAAAGGACAGGCATTTTGAAGCTCTTTGATAGAATAAATGCACTGCCTGCAACTAATGTAACTAACAATTAAATGCCCAATAAAGTACACTCATAAAAGTAAGTGTCTAAGAGCAGATGTAATCAGCAATTTTGTTGAATCCTGCAGTTGAGACAAACCATTATAAAACCTCCCATCTGAGCAGAGATTGTGCTTTATGTGGAGCCCTTCATTCCACAAAGAGTTGCCAGTTCAAAGTGTGGGAGGACCACATTTCTAATCTGTCCTTCAGTTGCTGGTTTAAAAATGAATCAGGTTGAAACTGGGACCACGGTTTGTTGGGAACTCTTTTTTGAGGGGCTGTTGGGGAGTGTGTGTTTATTTCTAAGTCCTGTAGCACAAGACCTGTGTTTGTATCTGCTGTATTAACCTAGGTGTGTGTGACAAAGTGATTCTTATTTTTCCACTGTGAGTCATTTGCAAATTCACTAGAGATTCTGTAGAGGAGGCTGCAGACAAAGGTCTCGGCTGCTTTGGAGGCACTGTTAGCCAGCCTGTTCTCTTTGTAAAATTTAGGCTAATTAATTTCCTTTGGACAATTTATTTCCTTTATTCCCTTACAAAAGCTTGGCCACAGTACCAGGGGAGACCGTTTTGCCACCCTGTGTTTTGCACTTGGCAAGACAATCCATGACAAGGCTCTGCTGTACAAGAGCCTTCAACTCCACCACTCTCACACTGCCAGGGACCTCTAAGACCTCCCTCTCCATCACTTGTCCAAGAAGCTGTGGTGAAAACTCAGTAACTTCGTCCCAAAGCATGGTTTGCACCTCCCTGCCCTGGAGCCCCTAGGTGTTTCTTCAGAACCAGGTGGGTAGGTGCTCTTTCAGGAGTTTCCCAGGCAATACCTGGACAGAGCTCAGAGCAAGCTGCTCTAGGTGAAGATGCCCCTGCTCATTGCAGGGGGGTTGGACTGAATGGCCTCTGCAGGTCCTTTCCCACACAAATGAATACATAACTCAGTAAATTAGAACAATAAAAACTCCCAGGTTCATTGGCAAACGACTGAATTCACAAAACAGTGGTTGTCAGTTCAGGAATATGGGCTGGCCATCACCGTGCTTTTTGTTACAGAAATGCACTTACTTTATAATTTGATCAGGCACTGCCTTATTTTTGAATCTAGGCTGCTCCTCCAGGACTGGCTGCACTGTAAAACACTGGATATCTGGAATTGTGGGAGTTAAGGGCATGTTATTAACCATCAGCTGAAATGCTGTGGGCTGCAGGCAAAAACAAAATAATAACAATTAAAAAAATACATTTTCTGATTAAAATCTGCAATGTTCACGGTTTCATTTGTGGAGTTTCCTTGGCCAAAAAAGCGAAAATCTGCCAGTAGTAACCAGTGAATATATATTAATATTAATTTTGAACCGCACATTTTTATTATTTACTGAGCTTGAATATCTGCAGCTGAATTTATCACCCTGACTCATTCATTAAATTTTAAAGCCCAGCCAACTTACAAAAATAACAGCAACAACATGAGATGTTAACAGTTTCACTGTTTAGCTTTAGGCATGCATAAAGTCCTGATGGTGAATATTTCAGCTTCGAAATCTGTAATGGAACAGCCCTTTTACTTGAGATTTCCTTTTCCTATGGAAGTGTTATTTTTCAGCTCTGAATACTGTATTTGTAAGTAAATATACCTCATTCTTTCATAACTCAGTATATTCGAAACTCGTACCCTCTGGGTGGATTCTGGCGCATTTTTAAGTGCACAAACAGTGAGTATCTCTTGTTAGTTGCAATTAGAGGAGCAAATTCTCTCTCAAGGCCTGAAGCATGTAACCCCTAAACACAATCAATTAGTTAAGACACAAGACAGACTCAGGAGAGCTTGGCTTTCCAGCCGAATGTCCTATTTTAGACAAGCCGGTAATACTCCCACTTCAGTCCCAACAGTGTGAAAAGCAAGCAATGCTCCCTTTCTGTTCCAGAAGGTTCCACCAGAATGGATTCCAAAGAACATTACCTTGGAAATTAATAAAGTGAAAAAAAAAAAAGCCTGATGCAATGAGGTGATCTCATATCTATTCAGTCAGTCATGATTTAAATCAGAACATGGAAAAAAAAGACAATCAGAGTTCCTGTTAGCAAGAATAATTTAGGGCATTCTTAAAAGTTGGTTAACAGTTTTTATGAGCTCATTTTTCCAGGAAAAGTTCTGAGAGCAACTTAAAGCATATTTATGTTGCCAAGAAATACAGGTGAGAGCCAAGTGTGGTTCATCCAGAGCAATTCCTTCTTCAAGGAAGACGGGAGTTTAACATCAAGACACAACACCTTAAAATGTGAAATAAGAGGTAATTTGCTACTTTAAACCTGGCCAATTCAAGTGTGTGTCGCTAGTTTTGCCATTGGAAGAACCTAAAGGTAAACCACGTATGAACTTCAGTGGATTTCCCTCCCTGAAAGGGCTGTCAAGTCCTGGCCTAGCTGCCCAGGGCAGTGGTTGAGACACCAGCCCTGCAGGGGTTTCAAAGATGTGCAGACGTGGCACTTGGGGACATGGGTTGGTGGGGAGCCAGGTTTATGGCTGGAGTCAGTCTCCAGGGGGGGTTTCCAACCTAAATGTTTCTCTGATGAATGCAAGAGACAGACTCCTTAGCACTGTGAAAGAAATCCTAGGAACAACACACGAAACCCATAAAGGACATGTAGAACCACAAACAGAGCTGCCACATCAACAAACTCCCATCCTTTGTAGGAAATTAGTTTCACACAGCTGAATTCCTGCTGCAAACACGGCTCCCCCAGCCCCTGTGTCGAGGATACACTGCCCAGGAGATGTTTTCACGTCGTCCCCGGGCGCTGCCGTGGTGTTCATCCTCTCGGCGCTGGGGAACTGGCTCAGCAGCTGCGCCTGGAAATCCTCCCTCCTCTCGTATTCCTTCCCTCGGTAGATGAACACCTTGTTCTGCAAGGAAGACAGAGCTCATTTCTTGGGCTCTGCAAAGCTGAAAAAGAGTTATCAGCACAAACACACGGGGCTCTCCGGGTTTTGGAATGAGTGCCACTGGCGTCTGAATATTGATCAATTGTAAAGCCAAACAGCATCTTGACCAGGTGCTGGAATGAGGCAGAGACTTGGTCTCAAAATTCTGTTATTCAGAAAACTGTAATGGCGGTGCAATGCTAACATATTTCACTATTTCCCCCTTTAAACCTGGAAAAACAGGGCCTCTTGTTGCTTCTCAAGAGTAAAAAAAGCTACCCTGTTCTCTGTGGTGTGGGAGAATTCTTTTTTTAACAAGAGCACATCAAATATTCAGGTTAGTTTTATGCTCTGAACTCGTGGTTAAAACCAAGCAAAAACCTTGTAAAAAACTACATAAATTCCAGCTGTGCATGACTTCCCAAGTTTGTCAAGTTTCTTGAAGAAAAAGAAGACCTTTTAATCTCTTGATATTACTCCTGGTAGTCAAAAATGGAGAAAAGGAAAGAAGATGGAGTAGATTCAGCATACGTTGAATAAAACCAGTTCAAACTTACCATAATTTTCCTAGGATAGAAACCATCTGTTGCCATTAAAGAAAAAGCTTAGTTGGTATGACCATGCCAGCTAAGGGCATGTTTGAGGTCACAAAAGCAGTATTAACATTAGTTATCATGAGGAACACAGGAAAACAAGGGAAGAAACATGAATATCACACTGACCAAATTCATTGTGCATCCGCATTTCAATTCCTGCATACACATCTTGTCCTGCCAACTTCTGAACTAGCAATGGGCAGTGAGGGAACCAGAACGTCACAGGTATTTCCAAAGCACAAACTTGAAACTCTTGTCAGCTCATCCACTAAAAACACCAGCCACGAGTGAAAGTGGATTTGGGATTTAATTTGAATGCAAGTTAATGACATTCTACTGGTTATCAACAGCCTGTGTGGAGACCAGGACAAATTACATCATATTGCTGCACCTGGCTCTCCTATATCACTTCACTAAATGAGATATCTTTAGTTTCCACAACCCAACTAAGAAAGAATCTACATAAAAGCATCTGAAAGCTTTTCATGGACACTCTTACAAGCAACAATTCAGATTTCAGCATCCAAGCAAAAGGAAATCCAGGGAAAATATCTCCAGAGACTCACTTGCATTACCAGAGTGCACCTGTATGTTTAGGAACATAAGAAAATAGATTAAAAAAAAAGGTAAGAATTTAAACAAATTTACCCGTAGAAATGTGGGGAATCCTTGGCCATAATACCCAACGGCAAAATAATCTGGTTTAGGTCTCAGAATTTTCATGATGTTTTCATAGAACTTCGCTTGCTGAATCTGAAAGCAAAATCAACTGGAATTACTTATGTTTGGGGGTTCCATCTCTTATTTTTTAGCCTCTTCAGCAGGGCTGCTTCTTGTGCTGCAGCTGCTGGATGGGCAGGAGCTGGCAATTATCAGCTGATAATCAGCACACACACGACACTGCTGAGGGACATAAATATTCTGTACATTTATGTGCAAATCTAACACAGAGCTAAGTGTTTCAGCTTTGAGATTTGACCTTAATTTAGCAGCTTGAAAAGAGAAAAGCACCAAAGTCATACTTGGCCACTGATAAGGAAAATGAAGTGATACATTTGGAAAAACTCCATGCCTCGAATATTTCCTGAGCTTTGGATCACTTCAGACTTTTGCCCGAGCCTCATGTTAAGGGCACACACCATGTAAAGGGCTTAGAACAATTTCCTCCCTGAAATCCCAAGTGCCATTGAGGTGTTGAGTGTGAGAATGCAGCACTGCAACTTGAATGGAACTGGCAAAAAGAATGCCTTTGATTTTACGATATTGGGAGAAAAAGAAAGTTTTTTATAAACAGCACTGCTCAGGAACATCGTGTTTTGATTCCCATGGTTTCTTTGTGCATGATTCAGGGTTGTCTCTTGAATGAGCCCTAAACATTTGGTAAAAATCGTGCCAGAGTGGAACATTGGGTGTAGAAAAAAGGAGGTATGTGGGGGATGGGATTCTTCTCAGATTCATTCAATTTTAATGAAAACAAACAACTGAACATTTTATCTTCCGTCAAAATCTTTCTTCCAGCCTTTGGATCCAGCTCTGATTCCTTGTGCTCTAATACTTCCACAGTCCTGATTAGGACAGAATTCTTCAGGCTTGTCAAGATTCAAGTTGCTCAAATTGAATGGAAAATTTAGAGGAAAAAGTTCATCCAGGTTCTCTTTTTACACTAAACCGTACAGAGGCCTCAAAACCTCGTTATATTTCTTTTAAACATGGCCTTTAAATTGTTCTAAATGTTTATTTAATCCACAGAAATGTCACAATACCACAAGCAGATGTCCATGGAACTTCATCCTACAGCTCTTTGCTGTTCTCTGCTTTACCACTGGATTGTTACTGTGAAGCAGCAACTCTTTGACAAATGAGTTAAAAATCTGTTGGAAACAACGAGCTCATAGGCAGCTGTGCCATTTGTTGGCTCAGAAATACTAATTTCTGTGACTGAATTATTTTGAAGACCTTTATATAATCTTACCAGGTTCTGACTGAGAAGCTCATAGTCAAAAACCTCCTTTTCATACTGCTCTGCAAGCTCTTTGCACAAAGATATGGCTTCTTCCCACATCTGCAATGCAACCAACACATCCAAATTGTAAATAGAGGGCCAACAAACAAGTTTTTAATGCATCACAGTTTAACTACAGTTTTATTGATTATGCTCTCTTTAAAGTGCAGTCATTTATTAACTGCACGTTTAGAGTGAAAGGCTCGAGGCAATAATAAACTTTAGGAAAGCAGATTTAAGGAAAAAAATAAAAGTGTTTTATGATTCATTACAGGAAGGAATAAGCAAACCAACTTTATTCTTAGAATAAGAATCAGGTACATTAAGAAGAGTGAATCACAGAGGTGACAACATCCAGAACACTGCCCAAGCTCAGAGCAGTGTGAGAGGGGACTGGTACCTGCCACTCCTTCAAACAAATTCACGTCGCAAAACCTCCTGCAGCACCCACAGTCACGGGTGGCCTTGCACATGACAGCTCTCTCAGTTAGCTGAAAAATAAGCCTTAAACTGCCTTTCTTTCACACAACTTAAGATGTGCCTGGGAGGAACTGTGGAGCTGCACTGGCAAGACCAGGACAGCCTTTCCCATCTGATGTGGGTGGGAAAGCAGCACAAAAGTGGGTTTACAGCAGGTACAAACTCCCTCTCTGGAGAGTGTTTCTCGCATTCTGTGAGGCTTCTCACCTGTTCAGAATAAAGGGGGGTTTCTGAGCACAGCTCTGCTGATTTGGAGATGCTGGTGGTGCCATGTGGTCCTGAGTCAGGTGGAATCAGCTGCTGCCAACCTGCTCTGATGGACCTGAGGAAAGCCTGAGTGCTGGGTTCTCCGAAATCACGAGGATTTTGTCACCCTGGCCCAGTGGGTGGACACTGCTACACTGGAGATCCTTCAGGTACCAACAAAAACCCTGAAACACCAATATCTTTCTACCTTCTGAATTATACGAAGGAATTTTTTCAACAAGCAGTACTGAATTGCCTTCCCTCTTTGTATCTTTGGCTACAGCTGAACAAGACATAATGACTTAAAAGTCTTGTTGGGCCGGGAGATTAATTATCCAGCACTGCAGAATTTTCCCTGCTTTCTAGTTCTTTGCTTTATTTCCAAAAATCTCAGCTCTGTTGTTATTGTGCTGGCAGGTAAATTTATTAACAGTTGGCTTTTTAAAGCTGAACTAAATGGAGGTGCTGAACAACACACATTTTAAATGGAGAATGCAATTCTCATTCTCCTCTGAAACAAATATGTTCATTTTGAACTGTGTGGTTTTCAGGGAGGGAAGCACTGAATGGTCTTGAAATAGAATCTGTGTAGCCCATATTCTTTTCCTAGTAAAGGGAAGCACATTCAATATTTTTATTGCATTTTATGTGTGCCTGACAAGGATGACAATGCGTTGAAACATTAGCTGTCTTGCCTCGTGAGGGTGGTTGTTAAAAGAACATGTTCCTGTGGAACAGATATTCTCTGTGATTAAACTTTCAGGACAAAGTTTGGGTTTTGACCCCCACTTCAGAGGAGCTTTCCTACACAAACACTTCAGGAAACCATTCAGAACAGCAGAGTAAGGAGAGACTTCGCAGGGGAGCAACTCTGCAGACCTACCTTTCCCTTGTCGAAGTATTCTATGATCTTCTCATAGAGATTCTCTTTCAGGTGCCGGTAGGTCTGCGAGCACTGGAACTCTGTGGACATCACTTGGGGCGCACACTGCTCATCCGACCACTGCGAACAGGGACACACCAAAAACCCACGGCATTTTGGGGTTACACCTTCCAGCCTCCCACGAGCTCTTGTTCCCCGGGCTGTTCTAAGGGATTTCTTCCCAAGTCTTGTTTACCCATCCACAAAGAAACTGGGAATGTATTCACTACCTCTGAGAGAAGTGCTGGATTTCATGTGATAGCCATGACTAGACACAGCACTTTAAATATCTGTGTTCCTTCCTGCCCCCCATGCAAAAGCTTCAGATAAATATGTATGGGAGAAAATTAGTTCATTTTATTTCAGTGATATCCTCTCGACTGACTTAGTTTTGATTTTTTATATTAAAATATTCCATATACTATTATCTTTGTTTACACCAATACATACAATGTACCTCACGTATTCCTATGATCAGAAAAACAAAAATGAATGTTAAGCAAAAGAGCACTGTGGAAAGGCAAATTTATGTGGTTCTGCACTAAAATAAATTCCCTAAGAAATATCAGATTTTTTGCTGAAGAGCATTGAAATTTTGAAGGTTGCCTTGAAATGGAAATGCGTCTTACTGACCATTTCTATTCATAATGTCAGTTACAATGAGAACAAACATCAGTTGCAGTGAAACATAATTACCAGCTACAAAAGAGAGCCAACATAATTTGGTAGTGTGATCCTTATTATTTAAAATTAAAACTTAGATGTCCCCCCCATGACAGCTGGGAAAAACTGTTTAATTTTCATAACTGCTATGCTTAGGTTAGTAAGAAATGAGCAAAATAAAACCCACACAATGTTCTCTCTATTAAAAAGCCCTGTTTTTTCTACAGTATTTTTTCTCAGCAATATATGGCTTTTAACCACCTATAGAAAATGTAATTTCAACAATTAATGTTAACTTTGTATGACTTGCTGCAGTATTTTTAACTAGAAACTTGAATACTGCCGTGGAAAATAACTAATATGCAGTAAATCTGAGATTAAGACAGTCACTTGAATATATAAATTTGAAAATTGTGAACGTTTAATTATGTATTGAGTTCAGAGAATCTCACCTTCAAGAGCCACGTATGGAGCAGAAGGGTATAGGCTGCTTCTGTGTAATTCTCACAATCTAAATGAAGATCTCGCAGCTTGTACAAATACCTGATGGAGGAGAGAGCAAGGATTAGGCTGAAGATTGGCATGACTGGAATACTGAGTGTGCAAAGACTTCTCCAGAAGAGGAAACTACACAGATGTCCCACTGTCACTTGCCGAGGAGCCTTCAAGGACACTGAGGGGGCTGGAAGCCCTGGCAATTTGTTCAGACTCTTCTGTGATATTTTGGTGCTGAAACTTTGGGCACAACGGGGTGAAAAAGAGCCACCTTCCTTCTGGGAACTGCTGTGAGCTCCACCTCGAAGGGGAAGAACTATTGGACTCCAGGTGTAAGACAGAGATCTAGTCCATCATTCCTGGACTGTTACTCAAGCATTTGCCTTTCTCTTTAGCACTTCCCTCTTGCAGCTCCACATTTTCCATGCTGTACAGCTGAAACCACAACAGGTAAAGGAGAAAATGGGAAATACCAGCCCAGAAAGACAAATAAAGTCCTTGCACAACTTGGAAAGTGGTACAGGGAGAAGATTTGTTCTAAACTCAACATTACTCACTCTACCCTTGATCCCTAGGGCAGCATTCCTGCTGCCAGCACAACCAGTGCCCATCGGGGGACTCAAGCTACATCTCCAGCAGCCAGAAAGCAGAAGTGCATCCATTTCTCTGTGTTTTGGGACATAGGAGCTCCAAGAACCTGCAGTTCAAGGCATTCCCCTTCCCAGATATCAGCCCAACAGCATATGTCCCCCTCAGAGGGAGGGCTGATCCTGGCTCACAGCACCAGGCTTAGCTCTGAACCCCCTTCCGAGCTCCTTTCTGGGGTGCTGGGCTTTGTTCTGCACAGTTTCCAGGAGAGGAAAGGCAGGAAATCAGAATCACAGAATTGTTAGGTTTGGAAGGGATCTCATCTAGTCCAACCCCCCTTCCCAGGCAGGTGGCACAGGTGGGTTTCCCACAGGTGTGGGACATCACCCCTGATGTCCAGGTAGGTTTGGAATGTCTCCAGACAGGGAGACTCAATGACCTCCCTCTGTGGGCAGCCTGTTCTAGTGCTCTGCCACCCTCTATGGAAAAAAGTCCTTGCTCACATTGAAGTGAAACTTCACCAGCTTCAATCTGCTGCAGTTGGCATGCAAAAGTCTTGGGGACAGTGAGAGGTCACGTCACCAGACAGTGCCTTGCCAGTGACCCTGCCACTTTGTAGGGCTGCATATTGAATGAGGTGTGGCAGGCTGGGCCATTCTACAAAGCCTGCCTTTCTAAATGCTTGAAACACCCTCCCTCAAACATCAAATCTAACTGCATTTTCTCAATTTTCAACAACTAACAAGGAACGTGAAGTGATTTGATCGACTAAAGGTTAATTCTCATGGAAAAAAAATGTTGCTGCTGAATTACATATAAGTCGATTGCCAATTGCTGGAGGCTGAAAAAGCCATGCAGGGAGAATGCAGATGAGGCCAGGCCCACCACAGGGTCACTGGGGAGGGGACAGGAGTGTCAGGGACAGGAATCCAAGCACACCAGTGAAAGCAGAATGCACAAGACTGTCTTGTTAGCCTGTCCCAAAGAGATCCAGCAGAAGAGCTGCCATACCTGATGTACATCTCCTCACGGTTGATGTCCTTGTAGAAATTCTAGGGACACAAACATTGAAAAGTTATCTTCTACTGCATTTTAATAAAAAACAAGAAACATGTAGATACATGTGCTGAGGTTTTGCTTTTCTTGCTTATTGCACTGTGTAAAAAGCAGATTATTTACAGACCATCTGAAGCTTAAACCTGCAGCTACCACTTCAAATAATTTAGGTATATGTATGTGTTATTATACATAAATATGTATACTTCTAGTTCTTTAATGAAACAGCTAGTGAAAGTTTGTCTGTAGGAGAAGAGGAAAATATGGTTATCCAAATGTATTGACATAATAAACCACATGCTCTGGCTGCACCTGCTGGCCAGAAAAGCTGGTCTGTATTGAAGCAGGTATGCAGCACTGTAAACACATAATATGGTAGTGCAATGCCTCTAAAAGGGCCAATACCAGGAGTAAAGCTCATTCTTCGTCACCATAATGTGTTTGCAATACAATGTATGACAAGAATTGTCTCTTGAAGAGCTGCAGGAACTCATGTCACTCTGAGCAGCAATTACTGAGGAACAGAGAGCATGTGAGTGCAAGGCTTTAAAGATGATGGAGCTTCCTCCTCAGCTTTGAGGAATTCCCTGGGGAAGGGACCTCTGTATGAAAGATCGTCATTACAAACAAGGACTATTAAAAAAGACAGGGTGGCCTGGGACCAGGTCAGAGACTCCAATCCTCCTGGCACCTCCCTGGAAGTGCAACAAGGTTTCTTCCCCACATTTAAACCCCAGCACTGTCGAGCTCTTGAAGCAGCAAGTGGGTTACTTCTTCATGCACATCTGAAGCTGGCAAAATCCCACTGGCATGTAAAGCCTGTCAAAAGGTACAGGCAGGTGAGCAGTAAGATTCCTTATTCATCCACAGAATCAAACTGGATAAAACATACAGGCAAAACCAACAGAGCTGAGGGGATGCTGCTTTAAGGCTTATATGTTTATCCATGGAAACAGATGCAAAAAGTTCTCGTTTCAGAATTGATATCACTGATGGTTGTTTTCACCCACTCCTGTCCCTGGGAGGATTTCCCTTCACCCTCAGTAAATGAGCTCTAATGCTCTTGCCCCACTCCTAGGGGAATCCCAGCAGGGAACGTACCAGCAAGTTCACAGTGCAGCTCATGCGGTTGTCCTTGCTCTCGTCGTTCATCACGGCCCTGTAATCCAGCAGCTTCTCCAGGAGACCTTTAATGAGGCTCACAAACCTCCTCACCAAGTCACGGATGCCAGGGTGCTCCTGGGCACACTCTGTAAGGCTGCAGACACAAAAAGGGAGGTGAAAATTAGGGGCCCTTCAGTCAAAAAACTCTCTGGACCAAAAGGTGAAGACAGAATTAGGGTTAGATCAACTGCAGAATGCACTGGAAATTCCCTTTGGGAGAGAGTAATTTAGAGAGCCAGAAGACAAGTGGCATAGAAATCAAATTTAATAAAAAAGAAACATTTGCTCTTCCTGTCTGAAAATGACTTTGAATTCAAGGGTGTGCCCACAACTTCAGGACAGAGTGACCTGTACTTGTGTTATCACAAATCCAAGTCTCCGGAATGCCACCCATTGCAATAAACAATATTGCAAAATATTTTAATAAACACCGCACCTTCCTGTCCTCAGCATAAAATGCAACAACATTTTCTTTCGTTTTGTGCTGCTATGTGTGAGTAGAAAGTTCAAACTAACAAAAGTTACAATTTTAGGTCAAAAAAGGCATTCACTAACAAGGCCTCACCAGAGTAATTTGTCCTTGAGAAATAAGGAAAACCAAACAATCAACTTTCCGCAGATTGCAAAGAGCAGCTCAATCTTTTGATAAAAACACAGGAAAATGAGTTTTACACAATGGCATCATCACATTCAATTGACATTAGCAAAGCATTAACATGCACTGCTTCTATAAAGTGCTGAAGTGATTTAGCAGTAGATATTTCACTTCACTATCAGAGCTCTGTTTTCAAAGTTTAACTATTTAAATATAATAAGTGATTATTAGCATCCCCTTATTGATGATTTTCTTTCTTTGCCCAAGAGCTTTCTTCCTCTATTTAACATTGTGATTTTCCACTGGGATCCTCTGTGTCAAACTGTATTTTATATACATATTTTCACATAAATATATAGGTGCATGCACTGGCTCTGGCAGGGGTGTAGTTAATTCTCCCCAGCACAGCCCTGCTGTATTGGTAGCTGGGAAGGTTCTCTGCCCAATTATCAATTGTGCTTTGCATCATTGTTTTCAAGACACTCAGCTAAAAAATTAAATTATTATTATTTTTTAAGTACAGTATTTAAAAAAAAGCCACTGTAAACTGTGAGGTTTTAATTAATTTAAAAAATATTTTGTTACCCGTCATAATTCTTTAAACCTTCTGTAGAAAATCCTTATTCCTATTAACTTCAGCTGCAAGGAAATGCTGGAATTCCTCTGCTGGGACACAGGGAGTGTGGACATGGTTGTCTGGAAGAACTTGTATGTTGGACAAGATTGAGAGGGACAGAGGCCAACAGATAAAAGCAGAGCACTTTAATTGCTGTGGCCTGGCCAGTCTGAAAGAACAGCTGGAATATTTAAGTATATAACAGAAATATGGCTTATAATATTAAATACACTGCAAATTGAAGGGGCTGAAGGGATGACAATGGGCAGAAAAAGCTGGGGCATGTTAACTGATATTTGTGGAAAGGAAACCATAGAAGGAACTGGAATAATATACAGGAAAAATGGTGTTATTTTACATAGATGAGTATCAGAAACAAGGTGAGGCACTAACACAGTCACCATTCCAGTGACTATCAGGAATTTGTGCCAGAGGTTCCCTTGTAGGGACAGCAAAAAAGGAGACCTCTGTACACCACCTGAGTGCACCATGGACACGAGCCACCCAGACATCAACTCTGACAGAACCCACAGGCTATGGCTTGGTCTCACCCTGGCCATAGCACAGAGCTCCAGGCTCAGAGAAAGATGAACTGGAGTACACATAAAGGAGAACTACAAAAGGACCAGGAGAGAGGAACACCTACTCTTCAGGGAAGATTTAAAAAGTTGCATTGCTCAGCTTTATAAATTAATCCCATTAAAAAAGACCATAAAGCTTCAGAAGAAATTTTTCCTCCCAGGAGGGAGCAAGAAACGTTTGAATTTTTAAACAGAGCTTGAAAAAAAATCAGAAGATTTAAAATAAAAAAATATTTTCAATAAAGATCAAGAATACAACTGCATAACGTGGGCCACTGCAATGATGGGAAAGCTGCCAAATGTTATTTTCTGTTGTGCCTATATTAGTAACTAAAACATGCCAGAATTCATTTGCTGAGCCTGAGTACAAGTGGCATGGCTCAACAGAGCTCCATTCTCCTGCATTTCCCAAAGCAGGGCAGCCTTGTGTCCTCTGCCTGCTGCAAAGAGCCTCTCACCTATTCCATTTTATCCCAGCTCCTCCTTGGGATTCTCCAGGACAGCACTCACCAGCACAGGCCATTCCCCCACCATGGCCACTCTGATAGGAGCAGGGACAAGTTCCAGGCACTGCTTAACTCAACTCCTGCTGAAACTATTGAGTGTATCGGGCATTGACAAGTTCCCAGCAAGCCACCAGTGTGGGTGAATGTTGTTGGTAGAGGTGACCATCAGCCCACCTGACAGTCAATGACCTCTGCTAAATATCAGCATTCAGGTGGCACTGGAACCGTGCTGGAATGCAGACAGACAGAGGAAACCAGCAGACAGGCAGAGGGAACCAGCTGAGGAAAATACGACCCGAGGAATAAATGTGGAGCCCTGTTTAACTGGGTCTTGAAACCTCTGATTTGAAAGGTGTGAAGGCAGGGAGTTTTACACCAAACCAAACTAATGAGGAGAGGAAGGAGAGGGAGAAGAAGGAGGAGGAGAAGGAGAAGAAGGAGGAGGAGGAGGAGAAGGGGAAGGAGAAGGAGATGGGAGCTCCTGTCACAGGCAGGTCACCTGCTTTAACTGTCCCTCTGCAGGTGTCATTCAGCAACTTCAAGGATGGGACAAAAATATTATCTGGAGATAAGATGAAGTGATGTCTTTAGAACTGTGGAAACATTGAACTTGGAGCCCTGTATAAAGTGGGTCAGTAGCAGGGGGACAAACCAGGTATGTCAAAGCAAGGAGGGTGCCTTGGGAAGGCAGGAGAGAGAATGCACTGCAGGATGTTTGATGGCACTGTTTGCCTGCACTGCTGGAAGCTGGGGTGGAACTGGGTAGGTGCCACTTCTCTAGAAAAATGTTAGAACAAGGCAAGCAAACAATGTCACAGAGGTCAGAAAGAGTGAACTTCAAAGAGCCTCACACACAAGATCTGAGAAAAGCTTTGCTCTTTGCATTGGCACAGTCTCAGTTTGAATATTCTCTCCAGTCTTAAGGCAACCCACTAGTTCAAAATAGATGGAGACATTATAGGAATGTCCAGAGAATATTCCACATGATAAACTGAAATATTGGGGTTGTTTACCCTAAAGGAGGAGCCCAAAAGAAATTACATAGCAACCTTAAAATTTGTTAAAAGCTGCTGGAAAAATAAAGAGCCAGAATAAATGATTCTTTATGTCCCCCTGGGTAAAACAAGGCATAATTGGCTTAAACTGAGGCTGTATTTAAAACTTTAGCTGTCCTTGCCTGTGTAGCACCTTCAAAGAATAGTTTTATATTGCCTGAAAAGTGTCAGCACTTTTACTTTTTTCAAGTTTCTATATTTTGTCTGCTTCCTCATAGGACAAAAACTAAACTCACATGGCAAATGTTTAAATTAAGGTTGATTCAAACCAAGTTACTTTTTAATTAGAACATAATGACCTATTACTAATAGATTATATGAATCAGTATTTAAAAAATTTTTTAAAAAAAGCTTTATCTGAAAGTGGACTTTTTTTCCGTTGTTGGTATGACCAAAGCTTTCATGGTTCATCTGGTGAGGGCTGTGACTTCTGCAAGTTTGGGGCAAAGTAAAACACACAAGGCCAGGGACAGAGTCTCAGGGTGGGGCACCAGGACTCCACCAGTGGCCAACACATCACACCCAACTTGCCACCAGTGAAAACCCAGCTATTGTGGGAGTAAAGCTAAGTGGGGGTGCTCAAGAGGAGAAGGGGATGCTCCATGATACAGTCTGAGGCTTTGGGATTATCAGAAATAGAGAAATACTTTAATCAGACTGCAGCATTTCACAGTGTTCTCATTCCAGGATAGGCACCTTATTTAAATGCTGACAATAATCTCCCGGAGTCCAACATAGACATGGAGAAAAGCAAGGAAAGCATTTTAAAATGCCTCCTGCTTATTAGTGTAAATAAACCCAAGAAAGGTTATAAACAGAAGTAGGGAAACACTAAATAGTTAGGAGAATATTTGCTTATGCTTGAAAGTAGTATATGCAAATGCAGGTTAGGTATAATTTCTTTGTAATTTAGTTGAAGCACAGAATAATGAAAAGCAATGAGGAAAATAATTCTGATGAGCAAAACTACAATTCAAACGGAGCTGTATGATCAAAAAAAAGTTGCTGAGATTCTCCTTTAAGTGAGGTTACCAACGTGAGAACTAGGAATACATAGATTGAAAGAGATAAAAATATATCCTAAAGACATTTATTCTTGTGCATTACTTACATGGACTCAAAGAGCTGCATGTAATGTTCGTCCCCTCGTCCTCCTTCCACCTCATGGTCCAACTTCAAAATTATTTCATTCTCAAACTAACAAAGAAAGAAAAATCAAAACACTGAGCAGTTATCCAGAGCTCAAGCACATTTCAACATGGCACCAAATCTGTCCTTCTTGTAGTTATGTCACACATTCGTTCACATGAACACATTGAGATGCCCAGAGAAAGCATTAGCAGAGACCTAGAGTGAAATAAAGCTCTGCTGCTTCACATCTAATTATCTAATTATTAAAAGCTCTGTAAAAAGGACAGAATTAATGGCTGTGCTAACACAGCAACTTTTCACACAAAAATGCACACAGCTGGCCTACATGAATAATTCTCTTTCTCCCTGGAGAGTTTCTGTGTAACTGAGAGCTTTGGTAGACTGGGATCCAAATCCCCCTGTCAGAGAACTGGAAAGCTTTCACAGTTTAAAGATTTTATCTACTGTACTTTCAGGTGACTGCAATGCAAGATTTGTTACCATATACATTAGTACATCAGCAGCAAAAGGTTCAGCCCTGAGCTGAAGAAGCCGAGGGCTACAGAGGGGAAAACATCCCTTCCTCTTAGAACACCAAGCAGGTCATGTATCTCTCCAGATGTGTTTTAGAAGGGAAAGCTCCCTCAGTTGTCAAGAACATGAAAACATGTTACTGCACTTCTTCAAGCAGGGCATGACTAAAACTCTCCACCCAGACAAATTGACTTGGAATTTTTCAAGAGCAAAGGCCAAACATTCCCCATTTGTCTCCTGCTTCCAGCCCAGACCTGCTGTCCATCCTGATCCTGCAAACTGCTCTTAAGACAGAACAATTAAGTGGTTGTTGCTTCCCTCAAGGAGCTTGGAAACAGCATCTCGAGCAGCCAAACTTCTAAAAACTCCTTACACAAAGAGCAAATCCTGGATGCAGAGAAGCAACAGAGCAGATACAGCCCCTCTTCTAAAAAGGGCAGGAGGAAGGAGCAACTTCCACCACTTTATGTTCCTCACCCCAGGGCAAAACAGCAAAGCCAAACCCACAACAACAAATGCGTGCGGTCAGAATGCAGCTCCAGGCAGACAAAGATCAAACACAGGGGTTAAACACATTGCCTTGAAACAGTACCTATTGTACTAAGACTAGAGAACAGAGAGCTACCATTGAAAAATTGCTTCACAGCAAAAATAAAATTTCTCTCTCTGGTGCAGACCAAAAGGAAGTTTAAAGGGCTCACAACTAACTCCTGTGTGTGAGCAGTAGGTGTATTAGTGTTTATATGTGTATTAGTAGCATGGGTAACATAAGTGCATGGCACTTTCAGGACAAGGAAATATTAAACAAAAGCACCCAATCCAGCCATTTTTTAGAGCTGAAGTCTGTGGGCTTCTGCAGAAAGACAGAAATCTGGGGATTTAGTGGAAGTCAAGCACCAGTTAAAAACTGCCCACCTCTTAAATGCTTCCTAGTACTTATTCAGCAGGTAGAGAATTGATTACTTCTCAAAGAGGCGGTAATTTCACTTTGCTGGATCTGAACGAAAAACCCTCTTCCTAAGCATCTTTCCTGCAGTTTCTCAACAAACTGCAAAAAAACAGTCAGTTGCTTGGATCAAAACAAGTGAAAAAGCTGGCAGAAATATAGAATAAAATTTGAGTGTTGCTGTGCCAAAATGAAGCCCTGGAATTAAACACTCCTCTAACTTAAGAGCACTAATTTATCTTTAAATCCACTTTCCTATCTGTCCATCAGATCCAAGGAATCTCCATATCTCTGGACACACCACCAAAGCAAGAGAAAGGCCATATTTTGCAGATGGATCTGTCTGGATGTGTTGCTGGGGTGGTCTCCCATTGCCCTGAAATCCTTAGGCACACCACAGTTTGCAGACCCTGGAGCAAGAAAGGTGGCTGTTTCCAGCAGTGACACCTCCCATGTACCAGGGGCTGGCTGGGAACCCCCCCAGGCACTCGTTTCTTGCCCTGGAAGGACAGGACACTGCACTGGTACCCCCAGGAATGGGCATGTGTCCCCTACAAGGCTGGGAGAGCCCGAACACCCCATGCTGGCAGCAAGGCAAGCAGCCCAGGAAAGCTCCCCAGATGGCTCCAGCCATCGGCAGAACACACGGTAGATGCGAAACAGAAAAAGCCAAACACAAACAGAACGACTTATTTGAACAAAAATATAAACACAGCTGAGTTCATCTTGCCCAAGCCAAGTTAAACCTGCAGCGTAACTCAAACCCCGTGTTTATTTCAATGATGTCATTTCCCCTACAGAGCTCATTTATTTTTAAGTTCGATTTTTTTTTGTTTGTTATTTTTTAAGCAATCGTTTTCTAGCCCTTTGGCCTCAAATTGCAGGCAGAACAATCAGCACGAGGTTGTTTGGTGGTGTGTTTTCCCCTGGGAAGCCTTAATTAAATGCTGTCTGATCCTGGAAGGAAAGCTGGGTTACCAACTTTTGGAGGCTGGGATACCTAACACCATGTGCCTGACACATGAACAAGAGTTTCCCATTTTATTTGGGGGAGAAAAGGATGTATTTGCAGGACTAATTCTACCCACAAGCACGGAAACTAAGTTGGGTAAACTGCCTTTCCAAGATCCCTCACTCTCTGAGCTCATGATAGACAGAGCCTTGATGGCTAGAATTAGCAGGTAATAATGGCTCCCTCCCTACATCTTCAATTAAAGTTAAAATTATAAACTTATATAACGCTGCTTGGAGTGAATGGAAGTTACATATGCAACGGAGAAGGAGGGATGGGAAGAAAATGCCTTAGTGTGTCATACACCTACATATGGATTCCAGCCTGGGGAGTATTTCTGGATAACGTGTCATTCTTGAGCTAATCTCAGGGGGAATTTGACTTTTCCCTGTGTGTCCCCCCGAAGCAGAGCCCTGTACTGCAGCTGTCCCAGCACAGTCCCATGGAATGTCACAGAAAAGGCTTTTTGGTAAAGGTTATGAAATCCCGTGGGAGGAACACTGCAAGCTCTGGTTCCAGTGCTGGTTCAGGCTCAGCTTGGAAAGATGTTTCTGTTTGTGGGTTTTTTCCCCCCTCTCCCATTAGAGAAGATTAGATTAGAAATAAATTCTTTATTTTTCAAGTTCTGCAAAATTATATTTTATCTGAATATCATTCTGGGCTCCTGAGTGCCACAGGCACTCTGGCAATAATGTGTTATCATCCTCAAAATTTTATTCTGAGGCTTTCAGAGAATATCCTTATACTGTTAAATGTCAATTCATATATGCAAATTGTCCACAAGTAAGGGCTAGAGTTTGTGTGTTTGTGCATCTAATAATTATCCATTCATATTAATTATTTTTCCCCTTTTTATGAAAATGGCAACAATTTTAAACCATAAATCTTAATGTGCTTTTCCTTTAAAATATGTGGTTTTAAAAACCTACTGGAATGGCTAAACTTCAAGAGACCAGTCTATTCTCTTAATTACCTCAGCCCTGGGAAAGCAGAAGATAAACCCCACAACCCCTGAGCTGTAAAAGATGGCCATTTCTAAAGCAGAATCCAATGAGGCTCAATTATGAAACCAGTAATGATAAAAACTCTCTCTTCCCCTCCAACTGCAATAAAATGTCCTCGTTCCTTGGCACTGTGAAATACCGCCTGGAACTTCTTGCTCTTGTCCTTAGAGGTGATTTAAGGGTCACTGAAGTGCCTGGCAGCTCCAAGGCTCCCAAAAAGCTGCTGCTCCTGCTCAGCGGGCAGTTTGAGCGATGAGTTCTCTGGGTTTGTGCTCGGCACATATCGCTGTGCCTCTCCCAGGGGATGAGCTCTAAGCCATGTGCAGAAAACATTTTTAAGACAACAAATATAGGACTATCAGGACATGGAGAGAACAGATGCACAGAGGCAAAGTGGTTTTAAATCTTGGCCTTGAACCAAAAGTTTTGCACAGTGGAATACAGACCAAAATGGAAATTCCATCTGCTCGTTTGTTCCACACTTAGTTGACACAGAAATGCCCCAAATGATTTAAAGAATTAAACATAGCTGGCTACACGAGATATTTATACTTACATGTGTCTAAGAAGATGCCTTTTTTGTTTGTCACTTACCCTTACAAAGGCTGTTTGAAATTAATTATTTGTGCAACTACAAAGCTTGAATATCCAATTTAAAATTTCCTGTGGAAATGTACTCTGAAACACAGAACAAGGTGAGCCCAAAGAGTCTGCTGAGAGTGGAGGTGGCAGATAGGGAAGAAAACAAAGGGTACTCCATGCCCAGGTAAGAACTGCAAGCAGTGACAGGAGGCTTAAATCACAATCCCAAGTGCTCTGTCCCACCATCCTTATTTCTATTCCACCAATAAAAACCTTTCATACCCATGATTTAAAAATTCTTTTTCAAAATGACTGCAGAAAACACCTGAGGAAGGTCAGCTCCTGCCAGTGGTTATTTTTCTCCCAGTAAAGACTTAGAAAAGTTAGAGTTCCCTGGTAAATGTGATAATATGGGATGAACTATTCACTGCTACCTTCGTCAGATACTCCCTATTGAAAACTGGAAGTTTTGGCTTATCAGTATCTGTCAAAAGGAAAGGGATAAAGAAAAATGCAGATTATAGAGGATCCCCAGAGGTCATTTAACTCTCCCTCCTACTTAAGAAAGGGCTGCCTTCAACATAAGCCTTGCTGCTCAGAAGCTTTTTCAGTAAAATTCTGAAAATTTGGATTAAGATCCTGCAACCTCTCTGGACCCCTTTCCCAGTGTCTTATTGCTGTCAATGCAACAAAAGTTGTGCCTAAATCCCACTAAATCACCATGGAGAGCCCCCAGTGGCTGCACAAAGCCCTTCCTTGGGCTCCCAGCGCTCAGGATTTCACGTTCTCTTGGCAGAGAAGCCCACATGACACACATCTCACAGCAATACTGAGCACGAGGCATTTTAATGCCTCCTCACACAGTGTGGTTTTAATTACCTTCTTGAACTCTGCTGTCCTCTGATATTCACACAGCATCATGTCAAAGAAAATTGGGATCGTAGCCTTTCGCAGCTCAACCTCTGGAATAAGGGTCATTTCCAAGATGGGCCCCACCATGCCAGGGATAAAGCAAATTTTATTCTGGCCTGAAACAAAAGCACAAATGGAATATTTGAGGAGGGAAAAAAATGATTGGTTTAGGAAAGCAGGAAGGATATGTAAACACAGAAAGCACTGTTCAAACAGTAAGGTGTTACACGTCAGTGACTTCCCAAAAGCTGGGAACGTGTGAATGGGTATTGTCTCCTGCCAAGGGGGCAGAACTCAGTGCCAGGGATGCACCAGCTCAGTGGGCATTTTCCAGTGGACACTTTGGTATTTCAGCTTGTGATATCTCCTGATAAATATGTAGATTAGAAAGCAATAAATAAACCTGACAACCCCCTGAATTCTGCCAGCAGGAGGGAGCCACACAGCAATGTAACCTTTCTTGTGAAGGAGAAAACCATTGCTTGCTTTCATTCCTGAATAATATCTCACACTGCCACCACCAAATCAAACCAACCAACATACCAAAACTGCTGGGGCACAAACACCATCCATACAATGCAGCTCCTCAAACCACACAGAGTTGTCTTGGGGCACAACTGCTGGATCAGTTGCCACCAAAGCCCCAAACCTGCAGCATAACCTCAGCCCATGGCCTGTGGGAGAATGTCAGCACTGCCTGGAGCTCCCAAGGACACCAAAATAACCTCATAAATAAGCTGGGACTGGGACCATAACGAAATATTCTGACACGGATATTCTTCTTCTCTGAGTGCCACACTCATTTTCCACACAGAAATTTTCCAAAGTAAAACAAAAATCCTACGAAGTTCAGTTATTAAGAGAAGATCCTAAAGGAGTTTCTTAGTAACTCCTTATTAAAGGAGGAGTAGCAGCATCTGACTGGACAAGAAATATAAAAACACTTTAGAATTTTAAACTAAAAAGATTCCAAGTCTGAGCCTCCTAATTCCTGGAACTGAAGTTCAGGCTGAGTGAGAATCTGATTTCAGCCTCCTTTGAAAGTTGAGAGAAGGCAAAAATTGAAATCAAACTGTATCTTCTGTCAGTTCCAAGCTTAATCACAGGACTGAAAACATATTTTAAGTTCAAATAGCAGAAATATTTACAAAAACACTCCATGTCAAGTATTTTTCAATGAAAGAAGAAAAATGAGACAGATTCAGCTGTCCAAGAACTCACCCAGTTTGTACCACATGTCACGAATAGCAAAGCCAATTAAACGCCTCATATCTCCATATCTGGGCAAAAATAAGTTCAAAAGGGATATTTGTCATTACCTTTCTTATCATTTTACTGAAAAAATTAAACACATAAACTGAAATACACATTTTTACTTACTTGTTCTGGATCTTGTTGTATTTTGCACGGGAAAAGATTTCGAGTTGTAGTGAATCTTGGGTAATAAAAGCCACAGCCAAATGAAAATAGTTGTTCCACAGCTGTAAATTGAATATAAGGAAATTATAATAATTTTGAGGAAAGCAGGAATAGTATTAAATGGTGCATAATGCAGAATAATTTATGAGACCAAATGATGCAAGCAATATGAGATTTTTTTATTATGCAAAGATGTACATCATTAGTATTATGCAATTAGCAGAAAAGCAAGAAAGATGAATTTTAATAACCACTACTACACATTTGCTTTTAATAACAGAGAAGCTGAATAAATATTGCCAAAAAAAAAGCTTCACAGGAGATTCATTAGCCGACAACATTAAACCCGGAACCAAAGCAGGGCTGGGGAAAGAGATTAATGCTGCTGAATCTGAACGTGGAGCTGAAGAACCACTGTAATTACACTGCATTGGAGCACCACTTCAAAAAGCCTCTGCTCTCTCCTCTTTGGGTTCTGATGCGACCCCCAGTTGTATGAAATTCCAATATAATTTGTGAAGAGCTCTCTACATGAAAGAAGGAAAAAACACATCCCTAAATGACTGCTGATGTGATGTACTTGAACGAGATGGAACACTCTCGCTGCTCCAGCGCAGAACTCTTTGCTCATGAAAGCAAATTACTCCTTTGCCAGACAACCACAATGCTTCTCACAAGCCACAGATGGAAGGGGAAAAGAGAAACTGCCCGGGAAACAGGGATTTAAGGAAAGAAATACTACTTTCAGAAGCTTCTAAGCAGTCAGAAGTAGCTTCAGATACTTGTCTTGAAAACAGAGCTGCACCTGTAAAATAGTGTTAGAGGTCCCACAGAGAGACAGAAGGGCAAAGGTAAATGTACCCAGTGCTAATTGAAAGGAGGGAAACAAAGCATATTTGTTGAGGTGTAGGGCACTCACTTTGCATCCATCAAGTATACCAGTAAAATGGAAAATGCCTCAGATTGGTCTAGATTATGGAGAGGAGAATGGAGCTCCATTACTAAAGGGAACGATCTATTTATTCAATTAACAGCTTCAAGTTCAGTACCACTTTTGTCAGAGACACACCCTATAAACTCCATTGCCTGATTTATAAAATAGGTTTCTTTTTGTCCTCAGAGTCCCCCACAATGGCTGGGAAAAGAAGATCTTTTGTATTTCAATAACAGGTTCAAATCAAGGACTTGGAAGCTTTGAAGTACCAAACCTGACTTTAAACACCTGTGAGGCAAAGTAGCCTCTCGAAAGTAAAACCGCAGAAACAGATTTTAAAAATGCTACAAATTTTTCTCATGTGACCCATTTTGTTTTCTCCTAAGGCCACAATAACATTCCAAGATGTTCTGGACATCGAGCCAATTGGAAAATGTGGAACTGATCTAGGAAGACATTTCTAGCCATCTCACAAAGATGAGTTTTGATAATTATCCTGACAAACCATCCCTAAATAAGGGCTGTTGCCTCCTCCTCCTCCTCCCAGCCCTAAGACCACCCTTTGCCACTGCCCTACAGACCCCTTTGCTCCATTCTTTTGGGTAATGGAGGAGAAACACGAGACCACTGGAAGCATTTTGGATTCCTGGCAGGTCACTGGAGATGCTAAAGAAACTCCAGCACTTCCTAAAACAGACCAGATGAGAGGTTTGGGGTGTGTACTGGAAATTTTCCAGCTCAGCCAGCTCAGCCCCTGGAGAGCAGCAGGCACAACACATTCCTCATGGCTAGTTTCATTTGGTAGAGAAATGACACTTCCAAACTTCCTTCCCACATGCAAACCACATGTACTCAGCACAGGTCTTGAGCAAGGTTAGCTAGAAAGAACCTTTTGGAATTTCTGAATAACTTAAGAAATGATAAACTCATTTTTAGGACAAATGGCATCCTCAATATGTGATGTCTTCACTTCTGTAATGATCTTTTTCGTGTCCTGGAATACACTTAAAACTAAAAAATTTAAAAGACACATCTGTTTTTAGTATTTTTGTGAGCCTTTTGACTCAACCACTGCTAATGTTTGCTTACAGCCAAAATATAATAATTAAAAAAATACACAGTGAGAAATCAAAATTTAAGTTATAATTAAGAAACTTAGACAATATGTTTTGCACTATTAAGGCCCTCTTTACTCAGATTTTTAAATAGGGACACTTAGGGAAATATTTGAAGGTTTGCAGAGCTTTTATTCAGAGAAGAAAATTAAGGTATCTTCTTGACTTGTGCTTTAAAATCTCTTATAAAGACTAAGAGGGTACTGCAATTCTTTACTTATTTACTCTAGCATTGTTTAACTTACTCAGCACCTCCAGATATTTGACAAACAATGAAAAAAGGGAGCATTAAAGCAGCCCCTTGAACTACGAGGTGCAGAGTTGAACTACAAGACCCCTGCTTGGTCGACAACACTGTGGAACTGCCCCAGGAAAGAGCAGGAACAAAAATGCCACAGGAAACTGCTGCTTGCCAGTTGAAAGAGGCAACACACACCTTAACAAAGCTTCGGCAGGTGCACTCGGCGTGCTTTTGGCAGCCTGAAAATGGTGATGCCCCCAGACCTTCGTGAGCTGCTTTGAAAAATCACTGACACATTGTTCAGTGAAAAAGGATCAAATGCTACAGAAATCATAGGTTAAAAATTGCTTAGAGCCCAAGAGGGGTGATACCTTAAATATATCATGAATCTGAGAGTTTGCAACAGGAGTGTCTATTAAAAATAAATTTTAAGTTTGCCAGAAGAAATATCTTTCCCTATGATCCAAAAATCTGAATTAACATTACACACATATATATATTTGCAAAGTCATCCATTTTGAAGGTAGGACATTTTTAATGATATAAATGGGGGAAAAGCTCTACATTTCATGCTTGGAGATGCTGTGACTGAGTGAGAACTGAATGTTTGCAGCACAGTGAAATCACCTAAACCAGATTGGGAGTCACGAGAAGAACTAAAACACAAACCCTAAGAAGTCAAGACTGCAAAACTCTGAACTTCGTGGTCAGAGCGAAACAGAATCACTTTTCCTACTATGCGTTGCCAATGTGCTTTCTGTCTGTTTCCATCAGGCAGCACTCAGTCACAAATCCTCAATCTGAAAGTGTATTTACATTTTCATAACTATTTAATGAATGTGAAAAATACAGATAATTCTATCTAAAGGAAGCCAAACGTGGTAAAATGCAGAACTCAATATTTAAGTCACACAGAGTAATTTTGAGCAACTTAAAAAAAACAAAACAACCCTTATTAAAAATTACTTCAGAGGAAACTAATAAAAAATAAAAAAAGACATAGAGGTATAATTGTTGGGGAACACTATAAGTTAAAATAAAGTCAAAGTTAAGCTCTTTCTTTCTTATATACGCACCACTGACACTGTAAGGGCTCCATGCATTATATCCAAATTGACTTTCTGAATGCATTAAGACAAAAAAAGGGTTTTCTCCTTGCCTGTCCTGAACAGAACAACAGAACAAGATTCTGTTTGGGTGCCTTATCACAAATAATCAGAATATGGTTCTCATATCCCACCAAGGATGGCCAGCCCTGCCCTGTTTACCCCAAGAGTCCATGTGGAGCTGACCCACTCCAGGACCAGAAGGGGCTCTGACAGACCTTGCACATCACACCTGGACCCAGCTAGAAAGCCTAAATACTTACTTGGACTTCAAAATCCATGTTCTCCAGAAATTTCTGGTTCATCGTCTCAGCAAATTTGTTGATGGCTCTCAAGAACACCCTGCAAAACCAAGCAGTGACACAGATAAAGAAATGGGAGTCAATCCCAACCACACAAAATGTCGGTGGGAATATATTTAACACTGAACTCCTGAAAGCAGCAAAGTCCACACATGGGGCCATCCCGTGCCATGCAAGGGATTTCGAGCCTGTTACCCAGAAAGGAAAAATGTTGTCAGAAAGTTTCTCCAACTCAGCTGGAAAAGGCAGACAATAGAATTGCCTCCCCTGTGCTGCAACCTGCACTGCCTTGCTGAGGGAGCAACAGCTCCTCCAAAGCCAGCATTACCTCTGCCAAAAGCAAAGCGTTCCAATGGGTGCCACTGCCCCCTCTCCAGGGTTTGACACCTCCAGGAGTTCTGTTCTCACGTCTAGCTGGGAGCTACCACTGAATTTTTCTCAGTTAAAAGAGAGAAAGTACACCCTTTCAGCCTCCTCACAAGTGGTGAGGGCGGGATGGCACCTCTGCCCACCCTCCTCCTCAGGCTGATTATAAAGACACGTTCGAAGCTGAGTTACCAGATACTTATTTCTTCCAAGAGGAAGAGCATGAACATTATCCCTGTAGCTGGAAAAGCGGCACCTATTTAAGCTCTTGATTAATGCACCGTGATTAAGTCATGCTTCTAAAGCTGATTTCTTTGTCTGACTTCCGCCAGGATATTTGTAAAAAAAAATCAATAGTCTGTCTAAATATTTATAAAGTTTATTTAAATAATTTATTGAAATAATTCTGCTGTTTTCAAAATTGTAAATTGACTGAAAGCAATCCAATTGTCTCTGCTTCATAGCAATGGATATTTCATAAAATTATGAAGTGGAAATATTTCTAGAGCAGACACTGTGGGGGCAAAGAGATGCAGTCTGAGAGGTGGAGACAAGGGAAAACTCTTCACATACAACGCCTGGTTGTCAACTAATTATTCCCCCCAAAAAAGAGATCTAATGATCATAACAGCCAGGTCCAGAAATCCCCACCATCTCAGTGATTAGTGGCATCAGAGCAAGCAATAATTCAATAATCAGAGTTCTTAGGGAAAGCTGTGGAGACTGCAGGATATCCATATATTACTGTCAAAGGGAGTGCCGTGTCCTTGGGTTGGATTCTCTGCGTGTGTATTCTCAGAAACACAAGGAGAGGCAAAAAGAAAAGAAGATGGAAGAAAACAAGCAAATAAACATGACACAGAGATGATCCAGCAGAGTTACTGAATGGCCTGGGGCTGAGAACTGCTTTCCTCAGCAAGGGGAGATGGCAGATCTATGAAATCCAAAGTACCGTGGAGATGAGAGACTCCTCCCAGGGGAGCCCCAGGGAGCACCGAGCACAGCCCCAACGTGCATTCCAAATCTGCAAAACCACGCCTTGCTCAACTCTCCACCTCATCATTACAGGAGGCTGTGAATGCCCACATTTTATACTGGCTTAGAATGATTAGACACATCAAGGACAGGACCGAAGGGAGGAGGACTAAATGCCACTGGGTCACTGGAGGCTGGCATAACACAGCAAACATGTTCCTCCTCCCCAGCTCTGCTGCTACACTCGTCCCCAGACAGCAAGCTGGGAGAAACAGAACAGTCAGGGAACTTTAGTCTCACCAAAAAAAAAAGAAATAAAATCTGAAGGGCTAAATTCCGTTTCTTAATGAGAGAGGAAAAGCAAAAGGCAGGGTTTCCCCTGAAGCAAGAGGAGCACCCTACTCTCTGACTGGCTGGAGTGCAATCCCTTCCATGGGTGAGGTTTGCCAGAAGGAAAAAACTCTTTAAAAAATGGAAAGATTTTCTTTCCATCCATGAAACATTCCTCTGTACTGCTGACGTGATGAAGGCAAGACAGTGATTTATACACGCTGTCACATCCTGCCAATTCCTTTCTGCTGATGTGGCCAGAGGGATGTGACAGCAGCGGTGGCACTGGGAGGTTATGGAGTTTCAGCGGTACTGTGTCGCTCACTTGCAGCCTCCCACACACCCAGCTGAGCCTCCTCTCCGTGGCCAAGGCTGTGCTCTGATCTCAGCCTGGAGACCCAGCTCAGCTAATCCTGCCAGCTGAATGAAGGGTGTCACCCTAGAAATGCCAGGTGGCACCAGATCAACTCAAGTTCAAGAAACGTCATCATGCCCTTGCAGGCTGTGACCAGTGTGCTACACAGGAGCTGTGCCCTGGGCACCCACTGCTGCTTCCCAGCCTATTGGCCTTGCTCTGCCACATTTCTTTGGGCCAGCTCACTCTGGTATATGGGATATCAGCTGCAAATTTTGCCATGAGAAAACAAACCCATTCTTCCCAAACGATCCACTCACACGGGTACATTTATCTCCTGAAAGCTGCCTGATGCTTTACACCAACATTTTAGGATGCTGCAAAAAAGAGGGGATTCTAAAAAAGAGTGGTCTGCATCAGGCAGCCCCAAAACCACGCAGTGAGGCAGAATCACTGACTCTCTCATCAGCCTCTTTATTCTTCCCAACAGGAGGTTTAGGTCAGGGCCTTTTTAGTGTCATGTCTTCTATAGCTTCTATATTGCTCTATAAGCTTTGATTTACACAGGGTGTTTCTTGCTAGCTCACATAAGCAATACTCCAGCTCCAGCTGCTCTGAGAGGAGCAATTCCCTTCACTCACAAAGTCTTTGGTTGGAGTAGGAGGAGAGTCCTCTATTTTGAGGCTTTTTTTGCTTCTCAAATTCCGTGAATTTTCACTGCTCCAACACCTGTGGTGAAATATGTCACCTAAATATGCAGTTCGGGAAGGCTCTGGGATGGTGTTTGAGTCTTTGTCTTGCATTAGAAAAAATCCCACTCTTTTTGGCACTTCACTCTTAGCATGCAAATATCATGCCAGTTACAGTAGAAATTATCATAATTTACACACACATGAAATTTATTACTGTGAATCTATTTCACAGTACGGACATATTCCTACATTTTTTGAACATTCTTGTGAAGAGCTTGTTCTTTACTGTTAGCTACAATAAAAAGCCTCAAGGACACCTGAGAAATACCAAGGTATTTAATGCCCAGGAAAATTTACTGATAAAATAAAAATATTTGCAGGTTTCTATAAAATATCATTATGTGTAAGCTGTGTTCTGTGACTATTGCTTTCCCTCTCACAGATATTTTTACCTGACTGATTGGAATGACACATTTTCAGGGAACATGCAATATTTCCAGGCTGTCAAGATCCAAACATTTTCATGCATCTGCATTTTGCCTAAAGGGTGCATCTATTCCTGTCATTGGAAGCCACTTAGGCAGTAGGTTTGGATTCTATTCCTGGCTCCTGCCAATGCCATGTGAGTTTGCTTCTGTGCGCCTCAGTCTCCCCTCCCACCAAAAAGGGGCATTAATTAAGAAGCCACAAGTATTTATAAAACACTTGGAGATTTTGATGAAATCAAGAGAAAATGAAATGTTCATTATTAGTGACATCCTGTTCCTGTATAAAGAATTAAACAGCGAATCCAAGAATAGAGACATAAAGTCATTTGCCTGGTTATGATTATTCATGCCATCAGTTATCAATTATAACTGACAGAGTGGGCAGACCCAGCTGGAAGAGATGGCAAGATTGTCCCAGCCCAGCCCAGAGGAGCACAAAATGTACTGTCTGGTTGCAGGAGGAGTTATTGAAGCAAATTACTGCCAGGGGTTGTACTGTCACAGGGTAAAGTCATAGCCTTTCCCTTGTTTGTGCACCAGAACACCAGAGTTTACCTTCCCTCTCAGCCTGGGGGCTGCTGCTCAGAGTTTTGTTCTGCAGGATTATACTGACCAAAGGACAGGATCCTCTTTGTCACACAGAAAATGCCATTCCTGTTTAATGGTCACATTTTCCTTTCATTTTAATCATCACACAGGGCTACAGATAGATTCTTTTGGGTATTCAATCATGATAAGTTTTCTCCACTCACTTAATAGGGAATTAATTTCTCATCAGCTTAAATAATCATATTCTAAAAGTGCTGAAATTCGTTTCCTCTCAATAAGTCCCATGATATTTCCTGAGTTTATGGAGATTGATGCTTTTAATGTCCAGTTCCTACTACACTCCTGGGCCTGAAGACTTAGGGATGATCCCCAAAGCCCAAAGTCTCTGGGGTAAAACTGCATATAAAAAGTGAGGGGTTTAGCTCAGGACAGCAACAAGACTGCCATGGCTCAACTGCTCTGATTCCCTTGATCTTGCTGGATTTCCTGCTGCTTCGACTTCATTGTATTGTCAGAGACATTTTTTTTATAACTTTTGGCCTGAAAAAAACTCCAGTGAATTGAATCCTGTGCAACTGTGCTTAGTGTCAAACACTTGGATATCTGCTCTAAACAGGGATAGAAAAGTACTGTGAGCAACATAGAGAAGTTTTTTATGACAGACAAAAAAATTCCTAAGTCACCTTAAGATAAAGATTGGATTTCAAACCAATTCTCCCTCAAACAATATAAAACAGAGGGACTAAGATGGAAAGAATCTTGTATTCATAAACAACACGAGGATCAAAGTAGGATTTCAAGGATATTCCTCACAAGATGATGACTCTGTTTAACAGTAAAATAGGTCTGCAGGTTGTCCTTGCTTTTGAAGTGTAAATAGGAGATAAACCCAAAATGCAGATCTGGAACTTCAAGTTATTTTTAGCAAACCAGTTAGAATTGGTACATCAGCTCCTTGCAGCATAAAACAGAGAGATTATTACAGTCTAAAAAACCCCAAAACACAAACAAACCACCCCAAACCCCAACCAACTGAACCTTCAATTCACACTGACTGTTTGCAAAGCTGGCCCGTTCCTGCCCCTTGTTGCAAACTCAGAACACTTCGGGGGCCACAACATTGGGTCAGGAAAGGTGCACAGAGCAGATACAGAATCAGAAACATTTCAAAGGTCATGAATAGACCTTTCCTCAGACTCTGGCGCTTGAACTCTTTCTAAAGCAGTGGCCCAACACCAGTGAGATGTTTTTAATGGCTTTTCAGGGTCTCATGACTGAAATTTGGGATTTCGCTGCTTCAGCTTGGAGACGAGTAACCGAAATAGTGAGGGGAGGGCTGAATTCATTCACTTGGGCATTTATGGGCATCAGCTCAAACTCTTGTTGGCTGTGACTCTTAAAGATGTGACTGCACTGATGTAATGGCAGGTGGAAAGAATGAATTGAGCACAAAATTCTACTGGATAATCAGACACAGAAAATTAGAGATAAGTTTTAAAAGAGTGTATTTCCTGTGTTGTGAAATCTCTTACTGAATGAAACCGTTAAAATATTGGCTTTTTTTTATTAATCACATCTAAAAACCGGTGAAGGCACAGACAGTTTTTACAGCTCAGAAACAAACCCTAAGTGCTTTTCCTTCTCTTTGGCCCACAAATCAAGTCAGAAAGAGTTCCACCAACTTCAGTTTGGCAAAAGCTTTTTGCAATCCCCAAAGCTGCTCAGTCAGCACTTTCATCAGTGATTTCTCTCCTTGAGCAGGTGAGGAATGTTAGGGAAGGTCTTTCAAAATCTGAGAGATACACTGACCATTATTTATGAAGATCTTTTCTGAGTTCTGACACGCATTGTTTGACCAGTGTGCCAAATCTAGGACACCTGGAACAGGGAACAGCAGAGGCAAAATAATACTGCCACAAAATTTATGTTGGTGCATCCTCATAAAATTCTGTGCAGGAGACACTCGGTGAGTATTTTAATAGAAAGCAAACAAAGGAGGAAAGAAGATGATGTCAAATAATTCTCTTGTAGGCTTCTGTCACCTCTTCTCTTCCTTTTTGTGTGCCAAGCCAGAAGAAGGCATGTTACATAAAGGAGAAGGTTCAAAAGTGGGTCAGAGCCAATCCCCAATGTTGATCACTGTCCAGGACTGACACAGCGATCAGCAACTATAAACTAATGCTGGAAGATGAAAAATGCAAAGAAGAGAGATCAGATAGGCAATCAATGTGACAGGAGAGATTTCAAACACACAGGAACTGTTTCAGTGACAACACAGAGCAGCAGGACAAAGCCTGAGGACGCAGGTGAAAAGATAAAAATCAAAATCTTTACAAGGCAACAGCAGAAATTATCTCCTAATCACTTGGCAAGCAATCACTGATTTGTAAAGGAAGGGCAATGCAAGATGGAAACAATATTTAAAAACCTTGTGGCTGCCCAGTTATTAAAAGCAGAGTCATGGCAACTATTGGGAAGCAATCCCACTTCCATGGTAACTGGAAAAACACGGCCAGTGGTGCACAGAAAGAAGCATCATTTAATCATATTTCTCCCCTGTTTCAGCTCAGTCTCACTACAGGCTGAGGAATAACTTTTTGCACCATCCCCATGGAATTCTAATCATAAAGTGATTGCTATTATCCCAAATCATTTTTCTATGGACAGCCAGGTTGGAACCAAATTTGGTCAGAAAATAAGAGCTTCAAAACATCTGTTCTCCCTCTCCTCTTTTCTCGGTTACAAATGGCTGTTTCTGTACAATTCATTTCCCTTATTAACATGATTTGAAAATTCCCCTTGAACATCATGCCAAGCATCCCAAATACTGCCAAATACTGTGATGGGCCAGAGTGAATTTGGCAGCACCACCGAAATCCTGGGGAAGGACAGGAATGTGCAAAGTCTTTGTGCCACACAAGTGGCATTTCCGTGGGAGATCTCCTGGCCAAAAGCTCCTAATTCAGCTTTTCCTTCAGCACAACCTCAAGCCTTCTTTAAACACTGCTTGGTTCTCATTTAGGAGCCAGAACATAGTTTCAAAATTGCGTATTAGATACAAACTTATACCAAAAAACTGAAATGGGATGTTTCGCAGCTTTAAGGAAATTCATAGCTTGGAAACAAAAAGCTGCCAGAATGGGCTCTTAAGTAGCTTGGCCTCAAAGGTACTCTCAGTAATTCTCTTTTTATTGTGAGTATCTTCTCACTTCAGTCTCTTTTGCTTTCTTGTGCATTCCGGCCAGTTTTGTGCACAGTAGAAATATTCTGAATTAAAGACAAAATGAAAATCACACGATGCCTTTAGTGCCAGATCAAGGCTGGGAATAAGACACAAAGCTGAAAGCAACGTCTTAGAGACGAATGTAATGACTGAACGTGGTTATATCAGGACGTAACACAGCAATAAATTCCCACAGCCTTCATTTTGAAGGAAGTTTGAATTGATATTGTGAAATTACTTCTTCTTTCTTCCACTGACTTCTGTTTTTCACCTGCTGACACTAATTCACTCTTGCTGTAGTATTTGTGTATAATTTATATCTTAATTTTGTACCAATTTTATATCATATATTGTTCATTTCTATATATTTAAGATTGGTGCAGAGGTAATACTTTGGTAGACACATTTTCATGGGTATTTCTAGGGGCTATTCACAAATCAAGGGATTAAAATTGGAGCGTTACATTAAATCTGTGTGGATAACCAACCTGATTTTTTCCCTTTTTTTTAAATCCCCCCACCTCCAGCAGCTCTGTATTTTATTCATAATCTCACCAAAGAACTTTAAAAGTGCAATGCAGTTTGGGTTTTTCTCTTCCCTTCCCCTCTTCCTTTTTTCCTGTGTTTGAACCCCCTGCAATAAAACTGTGCTGTAGTTCCACACCGTGTTCCTGATTTTTCAGATATTCTTGTTGAGGATATTTATGGAGAGAGACCTTTTCTTTAGAGTACACAATTCTTTACTTTTAGGGAAGCCTGACTTTTCCTGAAGGTGAGAACACAACCTGTAATTACAGGCACCTTGTCTAATTGCTGCTTGTGTGAACTCCCCACTTCACATCCCCAGCTCCACTGACATGGGAGAAGTTGCATCAAATCAGGAGATTGGGCCTTTTAAAACAGCTCATTATGCAGCAGAGGCAGAATGCACCAGTAGGGTTATATTGTGATGCTGCTGTTTAAATACAAGAAAGTAGCTTTTGAAAATGATGTAAAATATGAGAAAGTTGCCTATGTTTTTTTTCTTGAAAATCTCTTATGATATTTATGTGCTGGTCCAAGTTAATCAGAAAGGGGGAGCACAAAAATCTTCATAATTGCATTTACAACCCTGATGAAAATTATGGAGAGTGAATTTTCAGTCTTTTCTGTACTGACATACTTAGAAGAGTTTGTATGGGTAATCTCCTCATTTTTATTTTTTTTACTAATTTTCACATATGCTCTGCAGAGGGGAAAACACTCCTCATTGTCTCCATACCCATATGTTTGACTAAAATTAAAAAGCTTGAAAATGTACAAAAATATCTTATAGCAGGCCACATAGCAAAGAAGCTTAGGGGTTTCTACATGAAGGTCAAAGTTGTATCTGGGAAAGTAACAGTTTATTTTATTGACTTTCTAAGAACACCAGGTTACTAAACTGTGTTTTTCTTTTTTGTGTTGAGTTGCTCTCTCCACTGGAGGCTTTTCTTTTAGTTCAGAAATCTCATAGTCAAGGAGCATTAGCATCCCAGCAGTTGATAGCAGGAAAAATGAGATCCTCTGCAGTGGGAGTGGGAATGGCAGAACTCACAGCATGTTTTCTCCCTGCATTTTCGATAAAAGCTTAAATAAATGACTGCAGTCAATACCTAAGAGGAATCCACTGTGTGCCACAACCACAAGGTGCAGCAGCCTGTCTTGCTGGGAGGATTATCTGCTGCAGCCACCGCATCATGAATTGTTTAGGTTCTTGGGAGGCAGCTCATTGAAGTGTTCATGTTCTTGGGAAGCAGCTCATTCCCAGCACGGGTAACAAGGGGCACCATGCAGACTTGGTGCGTGGTGGGCATCTAGCAGTGCTTGGTGCTGGAATGTGCAAGGGTGGGAATGCTGGTCCCAGCAGGCAGCTGCAGGTGGAAGGGCTGTTCTCTGCCAGGTCTGGAGCTGCCAGCAGGGCATTTACTGGCACAGCTGGAAGGGGGACCCAACATGAGAGTAAATTTGGAGCCCACCGTGAAACAAATGGCTCTTTTTCTTCTGCCTTATTGCGTGTGCCCCATTACCCCATTGCAAGCACTTGCCATGGGGGGACTGAGAAAGGCAAGGAGGGAAGAGAATAACCTGCCTGGGATGGGCTGGAGATGCAAATTTGACAACACTGAGGGACCAGAGTATCCTGCATTTAATGGAAAGCAGACACAAATTTAAGAACACTGGGGCACTGTATGCCAAATAGCCCAGCACAGAAAACAATAACTAAATTTCCCTCTGAAAAACACTTCATACTAACAGGGAAGCTGCATTTCAGCAAGGCCATCTTTAGTCTCATAGCCCAACCAAACTGTCCAAGGGCAAGTTCCATTACTAAACTTTCTCTAAATCTTATTAACAAACATGGTTAAAGCAATGCCTACGCAATAAAAACTGTTTGAACTTGTTAGGATACTACATTTATGCTTTTGTGCAAATGTGCATAAAGGAATATTTTCATTAGATATTTATACTTATTGCTTAAAATATTTTGTCATACATTAAACTTACAAAGCTCTGCAAAATGTCATAACCCTGTGTGTAAACAACTTTTTTCCACCTGAAAATTCAAGACCTTATAAAACCAATTTCTATCAAGCATGTTTAAGTCAGTCAAAAGTTGCAGAGGAAAATGAGATCAAAGAAACGTTACTTGTGTGCAGCAGATCAGGCTTCTAAATTCTGCCTTCTTCGGACAAAATAAACAGCATCATCCAACTTCAGTTACATAAAAGAATTTTAACTTCATCTTTGAAAAAAAAGAGCAAAAATCCCCTAAACCAATCATTAAGTAACCTAAACTACTCATTTGGAGGCTGTGTTGGGATTTGATTGTTTGGACTTTTTTTCAAATATGACAAGCTTTCATTTCCACCAACAGCTACACAGAAGAATGAGCAGCTGGTCTAATATTTTAGTTAGTTGGAGGCTTTTGTCTCTCCCAACTTGAAATCACAGAACCACACAATGGTGTGTGTTTGGAGGGACCTTAAAGCTCATCCCATTCCACACCTGCCATGGTGCAGGGACGCCTTCCACTGGCCCAGGTTGCTCCAAGTGCCATCCAACCTGGCCTTTAACACTTCTAGGGGAGTTTCTATTAAAAGGCAGCATTCAGAAATATTCACATGTATATAAAACACTTTTTTTGGAAATCGTGTTTCACAGAGTCAGTCACAGAGGTGCTATGAAAAAAACAAACCAACTAAAACCCCAGCCTGAAATCCCACTGTCCTTGTCTTAATCAGTAATCCCTGCAGCCCCTTGCTAGGCAAAAAATGAACTTATTTGGCCTCACATTGCTACATGGCCAGGCCCAGAACACCCAGAGAATCTAGGGAGTTGGCAGTGTGAGAGTGCTGAGGGCGCAGGTGACGCTGGGTTGAGCCACAGGGAGATTGCGCTGAACTGATAAAGCTGCTCCAGCAACAGGAGAACCAGGCCTCGAGGGTGTTACAAAGTAATTCATCAGCAAGCAAGCAACTACTTTTAAGAGGGATAATGAAAGAAAATTGAATACAATTCCAGCTCTTTTGTCAAAAAATTGCACTGCTAAACCTTTCAATTTCCGCTTAAAAAGTGCTGGGGAAGACTCACCCCTGACAGACGTCTGAAAACACTCAGCTACACCGGGAATGAAAACAGACCGGAGAGAAAGCCCAACCACTGGTGTAGAGAACACCCCACAGTGGTATCTCACAGGGGCTTTTCAGCAAAGAGGAACAAGCTTTGGCATGAACTGGGGAAACACTCTTTGCTTTTATTTTTAAATGACTAACTATGACATGGACAAGGCTCAAAACCCCAGTTTAAATGGACATTCAAACAATCGAAGTGCTTATTAAGTCACTTCCCACTGGACACAGATCAAAATTATACCAGGTACTAATTATGCTTAGATCAAATACTTTCTGCCCCTGTGTAAGCAATTACTGCTCCAAAGCCCAGATGAGCCCAGGGAAGGGTTTTGAACACTTTCCCTTTAGCTGCTCACAACACTGAGTTCTTTTACTCAGCAAATGTGACTCCCCATGCTCTTCATGTTGACAAAAAAATACATGAATTTCCTGCGAGGAATTATATATCTCTTAATTAAAATTATGAGCAGCTGAAAGTTAAACAGTTAAAAAATTAAGCATGGCATTGCCTAAACCAGCAAAGCATTTCCCCTCAAAATGCCATATACTTAAGAATTACTGCTTTTAATAAGTAAATAGCCAATATCTAAGTGCCAGGAGTGGACTAAAATGCACACACACAAGCAGTAGCAACTAGTAAGAACTGTGAAGTAAGCAATCTTAATTAGAACAAAAGTTAATTAATCTACCATGGATGACCGCAAAAATAACTCTGATTTTATGTCCTTATGGCCTCAGTGATGATATTACTGTTTTTCAAAGTTTCTGCCCCACCCAGCATGCCAGAAAAAAGTGCTCTTTCAATATTTCTCTTCATAGAAGAGGAAAATAAAGAAAAAGCAGAACAACAAGAGAGGGTATTTCATTGCCCTTTTCCATTCTCTGCTGCTCATTGAACTCTGCTTGTCCAGCGGGACTGGTACCCAGAGAATTCAAATGGGCTTTGGGAATCAGAGCAGGCTCTGAAAGCAAATAGCACGTGATGTAGAATAGTGATTTAAAGTAATTAGAGTGAAGTTATTCCATCCTGATACAAGAAAAGCTTGACTAAGTAAGTTTAGTCAATAAAGCTTCTGCACCATTCTTTCAACTCACCTTCACCTAGGCAAGAATGCGTCCACTCTCCCTTCCTCTGGACCTTGCAAGGAGACATTCTCGCTTTCTTTGCCCCTGATCTATGCCAGACACCTAAATTTTAGTTGAAATATCTCTGATGTCATCCATACATTGCCTTTAATTACATATAGCAGTAATTGGATCAACCTCCTCAAGAAACAGGACCAAACCTGCAGTGCTGGTGAAGATCTTCCTTTTTTTTCTGCGTCTCCCTAAATGTAATAATTGTACATCTCTGTGCTGTAGAACATCCTACAGCAAAACTCCTCCCATTCCCACTTTCCTTGCAAGCTAAACAATGCCCAAGACCATGCAGGAGAGACTCTCAGGTTGTGCTGAATGACCATAGGGCCCAAGTGCAGCAGCTCCTGCCACTGGCCAGGGTACACTGAGAAGCGCCCCACAGCCCTAAAGAAGCTTTTCCAAAATCACAAAATGGGCACTCGAGTTGAAACACCTCCTGCAGGGTACAAAAAGGTCTGCATGGAGCCTCCTGCTTCCAACAGGGGTATTAGGAATGCAGAACCCATGCTAGGTTGATATTTTTGGTGTATGGTTTCTTGGGTTTTTTTAAATTTTCCTTCCTTATCTCATTATGGTTATAAGAGACCCAAGCCTGATCGTGTGTGACCTTTTCTCTGACACTTCTCTGTCTTGAAGTAAGAAATGTTAACAAGGCAGATCTAGAAATCTAAATTAGTCTTCAATTTATTTCAGAGAACATCCGTTCCCTCGAAAAACATCCTAAAAAAGAAAAAGCAAACAAAAATTCCTTTTCAGACTGATAAAAATCCTCACTCCCAGTCGTTGCTATAACATAAGATTAAGATATTGAAATAAGATAAATAACTCATTTCCTTATGCATTCTTGAGAACAGCAACATAATCAAGGAGTATAAACAGTGCCAAGTCATTTTAGGTAGGCAATCTGTTTACAGAAGTACTGTTAGATAGGATCTAAACAGTGGGGGGTTTAATTCTGAGTCTTCTTTACTTAGGATTCGGCTCAGAGCAATAAAACCTGGCTTGCCCAACCTGCCCCACAGAGCTGACAGTCCTCAGGAGGAATTATGAGCTCATGCACAGAGCCACAAAGGGATTTTTATGGTCAGTACCCCAGGCAAGAAAGGTACTACCAAGTGAAGACCCAAAAGCCTATTCTTTGAACAAGGAGGACACTTCCTGCCCCCATGGCAAAAAGTAATCCTATACTTGTGGCTAATGCAGAGGTTAACAGCATTTCCTAGCTCAGAGAGAGAGTTTTACATGAGGCAGGTTTGATGTGGTCACAAGTGCCAGGCAGTTTGGTACTAAACTGATGTTTTCTTGGAGCACTCCTGGCTACATTCAAAATAATTGCACATCTCAGCAGCAGCTACATAAGAGTGTGCACTGAGGTAGATTTTACCTTACAGGCCAAAGGCTGGCTCAGGCAGCAGAAACATTGGGATGAAACTCCTAGAATTTAGAAAATGAACACATCCAGCAGCAGATCTGTACCTGGAATAAGTTCATCTCTAAAGGCAACACCCCAATAAATGAGAACATTTAAATGAGTGATTTTTCCTCCCAACATTCAGATTCCTCTGAGCAATATTTTTAGCCATTATTTCCATTAAGCATGAAGAGGAGGAAATCCAGCAAACAAAAGTAAAATTCCCCAGGGTAACTTGGACACATGCTCATGGCTGCTTTTTTTTTCACTTTGAAGCATCTTCCTATGCAGAAAACTTCCATGTGTTCAAATCTGGAGGAAGCTTTTCCTGAGCTGCAACTCCCCCAAACAGGGAAATTGAACCAGCTAACTTTGTTTAGAGCAACCCTGTTTTAATTGGCATTCCCTGTCCCATTTCGCTTTCTTAGCTTTTTTATAGAATAGAGACACAAAAAAATAGTCAGCACGCCAGAAAATCCAGGAATAATTTTCAAGTGATAAACTCTCCTAAAGCCCACCCTGCACCCTACGCATCCACATTTCCCTGTTCCCAACACATCTATTTCTAACAGATGCCTATGACAAACAAGAAAACTCACACCTCAAGGGCAGAATATTGCCTCCCTCTTCAAACAAACAATATTTAAAGGCACTCTGAAGGAATACATCTGTGAGAAGTTGTCCCAAGCCATCTGGCTGAAACCATTATCAGTGGTGGAGATGCACAAAGGTCCTTTTTCTTTCCAATCCCGTATCACGTAATTTGAAAATGAAAAAACCTGGCAGGAAAATCTACACGAGGTGGAATTTCTGTTGTGCTCCTTGCAATCTGACATCAAGACCACAGCAGTGCTGGGGCTCAACAGAGAGAACACAAGAATTTGATTATCCCACCACCATTTGTGATGACAGAAAACCAGATTTATAGCTGTGGGTACAGGTGTACTACCCGCTCACTTTATGTCCACAAAATCCTAGAGTGGATTTTATAGTAGGAGAGTCCTCACAGATTGTTTACTAAGGCCAAGCTTTCATGGAGCAGACAACTCCTGCTTAGGTGCCCCTTTGGTCTGCAGAGAAAACACAGCTAAGTTTGAAGAATGAATCCTGAGGGAAGCCCAAGTTCTCTGTAGCATGGCAACACATTTCCTCAGTCATGAGGAGAACAGCAAACAACAGACTGAATCTCCTCCTGCAAAAAGCATGTGGCACCCAAACACTTGGTCTTTAGGATCAGGTCCTTTAGCAATCCATAATGCTCAGCTATTTGATCATTTTTGCAGCCCAGTGAGTTTGCTGACATGTCAGGACATTCTCATCCTGTGCAATTGTCCATGGAAGACTCAGGTGGCCGTTAGAATTTTGGCTTCTGGGGATGGTCAGCATCGAGACCAGCTACATCCTTCCACATCCCTGTTAAACACAACTCCTTTTTCTTCCCATTGTAAGGGGGCTTAAGGCACAAGCAAGAGCGATTTAATGGACTGTTAGTACATCAGATCAGACTGAATTCTTGACATTCCTAAAGTGGAATGACAGAACACACATTGGAAGACAAGGAGTGAGTGTCTGCACAAGCCCAGGCTACACTGGCACGGACCCTCCGCTCCCACTGTACCTGTTCTGCACCATGTTCATTGCCATCCAGTCCGAGGGGTAAACGTTCTTCCCAATGAGCTCCTTGAACATTATGAATGTTTCCATCAGGAAGTCCTGAAAGAACCAAATGCAGTCAGACCGTGGCTGTGGACCACACTCAGTTTTAAGTGTTGCTGCTGTGACTAATGAAGGAGGATGGAGGGGTCTGCTGTGAAGTCAACAAGAGGATTCCTGGGGATATTAGTAAGGCTGAGATTGGAACTGCAGTCCTGTACAATGTCAGTCTCGGATCCAAAATGGAAGCTAAAAGTCATCACTTTGAAGTCATTACCTTAGAATCTTCAGAAAATCTAAGGCATATTTGAAAAACACCAGATTTTTTTTTACTTGGTACATTTAGCCCACATTTAGCATTCAAGTTATGGCCCCACTGTGACTTTCAGAAAGAAAGGGAAGTGGGCAGCTCTTGAGAAGTGCCAGCAGTGCTGGACAAGCTGGCCATGACTGCTTGCATGGTGCAATCCAAGCCTTTGCCAACAGTCTGACTTCCCTCCCAGTTTTACCAGGAGTGCAAAAAGACAGACAGAGGCCAATGGAAACCTCCTAGAACAGAGTGCCCATGGCACAAACCAGAATGTACCTCAAGTGTCAATAAATTCTGCCATAAACAAATGTTTTAAAAGGATGCAGGGAATCCACTGCATTTATCTCACAGTGTTACCTGGAGCAGGAGCAGATTCAACAGAGAGAGTGAGGAGTGTACACCAATCACCACGTGGGAAGTGGTGAGAGAGGGAGTGTTCAGCTACTTGAGGATGGATTTTGTTGAGTGTTATTTGTTGGTTTGGTTTTTTTTCCCCCTCCTCAAAACAGTTTAACACAATGATCCCACTACTTATTCTTGGTCAGGTGCCAGGGTCAAAAACAGAGATATTTATATCTAATTACACTGCTGTCCAACACCACCATCAGAAGAGGGAGGCAACACAATGATACAGAGGCAGAAAATGTACAGAACCTGAATTAATTCAAGGAAGAATTAGACAAGATACTCCAAAAAAACCACTGCTGCTTTTTCACAGGAAATCAGATACTTAAAATTATCAACTCCATGACTACTTAGTACTCACCACTAGTTCTGAGCTTGTCTGAAAAGTTTCGATGTAAACTGAATAATGCTGGTCACTCATCTGGTTTAGGATGGCTGTCATGCACGCCACAAAGTGACTCTGAAAGAAAACCAGACAAAAATCAACACATGTGGATTATTTAAGGTGTTGGATTTTACTCTTTCTAGAGCTGGAGTACTGGAAATGCCTGATATATCCGTTCAGGTGTGCAAAAATAAATAATATTCAAGCTTTTGCAAGCCCAGAAGAAAGAAACATGATAAGAATTCAAAAAGGATCATTAAAAAGCTGCCCTAGGCTGGCTCTAGAGAGAAACCTGCATACTTTACTGAGACACTACATGGAAACACACCGGGAAAAGAAAACTTTATATAGAAAAAAGTGCAAAGCAGTATCACCTTAAGACTGCTAAAAAGCACATGATGTTGCCTAGGATTCTTCCCTTAGGAATTCACAGGAGGAAAATATTTTAGCACCAAAATTTTCTAATCATTCTCAAAACACAGGTTATTGACAGGAAGAAATCGTGCAAGAAATGCTATTTTTCACACTCTGCAGGTGTTCAAGCAGCTATTCCAGAACTCGATGACCTTCATATCTCAAAGCTTATTTCAGATTTCCTCAAAATGAAATACTTCATTTTCCTCAGTTCCTCAAGTGAAAACGCTGCGAGCTATGCCTTGATTTCTAATCCTGGCTTTTCACTGGATGCCACAAAAACATTTATCTCCTAAGCAGTAAAAGCAAGCTTAATGATTTCAAGATTTCCTTTAAGACACCGAAGGCTCCTTCTAATTTGCTGAAGTTTTAAAAGCGAGCCAGACTCAAACGCTTTTGATTTTCATTTCAAAATTGAGCACGTAAAATGCTTCTTTCGATTCCTTTGAACCTTTCCATTAAGTTGGTCTGAACTGATAGCAGAGCGAGATTGCTGCCCAGTCCCTGTTTTCCCCACTGTCCCCCTGTCACATCAGCCACCCCAAAGCACTGTCCCCGGGTCTCAGCTGATCTGTGGCACCCAACCGTTTTGTCCCCACTCGAGAGGAGGGAAGTGTTCCTCGCTCAGCTCCAGCCTGTGACCACTAGAGGTCTTGTGTTCCCTCCATCAGCTGCTCTTCCCTCCACGCTGCCTGTTTTTTATTTATTTATTCCTACGTGAGCAGACCCAGCACTCTTCTTGCATACAAACAGTGAGAATTGCAACCCAAAAGATCTATTGTACCTTCTTTTGGAGTGACCTCAGTGCCAGTGAGAGCCTTGCCTACTTTTTAAGGCTAAGAAGACACCTTTTCTGCAGGTGAACCAAAAGCTTTCAGGTAAGAGACTGTGTGTTCTCGGGTACTGATGCTCTTCCAAAAAGAAAAAAATGCTGGGTTTCCTGCAGTAGTAGTTCACTTCTACAATTCTGGAGCAGGCAGATCTTCTCCGTGGTGTTAAATGCATAGCTGGGAGGGATAATGAATTGCAAGGGATTCAGCACTAAAATTGTGGGGGTGTTTTCTTCTCATATATCGATTTTTTAAAAACATCACCGACAGAATTTAGAGAATTGCTGTGAAAACCAGCTAGTATTTTTAGTAGTTAAACCCTCACCACCGAATGCCTCTCCAGACTCAGGTTAAAGAATCACTGCTTGAAATGAGTAGCATTTCTTCACGAGCATTGAGTAGATGCAGTATGTAGCTTAAAGGCATAAAGACTTTAAGAAGGTTATTTCTTTTGTTATAACCAACTTCGACGAAGGTGTCTGTATCTGAGATTATGGTACAGCAGGAATGTCTGGTCTTAGTGCCTGTGTATGGTGAATTAAAAATTAACAGATCATCATATGCCTCGGAAAGAGCCACAGGCAGATCTCACCCATTGCTGTAATCGCAGCCAACCTGCCAAATTCACACCAAGGGACAGAACGACACATTAAAAAAGTGACAGCATAGATGATTTTCTACAGAAACTTCATCATTTCCACGTAACTGTAAAGCAGGAAAATACACAAATACTCTTGGTCTTGAATCGTTTTTTTGCCAGAAATCTCAGCTAGCAGAAATCATCTGCTATCATCTTTATAGGTTAAAAGTTTACCCCTCCCTCCTAATCCCCAAAAGGCAGCGAGGAAGATTTTATTCTCAGAGGCAGCCTGGCATCTCTGAAATGCTCCCTCCCAGCATTACCTCTCTCACTGGCAGAACTTCAGGATAATAGAGGGCTTTACCATGCTGTGATCAGATCTGCAAATATCTCTGTGAATGCACAGAAATTCTCCCAGGCGCTGTAAGTGCCTCTCACTGGGATGTGCAAAGAGCACAATCTGCTGGTCCATACAGAAAGTTTTGCCGAAGAAGCACCTCTCACACCTGACTCCCACTGCACAGACACAGGGGATTCAGAGCCACGCTGGGACATGATGCTTAGCATTGCAAAGCTTGTGTCATGAAGTCAAACACTCAGCGTAGTGATTGAATAGTATAAAAGAAGTGGTGACAGAGAAGGTGAAGCTCAGCTGGAATCCTAAAAAGGTATTTCTGCTCTACTTCGGCTTGTTAGGAATTATCCTGTGAATTGCAAGGCAAAATGTTGATTAGATCTAGGTCAAATATTTAAAAAATAAATGTATCAAAGTTAGCCCTTGACTGCTGAGACAAGACGAATATAAACAAGTCAGCAATACAATGAAGGGTTCTGAAAAAATATGCGTTTCAACTTGAAAATTTTAATTTCCATTTAAACGCAAAACAACCCAGAAGAGAAACTGCACTGAATTGTATTTTTTTTAATTACCCAGTTTTCTGACAGTTTTTGAAAAAGTGTGTAAAGAAATAAGGAAACCAATAGCATGAATATTACACTTCTCTCAGGAGCAGGAGCATAGGTAAATGGGTAACCAGTTGTAACTGAGAGAGGAAAACGTGTCAGGAAATAGTCAAATTGTCTATCCACTTTAAAAAAGGATAATCAATACCATATTTAAATGCTGGCTTTAATATAAACACTGCAAAGTGGCGGGTAAGTGTTAGGGTCCTGCAGGACAAACAGGACTCCCTAAGGTCAGGCAGGAAGAAGGCGGGACTTCTCCCACTGCTGGAGAAGTGCAATCGTCTGGGGGGCTGCATATGCAGGAATGAACCAGCTGGGCACATCTGGATGGGGAGAGTGAGATGCCAAACTTGCACAGCTGGCAGCCAGAGCTGTCACTGCTCACGTGTTGCCTTAGTAACTTCAGAGAGAGCAGCACAAGGATGAGCAAAATGCACTGGGAAAACAACAGAATTAACACGGGAAGAATCTCCATTTGGATTATAACATATTGGAAGTGTGTCAGTGGCTGCAGGGTGGGCAATCCTCAGGCTGGTGCACTCGGGGTATTTATTCCATGTAGGCACTGAAGAGCAATTCCCCCTCATTGACAGAGCGTTTCACAAAGGCACAGTGTAAATACATAACCACACGTGGAGCATCAAAGAGCAGGCGAAAGAGAAACAGCAATACTTCCTACTAATCCAAAGACATGAGGGTAAAGACGAGGTAGTTATTTTTATAATCCCTCTTCTGTAGAAAATTGGATGTTTTAAATACTCAGTTTACTCTCACAAGTGTTATTACGTAAGGGGACTCTCTGCACAGCAACTCACGATCTGTGGTGGTCTATATTAATTATGTTTTGTATTTATTAAAGGACAGTTTTCTCTAATGGGCAAAGAGATTTATGCAGACAATTCAGTCTTTCCGTGGTGTCTGCAGAAATCCCCATATATTGGATTTAATTTTGATCTCCCCTTCAGGTTAAGGCAGAAGTTTCAAAATTCATTGCATGTTAGTGACAGAAACTGTAAAAATGCAGGACATAAAAATGGGTGACAAAGAATTTCTATGAGCTGAAGAGTTTCCTGGTTTTGTGTGGGTTTTTTTGTTTTGATTTTGTTAGTTTTGGGTGTTTTGTTGTTTTGCTTTTGAGTTTTTATGTTCAGAAAGCAGTGGAAAAATCTCTGGAGGAAAAGAGATAAATATGTCACTTTGAAAGTAATAAAAGAGAAACTAACCAATCTACTCTTTCAATCTCCTTTTAAAAGTCATCAGCATTTGTGCTGAACCACAAGCACATTAGTGAGGAGGTCTCCAAAGACCCAGGTCTCACAGAATCCTTGAGTCATCCCAGCTGTTTGGGGTCATGAGCTGAGAAGCAACACAAACCCAAAGCAAGCATGGCAGCTGCTGGGTGATACCAGGAGAAACCACAGCAGGCTGAAGCCAAAGTTCCTCGGGAAAGCCCAGGAAATCTGGCACCTGGAGAGTTTTAAAAAAATATCTTTGTCATCTCATGCTAAACAATAGAGTCTGAAGGGATAAAAAGAAGCAGAATTTGAAGTGAATTGCTAATGTAGTAGCTCTGCTGGCTCTCCAGAAATAGATATCCCTGCCAATTCATGAGCTCTCCTAAAATGTACCGTTTCTTGCTGGAAAGGCACAAACCCATAAATATTAAGACAGGCTGCTATGCAACAACATCGTGTGCTCCTCACGTGGGAAGTGGGAAGAGCTGCTAATCCACCCAGATTTGCAAATTGCCAACGAGCATACCTGGCTAATGATTAATTTACAGTAATATTCAGCTACTCTTAGGAGGTCTGAGTTTTTAATTTTCCCTTTATACATTCACAGAGCTCATTGGTTCTCTCTCCTTGTGTTTTAGAGCTGACTGAGCAGGAACTCCTTCCACATCTCACTGACAGCTTTGCCTTGCTGACCGAAAACACGCTGGGTTGCTTCAGCTTGTCTTACCTTTTTCTTTACATTCACATGATTTAGCTAAAAGGATGTACAACCATAAAACCAGCAGATTACCAGACAGAAAAATACAGAACAATTTTGTCACACAATGAGATGGTAACAGCTGCTCTGTACAATTTTAAGACATATGACAAGGTAGGCAAGCAAGGCAATTTCAATATTATTTCATTTAAGACATTTCCATATCTAGATAAAAGCAGAAAAATAATGGTTTAGTGTATTGCATAAAAACACCTTGATTTTCTTAGGATTTATCCTTTGCCATCTATTTTTTAGTGTATTTTTAACTTCACACTCATTTCCAAGCAATATTCAAAAAACCAGATTTTTCCTTATCTGCACGGTTTTTGCTGCTGCTGGTTTTTGTTGTTTCGTTGGGGTTGTGCCATAAATCCACTGCAGAACTTCTCCTGCTGTCTCTGCCTAGGATGAACACTCTACTGTAATTGATTAATCTTGTGCTCAAGTGTGTGTTCCAGCACAACTGGGTAATTTACTAATTTTCCCATTCTATGGACTCTGTGTTCATCTTCAAGGTGCGCGTACAAAGAAATGATGGATAGCATTATTCAAGATGAGGTTAGAGGGCAATCACTTTCCATGAGCAATCATTTCTTGGCAGTAGAACCAGCTTGTCCAGAGAACATTTACCAAAAAACGAACTGTTTCACCAGATGCAATCTCCCCTCCTTCCCTTCAGAGACCTGTGCAACTTTTCCCTCCTCTTCTACAAAGCACTAATTGCTCCCCCAAAATTACCAGACTGGTCCCACAGGCCAGCAGACCTGGTACGTGGGATATCCACTGGGAAACTTGGGGATCCTGGTGCTGCCAGGCTGCTTGTTTCACCCATCCCTTGTTCAGAGTGCTGGCCCCTTGCGCTGGTGCCACCGAGCCAGGTGGGCACTCCAGGAGGCAGAGCATGGCTTGTCCTGCTAAGTGTCACAGTGCACTCATTTCCACACTGATGCATTCAGGATGCCATAGAAACAATGAACTACCCATGAAACACAAGCAAAGAATCTGATTGAAAATGCTCTCCCTCGTTTGTTTTCTGTGGCAAAGACTGGCCAAACTCCTGAATTTCAAAGGAACCTGCAGGACTTGATGCAGTGCTGGGAAGAAGGGGAAATCACCCAGAATGAGAGGAGACACATCAGGGACACAGGCCAGGGCTGGAGGGGGGCAAGTTAAGGACATGAAAGTGCAGGAACATCTTCTGTTTCTAAGGCATGTCTTTTAAATTGACACATATTTTGAAGATGAATGTCTCGGATGATGATTCACTTCCTTAAAGCTAAAGGCAGTTACCTCCTGTATTCCCAGAACTGAGACACTCGATAAGATTTTTCTCTTTTTTCAGCTACACTCACTGAAAACAGAAAAATTCAATTAACGTTCAGTAACATGATCGGAGAGGAGACTAATAAAATGTATTTGTGACTGGTTAAAACAAAGCTTTATCACAGTAGTTCTGCTTGAAAATGCTGAAAGTCTTATCATTCCAGAAACTTTCCTCTTACAGAGAGAATAAAGCCCAATACAAATAATTCCAAAAAAAAAATCACATCCATTGCCCTAAAAAATCTGTCCACTGTGTTTAAAATTGCTTAAGAACAAGTAGCAACTTTTGGACCAGTTTTATTTCGTATCTGAATTATTTTTTGATATATAAAAGGTATCCAATAGAGTTTTATATTGGCTTTTTATTTCTTATGTAATAGAGGGCTCTGCTTTTAATCGTAAAAAAAATCTTAGAGTCTGGCTAATGGAGAAACTGGCTAAAAAAAACCACATTCATGGCAAAAAAGAAAATAAAATCTTTCTAAAACAGAGAATTTCATATTGAATCTTTGGTCATTTGTTTAATAGCAGAGTCAGGAACGCTCCTTTAATAACCCTTTGCACCAGCCCAGTGAGAGCTGTATCTATTATGCCCTTACAAGAAAACTAGGAGGAAGATTGGAGCTCAAATTTCTTCGAATAATTAAATCAGGAATTATTTTAGCTCTTGTTTTGTCTTCCATTTTTTAAAAAGGAGACATAAAGAAACCATTCAAAAGCTTGTGAAAGGTAAGGTCAGTAGTACAGGAGATGAACAACCAGATAATTGCACAGTTAAGGGGACATATGTCACAATACATAAATACAAAACACTCCTGTGGAAACACAAGATGAAAAATAAGTAACATTCCCAGCTCAAGTTACTAAATTAAACTGCTAGAATTTGAGTAAGACATCATTTTCCTTAATATTAAATGCAACACTTAAATAGTTGGAATTTATTTTAAAATAAAATGTTGCTTTGGCTGCAGTGTGTGGGGAACTGGCTCAAGAGTTCTAAAACTGTATCAGCTTGGGGGCTGCTAAATGGGCCTTCTAGGGTTTTTCTCTGGAGCTGGGACTGCCCTTTTGCCAGGGGAGAGAAATGCATATGGAATTCCAGAATCCCATCAGTAGAGTGACTGTCCCACTCTCACTCCAATCCAGGAGCCTCCAAACACTAAAAACTGCGAAAGGATGACCCTGAACTCCTGGTCCTGGTTCTTTCCATTGCTCTTCTACCCCAGCATTAACTCCCTCTGAGAGCAAATTATATTCTTATGCTGCAATTCAACCCACCTCCCTCCAAAAAACCCCAAATATAAATCCTCCCCAGAATAATTGTTTACAAGAGGTCTTTCCAAACACAAACTGCGTTTCAAACAGTTCCCAGCAATCTGGAAAACAAAATAATCAAAATATTTTGTTGTGCCATGTCACCTGCCCATATGAACTCCTTCAGGGTGTGACAAATCCATGCCAAAGGGACACTTCTCTGCGTGATTCTGCTGCCAAAATATTCAAGGCTGTTTGCAGAGGTTCATTTTTCCTAATCATTGAGCCAGTATTTAATCCAAATAGATTGTCTTGCTAAGGAACCAGGGTGCTAACACCTTCTCCTGAGCAGAAGAAACAAATAATGAGTGTAGATCCGCGGTGGGGAATTGTATTCGGAGCAGAAAACAAACAAAATCAGGGTGACATAGGGATTTCAGCATGTTTGTGAGTCAGAGGGCCAGAGAAAAGATACAGACAGAAAACAGAATGTGTTATATCTCTGGTATTTAGCGTGTGCATCTCCTGAAATTAAAAGTCTCCTGTTTTCAAGATTAGTCACTGCAACACAGAATGTGTGGGAGAATCACTATCTCACAACACAGAAAGAGAAAAGGTTATGATTAGAGCTATTACCATCTACACCCCAAATATATTTTCCATATTAATAGTAATAGATTTAATAGCATATTCAGAGCTCTGCTACTGAAGCTCTTCATAAAAGCTCGTTAGATCATGGTTGTTAGAATCATCCTTATAATCCCCTCCCCTGAAATGATATAAAAGGATCTATTTATGAAGAAAGTGGGGGTTTTTTCCTTTCTAATTCTATAGAACTTAAGGACAAAACAAGCATTTGGTCGATGCTGTACCATCACACAGCCAAAAGAATTCTCCAGATGTTTTAAGAGACATCTTTTAATGACATCCTGACAGCATAATTAGGGTACATTTTATAACAAAATCCTTTCGCCACACAAGCCAGCACAAACCCATTGAGTTACATCACAGCTTGGCATCTGTCATGCCATGCCTGGTAAAAGACTCTCCAAACTCGCCCTGAAACATTACAATATTAAGACAATAGTCGGGAAAACTAGAGGGACTGGAATTAAATTTCCCGTCTGAGTCATTATCATTTTCCAGGGCAAGTTTATTAAGAAGGAAAAAAAAGTAACTTGTACTGCTCATTTTTTATTTTAAAGGATGCTGTTAATATTTTATATCTTAAACCAGGACTGCAGGGCATAGTGCCAGGAATCCAGTAGGGTCAAGTATTTTCTTAAATAATTTTCCTAAAAGAAAGTTTTTCCCAAAGCATTTCTTCTGTTTAGAACAGATGTTGGAAAAGCATTTACTATTTTAACAAGGCCATTTCTATTTTTTCTTTTAAATAGCACTGTAGTCACTTTTGATAAACCATCTTATTTAATCTCTCCCTGGGATAACATGTTGACCCCCAAAATTATATGCAAAAAAAACATTAAAACCTTTAAATATTTTTTAACAAATAGTTACAAATAACTCATTTTAACAAAATCAAAAAATTTTACAACCAAACAAGAGAAGAAATAATACTGCATATATGTTGATGTCAAATAAACAAGGGAAAAGAGAAGGAGGAAATTTGAGCTACAGCAACAATAGTGGAGCTCCCTTATCCCTTCCTGCTGATCATAAAAGTCTAAATTACAGTGCTGTAATCACAGAGTAGCAGGATATTAGGTAGGCCCTGGCAGCTCAAGGAGCAGGTGCTCTGGAAGAACGGGGCTTTCAAGCATGAAAAGAGGAAACCAGGAATGTGTTCACCAGCATTTTGGAGGAGAGAGAAAACCATTTTTCACTCTGTTGGATTCAAGAATACACTACTGAGGATTTCACACCACTGGGAGTTTCTTTCATTGAATCAGGCAGGTTGGAAGAGAACTCTGATATGATCAAGTCCAACCCTTGATCCAGCATCTCTCTGATGACCTGACCATGGCACTGATGCCACATCCAGTCTCATTCTAAAGACCTCCAGGGACAGTGAATACACCACCTCTCTGGGCAGGTCATTCCAATGCCCAGTCACTTTCTCTGTAATAGATTTCTTCCTAATATCCCACATAAACCTCCCTGGCACAGCTTAACCCCAGGTTCTCTTGTCCTACTGCTGGTTTTCTGGGAGAAGGGACCGACCCCCACCTTGTTACACCTTCCTGTCAGGGAGTTTTAGAGAGTGATGTGGTTACCCCCGAGCCTCCTCTTCTCCAGGCTGAACAACCCCAGCTCCGTGAGCCTCTTCTCATAGCTCTTGTGCTCCAGACCCTTCACCAGCTTCTTTGCCCTTCTCTTGACATGTTCCAGCCCCTCAATATCCTTCTTATCTGAGGGGCCAAGCACTGGACACAGCAGTCGAGGTGTGACATCAGCAGTGCCCAGAGCAGGGATAGAATCACTTCCCTTGTCCTAGTGGCCACACTGTTGCTGATCCAGGCCAGGATGCCACTGGCCTTGGTGGCAAAAAAACTGAAGATAATAAATCCGAAGAGTGGCCAGTGGAAACTATCCTGCAAGGCACCATCATCAGCAGCAGATGCCCAAATGTGACCCTTGTTCAAAGGCATTTCCCCCTGCTGGCTCCAGGTCCCCACAGCCTTGGGCACAGCAGCATCTCAAGCCAAGCTGAAGGAGGAACATGGGCGAGGCTGAGGAGCATCAGGGGACACCCAACATGAGCCTTGTTCGTCTGCTGGCAGAAATCTGCATTACAGCAACAGGAACAGCTCTGGTTGTATGGAAGCTCTTCCCAAAACAAGTACTATTAAGAACACAGACATGTATGTATGACATTTATGTAAATGTATGACATTTATTTTATTCAAAGAAGCCAGGGATATTCCCACTGAACTAGGCCATTTCCTGCTATCCAAGGATACACAAGCCCTCAGGCTACCACTTAGAGAGCATTACATCTCTGCCCTGTGAGCCTTTCTGGGAACTGAAGGGACAAACAAAGCCACGTTGACAGATTTCACCCAGCAACACTCTCATGGCTTCCACCAATATTTCAAAGTGCCTAATCTTCTTTATTTTCTTTTTTAATTTTACAAGACAAGAAACCGAAGCAAAGGTGAAACACCCCCACTTTTCTGTTGCTGCCACGCTGGATTTTAGCCCTGCCCAAGGTTCTCCAGCAGATGCTTGGTTGGCTGGCCGGCTCAGATTTGTGGCAAGGTGCTCATTTGGCTCCTTGTTTAAATTCACCTGAAAAGCACGGGGAAAATTTATTCCCAGTCATGTCTGAAAGGAGACACAAACCACACCTTTGTGCTTCAACTTTTCTCTGCCTTCTGAAGAATCCAGGAACCCGTTTCAAAGTTTTCTTTGAATCCCACTGCTTCTCACCCAAATGATACCTGAAGCTGTTACCAAGGAGACTTTTCACAATGAAATTCTTTAAAATAGAAAACTGGTCCAATCCTCTGAAAATAACCTCATTGCAGAGCCACTAAGACAAAACACTGCTCTTATGGCATAATGAAAGAGGGAAGGAGCTTCTGCAAAATTGCAAGTGATTTCACTCTCAGGCCCCAGGAGAGCATCCCAGGGACACAGAAAAGAGAGGTCATCTTTGTTCCTCACATACTGGAGCAGGGCAGGCCAGATTCATATTATGTAACTACTTCAGAGATTGCTCTTTTCCACTCCAACTCACTAGAGATGAAAAAATCACATAAAATACTTTATTACTTGGGCTATTCTGCATTCTTGTGCTTAGAAGAGGATAAGAAAGCACAGAGAAAGTGATTTTTAAGGCAAGATATATCTGCTTAAGTGATGAATTCATTTCTTTCTAAGGCTTTCACATACTCCATGACATATGAGGGACTAAAGATTTTATTAATTTTTAGAGGATGCTGCAGATATTCCATCTTCCTCTTTCTTTGTGGAAAAATACTTTCAGAATGCAAAAATATCTTGAAGATCCTTATTTCTATTCTTTCCAGTTTTTTAGGCTCACTGCACTTCCACATAGAAATTTTAGATTCTCCAAACTGCCAAGCTGATGCAAGACTGAACAATAAAAACCCCAACACTGAGGGACAAGCGAGTGTCACACAGCTCAGGACACTGTAAATTGATTAGACACATCTATCAGTTATTAACTTCTCTAGTCAAATAAAACTTTGAAAGCTAAAAATAAAGTTTGGATTTATAAGAGATATAAAATCAGGTATACGATACAGAAATAGAGGAATGCCTGATGCAAAAAAGGCAAAGGAACAGGCAGGCCTTTGGTTTGCTCCCTGCTCTTCTGTTTGAAGCATTGTTACGACTCCATTTCCACTCCTTTACACTAAAAATTTATATATTTAAGAAATTATTTCCATTCATAATACTTTGACATTAAGAAATAACAAATACTTTCAAGATTAAGAGCTGAATACACCAAAACAATTGATAGAACTGCAAATTCATCCCTCTTGTTTTGGAATTTTTTTTTATAAAGACTCCCCAAGCCCTTCAGATATCAAGAACATTTGAGCTACAGACAAGAGCCCAGTCCCTCTGTAGCTCAAACTGTTTCCAACTTATTTCATAAAAAAAGAGGCAAGCTTGGGATAATCTTTTTGAGCTGTGCATGTTCCTCCATTCCTCAGTGCTTTTTAGTTCGGAGACAATTTGAACTTTCAAAACATATCCCAAGCCAGCAGAAATCAAAAAGAAAGACTAGAAAAAGGTAAAAGAATGGTATTTGACTGAAGCGTGAAGAACTTTTTTTTTCACCCTTTAGTCAAATAAGTTGTTTGTCTTACCCAATAGAGCAAGATTTCACTGATTTTTCTAGTTATTTCTATGAAAAAGAGAATCTAGCCATAAATATATTATTAATATTAACTAATGCTACACATAATAATGTTGTAACTTGGAAAGGGTGTCTCTGTCAAAGCAGGAGCTGCAAATCAGTTTTCATTCAGTGCCTGGGGCTCCCAGCATGGGCAGGGCAGAGAAGTTTGGAGAGCAATAATAACTCCTCTTTATTTTTCAGGCTATAAATAATTAACTGAAATGAGCGTCTTCCAAATCCTCTCCTCACAAAGAGCAAAGCTTTTCAAAAGCAACTTTCCCTTCAGAAAAGGTGGTAGCATCACTACTGCCTGACTGTTCAATTTTAAAGGAACATGCTCAGCACAATAAAAATCCGTGCACTTCACAAACAGCATTATACTGCAGGGCATTAAAATATACAGGCCAGAAGTGGTGGATAAAATGATAGAATCAAGTCAGAGAGAACTATGGATAAGTTGGTAAGCCAGACTGAAAACATGACTGCAAACATTACCTCGATAATGTTAATGGAAGAGACTAAACCTGCAGCTATACTCGAGGGTTTAAGGAGAAGTGTTGCAGACACAGGCACAGACAAATACACCTGGGTTCTCCTTCCCCATGATTTATTTGCAATATGAAGCTGCTGGGTTCTTAAACAGACAGTTACGACACTGAGTGGTATGTTTTTACCAAAGTCTTATAAACTTGAACTTTGTGTTTCCTTAATTCCCTCACTAGGGGCAATATGAGATGGAACTAAAATTTGCAACTGCAAAGTTAAAGGAAGTAAACATACACACCAAAATATTGTTTGGTACGTAACTCTCATGGGTTTAATTATAACCTATGAAAAATACGTCACTGGACTTTCCAACATCATCAGACTGGTGTAATTTGATATAAAATTACTGAGACCAGTAACTCATAATAAACAGAGGTTTCCCTCTTGCCCTGCTGCTCAGTAGTTCCCCTCCAGAGTGTATAATTCTGGCTCCTGAGAGTTTGGGGGCTAAACTGAAGCAGAAACCCAAATTCCCTGCCTAGCTGCCAGTTGTATCAGTGCTTCACTTTGCAACCATTCCGACAAGCCAACGCATTGGGCTGACTCAGCAGAGTGCTCTTCAAAACCCCAACACTTGAGAAAAGCCTCCTGTGACCCAAAAAGCAGCCCTGGCCACAGCTGACAGCAGATTTCCTCAGAGGAGTCCCCAGCTCATTATGTCTCAGCCTCCACCCTCCCTCCACCCACAGCTTTTCAAACCACGATTTGGGAGATGGTGGGAAATGTCACCCCTTCTGTCCCCCTTGCCAGAGTTAATAAACACAATTCCAGTTTCTCCAGCACTTACTGGCAGCCGGTTTTGCTTAACCCAATCTAAGCTGCCCTAATTCAATTCCCCCACACTGAAAATGTTTTACAGAAGTGGCACATCGGCAGGAGTAGAGCAAGGTGTATTCAGCTGAGCACATGGAGTGCATCTCAGGGGAATAAAATAAACCTTTATTTACATTTCTGATGTTCACTTTTCTGAAGGGACACAGGGAAAGAAAAGCCTCAGGATTTAGATTTTAAATTCCAGCCCTGTTCCTGTGATGAGATCTAGTAAAATCCTTCCACAATGCTTCAATATTTCCATGGCAAAGAAAAGTCATCGGAGAATATATTGCAGCAAGAGCATGGAATGGATTCCTCTAACTGCCTCCCCAAATATCCAGGCTTGTGATACAAGGTAGAGTAACAGTTGACTCGGTGCATTTACTGAGCACTCCCACGGAGTGAAGTGGAAACAAAAAAAGGGAAAAGTTACAAAGATGCTGAAGAATCTCAGCTGCAAACCCAATGCTTGCTAGGCATTGCTCCCAGCTGCAGCACAGCATCCCGCTGAACACAGCCAGGCTCAGCTTTGCAGTGTCATTCTGGCTCTGAAGTGACAAATTCATGTTGAAAAGGAAAAACCAGAAAGAAGTGGAAAGCTGCAGCAGGTACAGTGAAAAGTTGCTTTCTAGAAGTGTATAAATATTGGAATGATGGAAACAACCAAAGGGCAGAAGTCGCAGTCTTTAGCCAGTGTTTTTTTTTGCTTTCCCCATAGAAGTGTCTCAGCAGCAGAAAGGGCTGGGCACCCAGGAACCAACCAGTGTGGTTTGAACTTGGATGCTCAGTAGGAATAAGAAGTTTGGCTCTTCCAACAGGAAGAGTTGTTACAAGTGACAACCAAAAAGTAAGGTCTGGCGGTCACTTCTCGGAACAAATCTTTGTGGAACCAAACTGCTGAGCTCTGAAGAGCAGCCCCTCTGTCGCACCCACACGTTGGGTGAACATGCCTATGTGCAGCATACCTAGAGAAATATTTACACTGAGATCTGCCAGCACCTATCAAAGCCTGAGTATAAACCTAGGGTAAGCCAAGGTGTGAGATGTGTGCATAGTTTGACAGAAACATCAAGTACTTAGCAGTATTTTTTCAACTGCTAAGGAAGAGCGCTGAAATTTTTTGATATGAACCAGCTTTTTGGCCCGTTTCCAGCTCGCCAACCTGTCACATTGAATACCTTCCATCTCCCTGTAGGCATTCAAGTAGTTCTGCAAGAGAAATTTCTCAGTTATAAGTACACTTTTCTTTGCAAACTAACATTGAAAAAAATTCTGCTTTTGCAATATATATAAATATGTGACTGAAATACTTTCCTCTTAAGTGAATAAAGAGTTCTACCTTACCTCCTGACACTAAACCCTGCTTGAATTATTTCCAATGTCTTCTCCAGAAGAAACACTGAGATAAAAATATTTCCTAAACCATGAAGCCTTTTTTTTACTGAACTAGCCAATGGAATGTATCATCTTTTCAAAGGCAAAGAACTTTAATTTTTATTGGAGTAGAATAAAGGAATTTCAGTTACCACAGTAGTGAAAACTAAATTGAGAAATGAGACCGTCGTAGTTTTATCTTTCAATGCATCTTCAGCACTTCATGCAGAATGGCATTGCAGCCTGTAAGTCAGATTTTAGGCAAAACACACTCACTTGTCATTCCTAAAACTTGCTTAGTTAAGTCCATTTTTCTGCTGCAGTAAATATTGCAGCAGCTTCTCTACCCAGTCCCACCGACCTGTAACAATTTTCAAATCTTGCTGTAAAATTAACCAGAGACAAAAAGCTCTAAAATCTTCCATCACTGAAATGTTGCATCCTGCCCAGTATTCCCTAGTTGTGTTAGATCCTCTTCCCCAGGCACCTTGATCCCACCCGGAGGTGGCTCACAAAGCAGGGTTTGTAAAAGAAGTTCCTGCCTTTTCCTTCAGTCCCTGTTTCTCAGGCACAATCCAATAAAGCTCCTTCAGCACTACCCAAAGCAGTCTTGTGGAAAGATCTGGGCAGGGAGAGGAGCACACAGAGGACTTCTCCGTGCCCCTGCACAGCATCAGGAACAGAAATTCTGTGTGCTGCCTAATTAGAGCAAGAGAAGGATGTTCCAAAATTCAAGATGTGCACTGGAGAAAACTCCACATCCAAAGCCATGCTACAATAATTATTCCATCTCTCACAATAAACATATTTACCCTCATCAAATATGTTTCATTCTGAGGGACCAAGCGCAATAAGTTCCCTTGAGATCAACAACTGACTCCTGCATACAGAGGCTATTTAACAATTTCTCTGAGAAGTTTCATCTTTCCTGTCCTCTGCCAGCTCTTTCCTGTGTATCACAATAATTGCAAATTTGAACATATAGGGGATTGATTTTAATGAATAAGCTCTGAATATGTCATAAGTTTTCATCTGAAAGTGTTCCCTTCCCAATCCTCCTTGCAATTCACTGGTAGCTTTCAGCACATTTCCATCCTTTTCCCTCTTCCAGAAGGAAGGGCAGGAAAGGGAAAAGAGAGAATTTTCAGCATCGTCCAATTCCAGTGTTTCCAAACCCATCTCTAGCTCTTGTTGCTAGCACGTGATCTACAACTTACTGCAGCCTCCAGGGGTTTAAGACACATGCTTAAGCTTATACTCAACATCCCTCACCGCTTTGAGGAATAAAACAAACAAAAGATTCATGAAAAAAAAGATATGGCTACATAATCAACAGTTGCTGAAGCTTCTTATGGAGAGAGAAAATAAACTGGAAGTAAAGCAAATTCAAACCATTGCACTTAAAGCCTTAGTTCAGAGTTGTTCACTAAAAAAGTTGCATTTCAGGCTCTAATTTTTTATCTGAAAATAATGGGTGAGCCTTCCTGTGAGGATCAGAGCTCTGCAGCCATTGACAGCCACACCATTCAAAACAGCCCCTTCACATCTTCTGGTCCCAGCAATATTTTAGGAACGCTGGAAAGATTTGCAACATGAAGGGGAAGTGGCAGTCACACAAAATCCTTAGAAACTGAGGATCAGTGTTCTCCCACCTAGGAAACAGCTTATAATCCAACAGAGACTGTAGCTGAACATATCAGGTTGATGAAACTGAAAATCTTAACTGAAAATTTCCCTCCAGATAATCCATCTTGGACAGGGTGAAACATAAATCACACGTGACAGGAAACTGCTGAGTCTTGATGTGTCATCCTACAGTCCTTACAGCTCTCGTTGAATCAGAACACTTTGGGTTGGAAAGCACTTTAAAGATCACCTTGTTCCAACCCTGTGCCATAGAGTGAATTGGGAAATTCAAAGGGTGGATTCTCAAAAGCACAAGGCAAATTACACTGATCACCTTCCTGTTGAATGGCCTCTCAAAGTGCTTTTAATGAGTGGCATGTTTTGAAGGAAAAATCCCCAGGCAATTCTTTTTTTTCCAGGTATTATCCCTAGAGCATGCATAAATAAAACCCAAATCCTAGAAATGTCACATTTTCATTTTGATGAAAAATATTTACTTTTGAAGCTAACCAGCCAAGAGGAAAATTAAGGTGTGAAATGCAGTTGAATAAGTCGGAAAAAAATATGAGATATTTAACTTTTTCCAGATCTGCAGGAAAAGCCCAGAACTGTCCCAGTCACATAAGCACTCCCCCGGAATCCCCACTGGCCTTTGCTCTGTGCTTTTCCACTTCCTACAACTCCCCATCACCCCCATTTATCCCTGCCAGCTGGACTCCCCTATCCACAGCTTCGGGCATTACACTGAAATATGAACCAAAACGACTTGTGTGACTCTTTTGAAGAAAGCAGAGAGGCAGAGGAAGGAAAGATGGAAGAATAATGATAAAAAAATACAACTATCTCTGTTGTTGTGGAATTTCTTATGGCTGGTAGTCAAAGAACTCAAACCCACAATCCCCAGGCTGGAAAACCAACTCCACTGTTGTTTGAGGGGACAGGCTTTGCACCCTGCTCTTTTCTAAACAACCCACTTTTTCCAGTTACACTGGAGCATGGAGAAGTTTCCACTGAAGAGCAAATCCCACCATCAAGAGGTGTGTGCACAAAGCACAGAGACAATTCAAAAGTCAAGGTTTATTTGAACATTATAAACCAAGCCTAAAAGGAAGAAATGAAGCAATATTGCCCAGTGAGATTGGCATACTGAAAACACTGGAAGGAGGAGCAGGAGATGCTCCCAAGCTTCAGGACTGATGGCAGCTCTCCAGGAAGGTCTGGGGAGGGAGAGGCTGGATGTGAGCCCATGGAATCATGGCATATATGGAACCCCAGGAAATTTCTTCCTGGGAAAGGGAAAATATTATTTACACTGAGAAATTGGCAGTGTTACACTGATTTGTTAACTCAAGCACAGACACCAATAATTCATTGAATCTCAACAGTTTGTTTTTTCAATCCCAATATCTGGGCATTCCTTCCCACATATTTTCTGTTTCATCTTGATTTAATGGAAATAACAGCATGAAATCCTTCATTATTATTTGTAGGAACTGCAGGTTATTGGATGTCAAGGAAGCTAAAGAAAAACAGAGTTAAAATAAAATAGCAATTTACAAATTAAGAATGAAGCAATCTCACTCACATACCTCTACAGCCGAAGGAAAGAGCTCTCTTTAACCCCTTAAGGGCTTTTTGCTTGTATTTAAAACACAAAGGAGTAGCTTTCTAAAGATTCTTTCTGAATTTAATTGGGCAAGTATAACTTTCAAAATAGTCCATCTGCCTGGAGCACAGCAGCTGTGATGGGAAGTGCAGAATGCTACTGCAATATTTGGATAAATTCTCAAACAAAACTGTAAGAAGTCTCCAGTAATAAGGGGGTGATAGGAGAATTCAGAACTTGGCAGGGCAATGTTATTTGCTGGAACTGTTGGACTTGTTTATTGTGGGACTTGTTTCCAGCACGCAAAGAGCACAGTGAGCTCAGTGCTTAATGCTTGCAAATCATCACAGCAAAATTTGCTTTTAATGCACAGATTTATTTCCTCAATATTCAATGGGGCATTTCTTTCTGTTGTGAAATAAACCAGGAGTCATTTTCTTCTAAAACTTAGTAACAGAATAATACCACATTATTTCTTTACTTAAATGATATTGCAGTGCCTACATATTACAAGATGCTACAGAATTAATTTGCTATATTCTGTAACAAGATCCCTCCCACTGCACCCATTTCATCAATTTTCATAAATTAAATATGGGAAAGGCTTTGTAATACCTAAAACCTTAAATAAAATTATGATCCAATGGAAGTTCTAAGGCTAATGAAACAACCAGTGAATTAACAGGGAAGAGAATTAATGGTCAAATAACAATGTGCTGGGAATTTAGCCCGAATCCTGAAAATCATTGCAATCCTAAAAACAAACTATGTTGGATTATGAAAAACCCCCCAGAAAATTTCCCATATTTTGCATAAATTTCTCCTCTTATCCCTCTTCTATTCTAGCAGCCAGATCCAGAATTAGTTTAATTTATTAAAAACAAAGGAAAGATATTTTAAATCTGGGGCATCTCATTTGTGAGTTCTGAAACTGAGCGGCTAAAACCTGCTGCTTCTCCAGCCCTACCCATTGCATATCCCAAACCTGGGCTGGGACCATTCTGGAATATTTGGGGCAGGAGAATTCGCCTTTGTGGGGAAGTCTCTCACACATGTAACAATGGTCATTGTGCCTGTGTTATTGTCCTGACTGAGTTTCAGCAATGGAACTGAGTGTACACTGTGAAGCCAGTGCAGTCTTGATTCCCAAATAACTCAGAGGGCACAGCAAAGAGATTTCATCCCCCCAGGAAAAGGTTAGACCTGCATTACTCACATTTAAAAAGAAATTCATTTTACCTTGGCCAAGAATTTTACTCAAATCTGAACGCTAAATTGAGCGAATCAAAAAAGAAGGAAAGAACAGACAACCCAAAATCTGATATTTGTTCAAACCTCAACTTGCCTCCATATCAAGAACTCACATTTGTATTTTCAAGTTTTGGATTTTTCATCCATGACAGGATTTAATGTTCATTTTCAAATCTGACTATTTAAGATCAGTATCTGGGGCCAGATTCAGACTTTTGATATTTCATCTGCACTGGATAGAAATATATATAACTATTTTCTGTGCATTGTACTGCATATGAAAAAAATTTTAAGTACATCAGAATTATAAACCATTTCGCAGTTTCTATAAAAGTACCTCATGATGAAATTTTTTAGGAGAGAGCAGAAGAAAACGACACTGTTTGCATGTTTGTTCAGCTACAACTCTCTTCTTATTTTCAGGAACCAGTTTCTGTTGTTCTGCATTTGCCTGGACCCCTCCTCTGATGCCAAAATATTCTCAGATCTGAACTTCTAGAGCTGCACCAGCCCTTGGATATGACTGGCCTTTTATTTGCAAGACCTGCAGGAACAGCTACACATAACTAACTTCCCTCACTGGATCCCACTGGATGTTGGATTTTCCCCTGCTCAGCAGTGGTTGTGTTTGGCTTAACTCTTTGGGAAGATTATTTTCAACTGGAACACTAAAAAAATGGCTGAAGAAGAAAAGCTATCTCTAATTAAAGCAATTCAGTTGGGTATAAAGGGATATGTTCCAGCAGTAAATATATGCAGCAGAAATGAAAGTGCCCCCAGACGTTATTATGCTTGTTGTTTAGACAACATGTCAATAAAACATATCTGACTGGTCCATCCTAAAATACCAGCTGGATCACTGATGGAGAGCTGCTGTCCCTTACGAGCCACCAGGAAAGCCATAGACTCAACTTCACCTTTCAATTAGTAACCCATAAGTGTAACAGCTTTATAAGGCAAATATCATGTTAGCTATAGACCCTAGGATTTCTGCATCCCCTGGCTACAAGAAATCTTTCTTTAAATTTTATATTTAATTCCTGTACCTTAGAGTTTGGTCTAATCAGCAATTAATGTTGAAAGAAGATCCCTACAAGAGAGCATGTCAGTGCAAGGTGTAAGCAATGACAAAGAGAATGAGCAGTTTCATGATTAAGATGTTGACTTGTGTCTCAGGGAGGATCTTAACACAGAGGTCAGAAGACAAATGAAATGGGTCGCAAAGAAACACGTTATCTACAGACTTTAAATTGTGATTCGATGGCCCAGCAGAAAATGGCCATGCGCCCAGTGCTCCTGAAGAGGAACAGTCTGGATTCCGCGGATTTCCTGCGTCCCCCCCAGAACCGCAGGATCAAATCGCAGCAGGTGCGTTTCAAGGATGATGGAGTGGGCACCAAGGCAGAGCTGGATGCTGATCCCATCCCAGACACGGCATTCTCCCCTGCTAAACAAGGAATATCTCGGGATCCCCACTTTTTGCTAACACCTTTCCAGACTTTTCCAAGGGCTCCCAGCGGGCTTCGCAATATCGCCATCCAAACGTCTCCCAGCCTCAGGAAACACTTCCCGGTTTTTAAAAAGAAGAAGCTGGCAGAAAGTAAATCGCTCACGGAGATGCCTTCAGAGCCTGCTCACACCCTGCTTGTCAATGGCAGCCTCTGCGAACAGGACTTGCTGGCTGCAGACCTCTGTTACCTGAGGATAAGCAACCACTTGGAGGATGGTGCTGGCAATGGTGAGGGGGGCGGGCAGGTAAGTAAAAGGCCACCCAAAGCACAAAAAAACGGGCCCATCTACTCAGAGGATTTCTCAAAGTCGGAGAAGACAAGTGCGTCCACACAGGTGCCTGAATACATCCACGTGAGCTTCCCACGGGGCATAGACTTTTCCATTGATGCACCAGACAGAACCACGACTCCAAGCAGCTCCCTGCATTGCTCTGCTGCCCCCACCAGCGATGAAAACAATGAGAAGAGCACCCTGGCACCTGCCTCTGAAGGAGCAGAGCTTTCCCTGAGCGCTGCTGCCAACTGCAGAGAAGACCAGCCCTACCCTGCCGTCCCTGAAGGGCACACAGGGGGTGTCGAGACGCCTTGTGCCAGCAGAGATGCCAGCAGTACGGACGCTGGCGCACTGTCACCCCCATCCAACCACAGCTCATCCCCTCGTGCCCCCAGAGACTCTCACCAGGCAGGAGAGCACACACCGGATTCCGGCTGCCTGACGGAATCCACAACAGCGTCATTGACCAGCAGAAACGCCCCAAAACATGCTCTCTCCTGTCAGGATGAAAGGGAGAGGAATTCCACGCAGCCAGATGTTTCCCAGTGTAACAGCTGTTTAGAAGGATTTCACATAAAATCTTATCTGCCAAGGAATGAAATCAAACTGCAACCCAACAGAGAAATAAGTGAAATAAATCAAATTCACTTGGCAAACGGCGAACTCTGTGCCCTACAAGGTAGGCTGCAGTCTGTAGAGCAATCCTTGCAGTCGAACCAGGAGAAGATTAAAGTCCTCTTGAATGTAATCCAAGACCTGGAAAAATCCAGAGCCCTGAGTGAAGGGTATGGTGCTTTTTTAATATCAGTAATTCACAAGAAGGAGATGTTATCATGTTTTTTACCTTTGCTTCTAGAAAACATATCTTTTCTGATATTTAAAAATGAGTTTGCAAAAACACTCTCTTACCCCCTGTCGGTGGTATTTGGGCCTCAACAGTGAAGCAAATCTCTTCCTAGATTGGCCTTAGCAATTCCACTGAGACACAGCTTAACAATTCTCTTTTTCACTGGGATTGATGGTGTCCCATACAAAGCCACTGACACCTGACAATTATCAATCTCCACCTCTCCGAAACCTGAGTGCTGCAGAACGTCAAAACACGGGTGTCTGATGTCCTCCTGCAGTGTAAGAGGAACAGTCTGATGTTCTCCTGCAGAAAAAGCGGAACCCATGGCAGGGTCAGACACACAGGTAGTGCTCAGGTAGGCCTGGAGCTGACACATTTTGAGAGCAGCAAAAGTCTCCTGTTCCCTAAATACTTTCTGCCTCCAAACCCAGGGAAGGAGCAGTGGCTCCAGCACGGCACCTGCTGACACCAGGGGCACACCCTTCTCCATGTGTTTCTTGGCCCCACGAGCAGCTGAAAGGGACTGCCTTGGGACCAGGGAGAGGCAAAATGCCAGGTGAAATTAGAGTGCCTAAAAGTGTCACGGAAATGTCGTGGGAAGGGGAGAGAAGCTCTTAAAAATTGTGAGAAGTAAGGACAGAGGGTGTGTAAAGACTGTTAGGAAAGACTCACCTCAGAATGTCAGATTTGAGAACGCTTTCTGCAGCTCAGCAGGACTGGGTGGCCTGGACTTAGGTCAGTCTGTTGGCACTGATGGCCAAGGCTGCAAGCAGCATTTATATATATTTGTATACACTGATCTGTGCATTATAAATAACAGTAATACTGTCAGTCCAGCTGAGGCCTAAAGAGTGAGTGCCTTCTTAGCACAAAGTTAAAATAAAACTTTAAAATTTCGATGCTCAAAAAAGGTTTCCGAATATCCTAATCAAGCTTTCCAAGCCTTTAACAGCATCTCTTACTTACAGTAAATGCACCCAGGATACAATTGATAGTTCCGTTTGGTACAAATATAGTATGTCCATTGAATAACTTATCTTTGATCAAAACACAGATAAATCTTTCAAAGCATTAAGAGATTAAAAGTTCCATTTTCCCTGATTTTTTTAAAGAAAAAACCATGAAGTCTTTATTAGCATATATTTACTTTCATCCTTAGCACAGGCAGCACTTCCAGAACGATCACTTATGCACAAATGTTTTGTGCTTAAAACAATTTTAAAATCAGATCATGTGCAGCAATAGTATTTACTGATTGAAATTAATAACTAAATGAGATAATATTCCACATTTCCACAAGCTGTGCACAATTCACAGGAAGGCTGCACTGAGGGTTTGGTTGTCAGGTTGCCCAGAAGTAGCACAGACCACGACCCTTGCTCCCATCAGGTCTTGGCATGTATTCCCACGTGGGCTGAACAGGTCGTGGTGGCTGTACAGAACTCTCAGGATAGAAGTAAGGTCAGAATTTTTTTAGAATATCTGAGAAAAAAAGGATTTGTTTTGAAGAATTCTTTCCTTATCAAAGTCTTTTAGCCAGTAATTGAAATTAACTTCTTGTATTTCAGATGGATAACTTCCCAACTCACACTCCAAATATGAATTTATGCTCATTAAATATTTAAAGTAATATGAATCCATTCAGCATGCGATTGCTCCACACAGATTTCCTTTTTTTGTCTGGAAACCTTAAAAAATAACATCTGTCTGCCTGTTAGCATGAAAATACCATGTTGGCCTCCACTGTGCCTGCATGGCTGGTTATTCCATAAAAGAGTATTCCCACATATTTCAGCTCCAGCTGTCCTCTCTCAGGGGGTTGTTCTACAGGACTTTCTACCCACAACTTCCTAAAAAAATCAAGTGCAGAACACATTGATACCACCCCACTCCTCCTGCCCTACGTGTGGTCCTGGAGGAGATTGCACAAGTTCCAAGTGTGTTTGCAGATCTGACCACAGAAAGGACTAGTTTGCAGTGAAGCACACTCAGATTATCCAGCAATATTTTTAATACTTTTTTGCTCTGTTACCACAGGGTAGAAATGAAAACTTTTGTCTAATGTCTTGTAGTTTGAAACTGGTATTCAATGAGAGGCTTCAGCCCAGCCTGCCAGGATCATCTAGAAGTGACAATGAATATTCCAAGTGCTTTATAGATGACAAAAAGATGCACCTGAAGAACTTCCACTTTAATTCCAAAACAGTCAGGAAATTATTTTGGTAATGAGTGATGTCGCCTGATTCAAATGAAACTTGTTAAATATAGGTGTTACACATTCTTCAGACATAATTAGCCACCAAACTTAAAATGTTTCTAACAGAACTCTCCATCATAAAAATAATTCAGCCCTAGTTGTTATTCTCAACACTCCAAATTTATGTGCTATAAGCAGTAAAAACCTGACTTGGATATACTCAAGTAAGGAAGCACAAAAAATAGGAAAGGCTGGAAAGCATAAGGGCAGAGATCAGAATTTTAAACTCTTTTAAGGAACAGTCCCATATATAAGTGTTTTCATACCAAGTGCTCATGCAAGAGCCAAAAACAAGAATCCCAAGAGCACGATGTGGGAGGGCTGTCATACAAGAATCACCGGGTCTGGGTTTTCTGAAAAAACACCCTCACTTAGGATTTGACACCAGAATTTTTAGAGAGGGTAACAGGAGTGGTGAGTTTTACTTCATCCTCTATGTACTCTATTTACCGTCTCTACAAACACACATGACATGAATGATTATCTCTTACAGGCGCAATTTCTACCACACTGGCCAAGACCTGAACAACTGCAGCACGTGCCAGAACACTGCCTGCATCATCTACAGGTACCTCCCTCCTTCCCACGGCCCGGCCCCGCTGGGCATCCCTCCACTGGTATAGGAGGATGTTTATCTCACAGCTATAAAAGGTCTCAACCAGGACTAAATACAGTTCTTAACACGTGGCGTGGGTGAAGTGTTACAATTATTAAGGCTGGTGGCTGAAAGGGGCACGGGGCTTCAGAGAATTCAAACAGAAACCCCTCACTAAGGTTTCACATTGTTCTTCCTTGCGTTTGAAAGGATTTGATGCCATTTCTGCTGACGAAATCACACTGTGTGCTGCATTTTTAAAGCTGGGGTTTCTGTAATGAGCTGAGACCTCGGAAAAGACAAATCCTCAATTCTCCCAATACCAGAGAGCCACAGCTACAGTTCATGCAAAACAAAATAGATCTCCCACACTCCTCACTTCAGGTAATATTTATTTGGTTATTGAGTAAAAAGAGTGGCATTTGGCCAGAAAACTTTGCAACACTGCACTCTGGAAGTTGTACAGCCTTCAACCTTGAGCTCCCCAGGCATCCCCCAAAGCCAGCAGGTACGAAGTCTTGGTTGGAACTCTCCATGTTTTTTGTCCACTCAGTACAGGATTTTATGGGGCTTTCTCTAATTCAGAAATATCATCTAATCTCTGTAGCTTCAGTTATGAGGCAGAACCCTGAAATCTTGTGCTACTTGGTTAGAAAGATAGATGGTAAGAGTATTTCTCTTTTATGTTGAAACCTTTTCCTTTATTTCAAAGACGTTGCAAGTTTGTATACACTGTAACTTAAAAGTTTCTTTAAGGGATATAACGAAAAGAAAATACCCACACTGAGGTGTTTTCACACAACATCTTCTACAAAAACCATATTAACTCTACTGGACACAGCGCTGGATCCTGATGTTCAACAGAAACCCAGTCAGGTGCTGATGTTTAAACCTCTGATAATTAAATCCCAAAGTCATTAACATGTTCCGAAATAAACACCCCAACTCCTCTGACCCAAAGTTTTTCTTCACGGTCCACTGGAGACTGTGATAAGTGGCATGACTTCTCGAAGAGCACCGACTCTATCTCTATAATAAGGAAGATGTAGGACCAAGCAAATTTCCTTTGCTTGCCCATTATCTCTGAGCAAAAAAATCTCTGTGTGTTTGACTGAACACGAACAGGTCAATCTCTAGAAATTAAGAGCAAAGTACCCTTTAGCACTGGCTGAAGAATAAACTGTGAGGGTTACTCTGTGTTTTGAATTTTTCATAATTTCAGTGCAGTAGAGACCCTGAGCGAGCAGCACAATCATCCAAAGGAAAGGACAGAGGAAATCAGAAAACGTGGATATGCCTGCTTGGTTTCCTAGGTAGTCTGTAATGCTCGTGTTGCCCGGAGTGTTGTAAAATATCCACAGAAAAGAATTGCTCTAAAAAAGTTCTAGTTTTAAAAGACAAACAGGAGAGAGCAAGGAAACAAAACTGAATTGTCACTGAAATGTCTTTATCACACACGTTTGCAGCAGTACCTGAGTCAAAGAATGCACTAATCTCATATAAATCCCCGGGTGGATTACACTGATCACTAAAGGAATAAAGAGCTTTTCAGCCTAGCAGTGACTGAAAATTTGGCTTTTTTTACTACCCAGAAGGGATTACATATTTGGGATTTCCAATCTAAGTCATGTAACACAAATGTTTTTTCTAATAAACAAATAAAAGTAGCAAAAAACAACACTTTTCTGGGCATATCACGGACAGTATGAAACGAAGCCTGAATTGACCACTTGCCTCTGGAGATGATCTCTTCAACACTGCAGTAAAAATTCTGCAGAAGGGCAAAAAAAGGGACAAAGAGCAGATGATCCCCCTGTGTGTGCTGTAAAAATCCAGCAGGTCGTCCTCCAGCCCCCTGGTCTGTGACTGCTGGGAAATATTGCGTTTTAGTTTTAGTAATAATCTGATGAAATGCCAGAGACAACGATTTTATATCACTTTCTTCTACCTCTTTTATATTTATTATGTGTTGCTTCTTCTTCAGAGATCCTTCTCCAGCTTCTCTGAATCAGAATAATCCTGCTGCTTTCTTTTCACCAGCCAAATTTTATTCTTTCATTTAAAACCCTAAACCACAGGAATTATAGGGGAAACAAAAGTCTAGTTAATTTTATCATGTTATTTAACAGTGTTTATGCATTTCTATGCACAAAAAATAGAATTAACACTGTTTAAACTTTCTCATATTTACCAATCTGTGCCAAAATCAGACACAGGGCCTTGAAGTGACATCCCAAAACCCTTTGAATTGTGCTTGGATTATGGAAAATACCACTTCTCTCCTCTTCGTACCAAAACATCCACAGAGCTGGTCTTGCCCGAAAAAGATGACTGAAGTAAAGAAAATGCACACCATCCTGCTTAACCACTGTTCACACTGACTCTTTCTACCTCACATTTATTTCTGAGCACCCATCTGCTGTTATCTGATTAACATCTCTGCTCTCATTTGACATCAATAATAATTAGAGGTTCAGTGGAGAAAATGAATTCCACTTTCCTCTTCATTAACACCACTTATATCAAAGCCTCTCTTATCGGCTCCCTTTAATATATTTCTGCTCCTGACCTGTCTCCTAATGGGTGACTCTCACATTTAACACAGTTAAACATGTGAGAGCTTTCTATTAATTCCCAGCATGGGACTGTTAGATTCTGCTATCAAAATCTGACTTTGGAATGAAATGCATTGAAAGGCCATTTTGGTACATTTTCATTTTTTCTCCCTTGATTTTTGGCCCATTTATTTAGGCCATTTGTCCCATTGTTCTTAGGTAATTTAAATTAAAAACTCCCCTTAAAAAAATAAATTAATGAATGTATTTTCAAAGCAGCACTTTTTAAAGCCTTGTGTTTGCATCAGGCTCTGTAACTGAATAATGCGGAGTTATTCTGATGAGATAAACATCCTTTCCAAATGTTGTTCACAGAGGTGATTTCTCAATTATGAGCTTCAATCTCTTCCTTTTTCCATAGTGTAGAATATGACTTCAGAAAACAAGAGGGAAGATTTCACCAGATTTTGAAAACCCTGGACCATGCAGAGCAAGATCCACTTCCAGTTTCGCCTCGGAAGCCACCATCTGAGCCTCCAACTCCCGAGAAAAAGGAGCTAAGGAAAAAAACAAAAAAGATTAAAAGGAAATGCTTCTGGTGGATTTGACTTCCTTATGCCTCCTTTTACATTTCAAGAGACACTGGAACAGGAAGAGCTTGGGAGTACAGGCCTGAAATGTGCAATTACACAATCATTAAAAAAGGTGAAGGGTGTTCAATTAGAGTATCTGAAAGATGGAGATAATTCATTTTAGTTAAATCATCTCACTGAGATAATGCTCAACTTGATGCTATTTTCAAAAAAGAAGATGTTTCTTTCAAAAGGAAGCGCCCTCATTTATTTCCCAAGGACACTTTCATATGCTTTTTAAAGACCCTTTTTTCCAATTTCCAGAAATAGCAAGGTTTAAATCTCTCCTTTAAAAAAACAATGGTAGAGGAAACTAAGGATGTCACACAGCCTTCATCTCCTGTTTGTAAGCAACACACACTGAAAGGGAAGAACTTCCTTGATCTTTGAAAAAAATCACATCATCAAGAACAAATTCAGGGAAATCTAAATTGTTCAAACGGATTTCTCCTCAAAGGAGATAATTGTAATTATTTCACTTCCCAGCTGAGATATTTTTGTTACTGTCATTCATCCAACACTGAACAACAACAAGAATTTCATGCTGTTTTGATCTGTCCTTTCCTTTATTCATTATAAAAAGCTCCCTTTTAGAAGTTTCAGCCAGTGAAGAGATTTCTCTGGAGAGGATGATGGAATCATAAACCAAGGGAAGATCACTGTGACTCTACTCTTACCCCCCTACTCAAGCAGTGCCTAATTCAGTGAATTTCAGTATCATCAAAGACAAGAATCCCAAACTCCTTGGGACAGGCTGCTTTGAGTTTTTCCTAACATCTAATCTGAACGTCCAGCACTGGAACCCATGTCCAGGACATCCAAATACACCTTCAAGAAGAACCAGATGGAGAAGAAGACCTCAATCCCAAGCCTTCACTTTTTAAGGACTGACCAGACCCAACTGTCCCTGCCCCTCCTCTCATGTCCCTACTGCAGCCCCCAGGCATCTTGACCACCTACTTTCAATGATTTTATGCCTTTCCTCTACCTGGAAACACACACGATCCCTGAGAGGTCATCGCACAATTGCTGGATAAAGGGGAATAGCTATTTTGACTCCTGTCTTACTTCATCACTTGCCCAGTGTGTCCATTTAAAACTGCATTGCCGTACCAAAATATCCCAGGAAAAGTTTTTTTTGGCCTTAAAATATAAGTTGTTACATGATACAAAATCGAATATGAAAATATTATCTAGTGAACTCATCTTGTCTAACTTCCAAGCAATTCCATGCAGCGAGTTCCTTCCTCTCAAATCACTGGAGTTGCAGCCAGCACAGGGAGTGCCAACAGAACCCAAATTAGGGCTGCTGAGTCTGTTACTTTCCTTATGAAAACAAGTTCACCTTTCACACGGAAGGGCAAAGGTTTCCCAAAGCAAGTGGTGTGGAATGTACTGCAGACATTTCCCGGTGACTCTGGGGCAGGGGGTTCCACAGAGCAACACCTGCAGCCTCTTTTTCTAAGGCATCCTCTATCCATTGGGCAATATTCATTTCAAAACATCTGTACCGTTTTTGTACACTTCTGTCGTCCCTGAATCCTTAGGGTTAATGACATCTTTGAAGATACATTAAAAACGATTTTGCAGAGAAGAGATTTTTGTCTGGAGGAATTAATTCATCTATTTTTATAGGACTAGTCTTTTAGAAGGAAGTATGCAATACATCCTGGCTTCATTTATCCAAATTCTAGGAGACTGGCAGTTTTAAAACATATTTCCATGTCAAGTTCCGTCACCACATAAATGACAGGCACAGAATTATCGTTATTTTAGAGGTTTTAGGAGGAAATTATCTTTTACTAGCAAAAAAGAATGGCTTTAGTGAAAGAGAAAAGCACCACAATTATGGATTATGGTTACAAAGGTAAGAATGGAATTAATGCAGCAGAACATCACTGTATTACACTACAGTACCTGCACTGCTTATGCTGGTATATCAAACAGCATCCTTTTTTTTTTCATTAGTCTCTGTAATCAACATAATGTAGGATTTATTATTATTAAACCACCATTTTAAGGCTAATATTCTCTGTGGTAAAGATATAATATCAAGCAGTACCAACAGGTGCAACAAGAGTTAACCCAGCAAGTCTTTTTCTGTACTGAACTGATTTTTGATAATTTATTATATGAAAAAAATCCTTTTGTCTTTCCTTTTCATTAATAAACACAACAAAGCTCCTTCTAAGCTATGTGATTTTGGGTTTGCACACCAAGTTAATGATACCTCTGGTATGTATTCAAAGGTCCAGATGGCTGAATTTAAACAAACCAGAGGACTGAGTCAGCACAGAGCACCAATTCCTGGGCTCAGGAAAACTGTGCAGGACCAGAAATAGTCACTTGAAATAAAGTCAAACAAGAGGTGGCTGCAAGCAAGGCTCTGTCCACAGGAGCAAATATCAGCACTCCTGCAAACACAAATATGATTATTTAAGGGCTCACAATGTTTATATTTTAATGTCTCAGTATATTTTAATATCTCACATTGATGGAATCCGAAACATTTATTCCTCCATCTCCTGGTCCAAATTAGTGCCTGCTTTCCAGATTCTCAAGCCGGCTGTCCCTTGGCACAGTCCGGATTTTCCGTTTCATGTGCACACAGGGCAGGGGGAAGCACTGCAGGTACCAACTGACTCTGCCATGGCACAACACACATTGTGTTTGTGCCTTCAAACTCAGCCCCTCCAACTCATCTCTTCTCCTAGAGAGGAAAAATTCCAGCCCTCTCCTCCAGGAAAGTTGTCCTAGAGTTCTCTACTCCCAGGTTTTTGTACAACGAAGGAGATTTTTAGTCAGCAGTGGCAGTGAGAATCAGCCAAATTCTGAAATAGATGTCTGATCTGAACAGCGGGCTTATCTAAGACACAGACTGAGCTCCCTCCTCGGGCTTCTCCAGCTCTGACTACCATGAACAAACCAGGAGAGGGGAACAAAACAAGAGAGATGGACAAACCAGGAGAGGGGGACAAATTAGGAGAGGGGAACCAACCAGGAGAGGGGGACAAACCAGGAGACATTTTTATTAAGTTTCAGGAGCCAATTAATAATAAACAAGATTTAGATGACGAAAGAAGCGAGGAGCTGTTCTTTAGAAAAACAGAAATGAATCAAAATCTGGTAGGCATGTCATGGAATCATGCAATAATTTCAGTGAAAATATGGCAGAATTACCCTCACCAAAGGAAAAAGCCTCCTATTTTGAATGCCAGGAGTTATTAGCCCCAGTCTGTCACAAACAAGAGGCTGTGCACCTGAAACTTTCCAGAGAACATGGGAACAAAAGGCTGTTTGTCACAGGGAGAGGTGACAGTGATGTGGTGTCAGGGATGCATCAGCCAGGATCCCTCAGCAGCAGGCAGGGCTTGGGGACTGTTTCCTGCAGCTTTACCACACAATTTTGGATCTCCTAGCAACAGAAAACAACTCTGGTCTAAGCTCTGTAACACAGGAGTGGAGCGTCTTTGTTATGTGAAAATGTAAATTGCAAGTATTTTTTTTCTTTCATTGTTTCATAGTTTTAAAATATTCTAGGAACTTTTAATCAAATACCATAGGAAATAAAAGAATATCAAATACACATTATGCAATTTATAATGTCAGGTTTGGAAAAGCAATGGCAACGGGTAGATTGGTGGGTGATAATAGTGCTGGCTACAAAAAATTTCTCTGATTTACAAAATTGCAGTGTAATCCCTAGAACCAGCTCTTAGAGTAGGAAAGAAATATTAGAAACACACATTATTAAGCAAAATCAAAAACCATCACACAACCCCTCCAGAAGTCAATAAAAACTGAACAAAAACAAACCACAGCTACTTGACACCAAAACTACTGTGGGCTTCTCTGAAATGCATGTTTATAATGACAACTAAAATATGCTATTTATAAAACAATGCACAGAATGTGGCTTATTCCAAAAATGCTCTATTTGAAATTGTTGTTTTATGGAGTCAACTCTCTTTAAAAATTAAATACGTAAGAATAAAGTACTGATATCTCTACCCTATAATGGCAGTTCATGTAAGGCTTCTAATAATTTTGTGCACTACAGCTCTTTGGAAAAAGTCCCAAGATTTAGCAACCCTGCCAGCTTAGGGACAAACCATTTTCCTGGTGACATTTTTTATCTGATGTTTGTTTTGTACATTTCTAGGCCCTTCCAATGGGATATTATCTTTTGCAATAAAGGGAGATATTTTCGTTAGGTTTCAGGAGTCAATTAATAATAACAAAAATTTAGATTACAAAGGAAGCAAAGAGCTTTTTTTTGGGAAAAGAACAATAAATGGGAGAATGATAGGCACTTTATGGAATCATTCTGCAGCTTTTCCAGGGATTTTATTTTGAATAGTGAGGAAAAAAAGCCTTAGCTTTTAACTACACTGTCAGGATTTTGGAATATATGGGATCCTCCAGCCACAGGAGCTCTTCAAAGAGTTCTAATGGTCCTCACGGAGAAAGCTCTGCAGTAGCACTGCTTAACAGAGCACCTGGCTTTATTTTTGGCAGGGTCTTTCTGTGAATTTTGGGGAAGAACTAAAGGAAATCTTTCAGCTGTGGATGGTAGATTTATGGTATATCTGTTTGCCTAACCAAGGCAAGGCTGAGAACCAGAACTCCTGTGCTCTAGGTGCTTTTATGTTTTCCCTCTGTAATTCCTGCAGCAGAACTCGACTGCATCACAACGACCTGGAACCAGAAGTCTGCATTTCAGACAATAAACTTGGCCTTTTCCACTAGTTCAGAAGCACTTTTAAAGCCAGAAACAGTCAAGGGTTTTTGGTTTTTCAAATGTGAAAAAAACCCAGCAGCTGTTAAAGCCTCCAAGTGCTAAACCAGCAAAATGAAGGCAAGAGTGGCATTTAAGAAAATCTGCTCTGCAGTATCTGCAAAGAGCCAAATGACTTTTCCCCCACTAAAACCTCCTCCTGAAGGGATTATTTCCTTCTGAGTTGGATCTGCCCAGTAATTACATGAACACACACCAGGCAGTCACCAGCTGGGCACAAGGAGCACCTTCCCTTGCCCTACAGCTTGCAGCGCCAGCAAGAAAAGGTCAAGACAAGGGTAACTCAAAATCCTTTTAATGCCTTCTCTGCCAAAAAGCTCCAAGATTCTGAAAAGGACACCTGAACACAAAAATTAACCTGCTTACCCGTGCCAGAAAGCAAAAATTAAATGCAGTGATCTATGAGGTGCAAAGCATTTAAACTTGCAAGGTATTACAGGTCTTGTATCTTGTAACAATTATTTTTGAGCATTGCTTTCTACACCCTTCTCAAACCGGGGAAAATCACACTAGAGAAGATACTGAAAACACCTGAGATTTTCCCAAATTTAACAAAAGATTTAAGAATCTAAAGAGTGACATTTGATTCTTCTGGAAGGAGGAGATTTATTCCCATCTGAAATGCCACTCCTCTCTGTGGAACATCAGTTGCTTCCTCTATTCCACATGTCCCACTTCTACCCACAGAATTCCCAATCTTTTCAGCACCTAAATCTCCTGCAGGACACAATTCCTGCATCAATTGGAAAAGATGAGCAATTCAGGCTTTCAGCAATTTTGACACTCTCAAGAAGTATCAAAGCAAACCTGAAAACTAACATGGTGAGCTAAAGGTAGCACACAGAGCATGACAAAAAAGCTTGTTTTGCCTCTTCTTTCTGAATGCAAAAGACTCTTTTTTTCATCACTAACAATTTCTTCAAATGTAAAAGACTCCTCTGTTGAGAGGTGTTGTCTCAGCTGTAAAACACTCAGTAACTCACTGGAGTTTTGCTGTGCCAAACCGCTGGAATGCCCAAAAAACACAAATACATAGGTAGTCCTGAGCATAATTGGCATTGAGAACTGCATTTCGAAATCTGATGTTTGTAGTTACAAACAGCTGAAAAAATTACAGTAGATCAGAAGGCAAGAGAAAAAAGAAACAGCTTTTCCAAGCCATTTCTATTTAGTGTAACAAGATTGTTTCCTAATGAGAAGGAGCTTTTATTCAGGATCACTCCAGCTTCATTTTGCTGTTTCGTGTGCTGTTTATGGGATCCAGAAACATTCTTTAACACATTGAATAAATCACCCATGACACTTTCCTTGTAACAGGAAACATTTGCAAACACTGGAGAGAACTGAAATATTCACTGGTCATTCCAAACTATTCCCTGTCCTGGCCATTGGTAAATGCCCCAGGGTTCCAACAAACAACAAGAGCTCATACACAGCTGACACGATTCTGAGACTTGCAGAAGTGCCAGCAGGGATTTTGGAGCAACCACTGGCAAATATTCCCTCTGAAGAGCTCACTTATCACGAGAATAATCATTAGGAGGCTCATTCTCTGCCTGGAAATGAATTAAAACTGTTGTTTTGGTTTTTCCAACAGAAATGAACAGGGAATCACAGCACAATTTAGAGACAACCAAGGAAACTCTTGGGGCAAAAAAAATAAAGTAAATGATACTCATGATTTTGCAGAATAATGCAAATATCTAAAGACAATTAACGTGCATCTTCCCATCAGCACAGTCTGGAGGGCAAACCTCAGAATTCTTTGTGCATATAACCCTCATGTTCCCACAAAGCCTAAATCCAGAGGAGCACTCAGGATATATGTATTTAAATCTAAACAAATTGCAGAATTTTTCCTTGAATGAATGTTTTAAAACATGGGATCTCCACAAAAATCTCTGGTCTGTTCTCTGTGCCAGCACATCCTCAGGGATTTTCCCCTCTACCAATTATTTATAAAAGATATTCAGGAAAACTTTTCGAGTTGTTTTGCTTTGTTTTTTTAGTTTTACTCAGACAAGACCACTTGAGATTAAAGGAAACACTGTCCTCAATGAACTCCATTGTGCCCTTTATGAAGGTTTGTAAAACATTCTTCTTTTTGTCAGTATCAATTCATCATTTGTCCTTTTAAAGAATGGACAGATCCCACAACTGCACTTCAAAAACCACTACAGTGGCACAGCGGAATGAAAAATTAGTAAAGCTGGACACCTTTTGTTAGAAATTTGAAACAAAGGAAAGTTCAGAAAAAAGGACTTCACAAAAACTCTATTCACTTTTTTCAAGATGGCTAGAAAATGAGTTTCATAGCATGGAAAATAGATGAAAATATTACTCACAATTAGGGGATCTCGTCCCATGGTAATAACAGTCCTGTTCACTGTGCGTAATAACTGCACCATTATTTCTTGAATATGTTGATAAGTTGAAACCTGTAAATGAAAAACAAAAAAACCCAGAGTTTTGATTTTAAAACCACGTCTCTTGCAGAAGGAAGAATAAACCACTTATTTCTATGTTGACAGCTCAAGCTGTGCAATCTAACAGCCTTATGGCAAGAGCAAAACTAATTCCTCTTTCACCCACTGCTCCTTAGTTCCAGCAATTCCAGGGGAATGCCCATTCCAAGGGCACAGCCCAATTCCAGCCCCATCCAAATGGGTTTTTTCTCAATCTGTCACTTCCAATCCTCCCTCGAGGAACTTGAGTCCTTCCAGGATCTGAACATTCTGTAACTCAACAGCAACCCCCTGGAAACACTGAATGGAAGCAAATTCTCTCCTGCTTCTCCACTCTGGTAATGCCCTCATGGATATTCTCAGCTTGCTCTCCCGAATATAGAGTTTAAAATGACAATTTTGATTTAACCCACAGGTCTGGGAGTGCTCAGGGGAAGAGGGGAAGTTCTTTGGCCCCCCTGCCAAAGAACCTGACCTGACTGGTCAGGTTGCCTCCAGGATATTTGGTTATTTATTTTAAAGCACGGAGTACCAATCTGACTTGGCTTACTCTGGTCACTGGGCAGCCTGAGAAACAAGCATGCAGCAAAGAAAGAAAAAGTCTGGACATATTCCTAACAGAAAAAGGTGTTCAGTTTATACCATCAACGACCAACTGAATGGCAGGACCGGTGTGGAGAGAGCAGAAGCCATGGGGAGTTCTCCATGGCTTGGGGGGCTGAGGGGCACTAAGAGCCCAGGAAAAGCTTCTTCTTACTCTTCTTCCTCTGAGACATCAAAAATATCTCCTTTTTAACTCCTTCTCTTACTAACCTGGATCAGGCCACTGCACTTCACAACTGGGACCTTCCTCGTATCTGGCAAATTATTTACTGCTACATTTACTCCTGTTGTCTCCTCTGACTATAACATACAAAAGCTTTAGTGATCTCACCTGGCACAGCATTTCAGATGTCATTATATTCTACAAATGAAAAAAGTATTCACAGAATAATTTTTTTGGGATTGGTGTTTTCTTTCCTTCAATTTCTCTGGTACAGTCCCATATTTATAACAAGATCACACATGATATTGGCTGCACAGAGGATATATTTGGTGTTGTTCTTACAATATTATTTGCCATTATAGTTAAACATATTTATATATATGTAAGCAGCCCAAACTTATAAATTCTGTAGGAGCATTTTGCACAGAGAATTAATTTATTTATTTGTCTCCTTTTTTTTATTAATTGAAAGATGACAGCCTGTATAATTTACCTTCACTTCCACATTACAATCTCAAAAACTATTTCATTTTAGATTCCAAGTGAGAGTGTTTATCATAACACATCTACAAATAAGAACTTAGTCCTCTATTTTAATATATATTGTGTGTCAAAGTAGACATAAACTCACCTGATGAAGGACTGTCAGACTGCCCATACCAAATTTGTAACGAGGGAAAAGGGAAGTGTGTTTAATTTAAAGAGAAGCAAAAAGCCACTGATGCCACCGTGAACTTCATCACTGACTTCCTGCATTTCACAGGTGCTCAAAGCACAGTCTCGAGCTATGAAGCAAATTTTAGACATAACATCCAAAAAAAAAAGCCATCTGGATACAAAAGTTATTTGCTGTAGAGGAAATGCAAAATGAAGGACAAGCATCTCCCTGAGATGCCCAGCAATGACTGTCTGTTCATAAAAATAAAGCCCTTAGCATCAAGCAGTGTTTTTAACAACATCCTCGTACCTGCAGAGCCCAGGGAGCAGCTGAGGAACACGCTGTTTGAACACAAGAATCTGATGATTCACATGGTCCCACTCACAAAACAATGGGAGGCAAAACAGCAGAGCAGTGATGGCAATGTGAATATCTCTCTTTTTTCTTTTTTTTAATAAAGAAAATGTATCCTTCAAAAATTCTGTAACAGCTTCAAAGATCCCCTCGCAGTATAAATTTTGGTCACTTGAAGAACAGCACAACTTCTGCTGCTTCTCCCCTGCCCTTTGTGTCTGATCTATTTCTGGAGATTTTCACCGAATAAATAAAAGGCAAAAGTATCAAAGTTAAGTTTACAAGAAGTTTTAGACAAAAATCCAACCCCAGATTTCTCTACTGGGAAGGAAAAGGAAGAAGAAATACGGAAAAGGTGTTGCTGTTATGGATATTGTTAAGTGATTCTGCTCCCAAAGCCTGAAGATTTCTCCTCCAGCAGGTCAAATCACCTCTTTTCTTCGAAAGAGGCTCAGAGCTGCAGGAACTGAGTTGTTGAATAGGGAAGGGCATTCATCTCAAGGCTGGAGTGCAGCACCACATGAAATAATTTGGTTAATTGCCAAAACAAAGCTCTCCACCCAGATGGCACTGAATAAATGCGTTCTGAAGGACTCCCTCCAAGTGATGACCTGACCGTATAATGACCCTTTTCCTTTTGCCTACAGAGTAGTTGTAGCCCTGAAAGTGGCTTGCTCCCTTCAACTGGAAACAAACGTGTGTTCCACTGCAGAGAAACCCTGCCCTGGGCTGCCTCAGGTGTTGCTGCACGGAACGTGTTCCTTTCCCGTGCTCTTTTTGCCTCCTTCAGATATGTCAGCTCAAAGGCAAACCCTCAGTACTGATGCAGGATCAGTGTTCAGCTCAAAAATGGGACCATCACCCGTGGATTATCTGTCAGGGAAAGAAAAAGCTGGTAGTGACAGTCACAGTTATAAAAACCACTGCCATTTCATGCCCTACACCTTAATAGATTCTAAACCTCCTGTTGCCTCTGATAAGCAGTTGTACTGCCAGAAGGCACTACAGGGCATGCACCTTTTGCAACAGAAACATCTTGTTCTTTTGTTCTTCCACCCATTCTCCAATGTTTCTTATACTCAGCAATATGATGCCTGCAAAGGGCTTGGCATATCCTGATTCCACTGCTGGATTTCAACCTCCTCCAAGGGGCTTTTTTCCTTTTATCAGATATGCACCATTATTTACTGCAAACTGCCACGCAGACACCTCAGAGGAAATCTCCGAGGTTACCTTCTTTAAAAGAAACTATGGAACTATTTTAACAACTGTCAATGCATTTGGGTTTTTCCAAAGGAATGTGTTTTCAATTCTCAGAAGTTATTCTAAGTGTTCTGCATGTTGTTTTGACTCACACCAAGACGAGCTCCTTTACTATGGGACAGCAACTGCTACGTTTGAAAACAAACCTAAAGAAAAAGCCCAAACACCCACTACAATGACAACTTTAGCCAAAGTCTGAACACAGGTTTCAGGAAAGTATAGTGAAGAAAAAAACAGCAGTTATTCACAGGGAAAAATAGCACTTTTCTCGTGTAATTAATTATGCTGTTTTCTCAGAATAAAATCTCCAAATTATTGAGAACCTTCAGTGAAAAACCTACTGCCCATTAAAAAGCGAGGAAATAAAAAAAAAAAATTTTATATCTTATATGGGAAAAATAAAAAAAACACCCACAACCTCTCAGGTCACAATTTCTCTAGTGCTCCAAAAATTTCCAGAGCCTGGGAAAGAAATTACAGACTCCAAGTGAAATACAGTAAAAAATAATCTCTTTTATACTGACATTGTTGAAAGTGGAAACTGTACCTACAACATTTATGCACTGAAAAGCATTTATTTCTGAAGATGAAAGGGTATTTGTAAAAGAAACAAGATGAAATTAGAAAATTTATTTGGAATCATTAGAATAATCACAGAATCCTCAAATAGTTTGGGTTAGAAGGGACATGGAAAGGTCACCTAATCCAACCCCTGTGATGAGCAGGGCCACCTTCAGCTTTGTCGGGTTGCTCAGATTTCAGTACTTCAGCTTTAATCCTCAACTGTCCTCTAATTGAAGTTTATGAAAAATAGGAGAAAAGTTCAATTTGCCACTGACTTGTATTAAAAATTTAAAGGAGATTAATCCTAATCAATAATTTACCATCTAATCAGCTCAGGCTTACTACAGACTTGGGCCATCTCCATCATCATCATCAGTACTCACAGGGTCTTGACAGCTGAGCACCTCCAGGACACTATTGAGTAATTCAACACAGTACTTCTTCTCTTGGATCTGGAGCTGCTGCTCATTCTTCTGTTCCAGCAACTCCTTCAGTTCTTTGGTAATCACGGGGAGCAGAATGTCCCTGCATTCTGCAAGAAAGCAAATGATCTTCAGAACAAATATCACTGAAACCTCACTGGTCAATATAGACTCCTCCAGGGAGTGAAACCCAACGTGCTTCAACAGCCTAACAGGGAGTTGTTGATTTTCCAGCTGTGCCTCAGAGATACTCCTAAAGGTGTGTGACATTTTCCTAAGCCAACAGTATTTCTCAGGTATCAAAACCGCAACTTCCTGATAAAAAGGGTTTGTTTCTGTTAAAATCAGAAGGCTGCTTAACTTCTCTCAAACACTTGGGGGCAAATTACTCACCTCTGCACAAAGCACCTTGGAAATAAGCTGTGTTTAAGCAGTGACAGAATTTTAATGTAAGAAAAATACTTATTCTATCTCAAAATAAGACAGAAAGGGTTTGTGTGCATCATTTGTAAGGACACATTCTAAAGGCACGTGCAAGAATGCAGATAAATGAAAGGCCCGTCAAACCTGGGAGAGCAAGAGCTGTGCATACAGTTGTCTTTATTTAAACTTAAGGAAGCTGACAAATATTAAGCTGCATTCCAATCTCAAACGTACACCCACTTTTTAAGGCAGAGGTGCTGGTAGGAAATGCAGGAGGACAAGATACACACATTTGAAATAACTTTAATGAGGCAACTTCTGTCTAGGAATAAAAATGCAGCAGATTTCTGTTGGAATTTAATTTATATGTGCCAGTGCGTGATTTAAGGATCAGCTGGCTTACACAGTGTAATTACAGAGTACAGCACAACACTGGGACTAGTGCTGAGTAGAAGCTTTCAAGATTTATTATATTTATGAAAAAATAACCTGGGAAGAAAACAGAGCTAAATATGACTTCAAATGTTCCACTTCCGAATAATATTTGTTTAGAACTCCAGAAGCATTCCCAGCACAGTCAGTGAGATGATGCTTTTACACATTTCCACTCAACTGGTTTCCAGGGCTAAAAATTCTTGTCTGTCTCAGGAAAAATTATTGTGTCACAAATTGGATACTCTTTTATATCAATATCACACATCACAGTTTTGGAAAAACAATAAAAAAACTTAGAAAGCCTCTTAGTTACTGCAAATAAAAGTGAAAATGTGGCTTTTATTTTTTCCTTTTAGAATGATTTAGAGCAGCTGTACCTGGACATCCAGTGAGAGTTGATAACCAAGAGCAGTGTGAGATGTTTTGAAACTGTACCCAATGTGACAAAAACAAGCCAGGATCTCAGAATTCCCCCCAAAATAATGGTGCTAGTACAGGGAGAGTGAGAAAGGGAGGAATAGAATGGAAAGCACATTATAAAAGTCTGAATTTTGCAGACAAAGCAGCAGAAACTCTTCTTGCAGATTATTCTGATTTCAAGTAACAGCTCCAAGGCACATAAAGCCATGAGCTTTTAATCACATGGAAGGAGCAGCATAATTTCTTGCCTCAGAAATGATGATTTCTGTGCATTGTGCAAAGCCACAAGAAAAATCTTCTTCAGTGACTAAATGACACACTCCCTGGAAGAACAGCACTTGAGCAACACGTCTCAACACAAGACTTGCTGGGAGAGCAGCATAAAAGTGGCTTTCACACAGATTGCATTTCCTTTTTTTGAAAAATTCTGTACTTATTTTTCTTGATTTGCTCATATGAACCACTTGTAACAACTAATTGTAAATGCAACGCAGTGCTATGGAGCAAAAAGGGAACCAGAGAAACATTGTTAACAATGGTAAAACTTGCACACCAGATTCAAACTTGCCAAAATGTGACAGCACTTTTTAAAACAAAGTGTTTACATATTCAGTCAAAAAATAAGTACCAGGGGTACATTAGATTTTTATCTCCCTACCTTTGAAAAAGCTGGAAAACAAACTTTAACTATGTTTTCACAGCAATCTCTGGAAAGTGGCCTTCCACACTCAAAGGTTATTGAAGGGGCAACAATTCCCAATATGATCAGTTCAGAATCCATTCATCAAGATTCTACCCACTCCAGGAATATTTAGTGTATATTAAGATACATTTCACATATGGTATTTACTGCCAACCCAGTTGCATTTCACTGTGGTTATATGAGAGAGAACATGTGTATTAGTGTGTTGCTGAAGGATGGCACACATTTAACACATTTTTAAGGAAGTTAGATGAAATAAAAAAATAGATTTACAAGCCAAGCAAGCAGTTGAGCCTGAATATCAGGAAAAGCTTTTTCTCATGAGGAATGCCAAGCTGTAACACCCACAGGCTGCAGGAGGTTTTCAAAGCCGAACTGGGGCAACCTGGCCTGACCAGAAGCAGAACATATTAAATAACTGCCACAAGGCAGCATGAAATTTATAGGAGATCTTGAATGTTTGGAAAATAAATAAAGACGCTCAGAAAGTAAGAAATAAAGATACATCTCTACATATGTGCCTGTGCATGTAAATTGTGACATTTTTAGGGCTTGGCATTTCTTTATCCACAGATTCCAGCATCAAAGTTTCCTGTAGCAAAAGAGATGATATCAAACTCATTACACCGAAGACAGATGGGAAAAACTATTTCTTGTAATTTTAACCCGTAGATTTGCACAGCATCTCTAGAGGGGCATAAAAGCTGTTTCCCATACATTAAACATGTATGGTATATTTACCAGCAACACAATTTCTCTTTTCTGATACATGCTCTTGCCCATCCCTGTGGTCCTTTCCAGATTTTCTAACTATGTGCAAGGTTTGTCAAAAGACTGATTTATCATAACCTAAAGCCCCATCTATGCTGTAGGATTGTGGATCCAATACTCTAATCAGACACACCTCTCTGTAGTTATATATATCTACACATGGTAACATTTTGTGTCATAAATTCTCTGCTCTAAACCTGCTGTGGATAAAATACACTTTTTCTAAGGCTGCATAACTCTTCCCCCAATAATCTGACACAGACACAGTAACAGCTAAAACTAAATCCAGCACAGAACATCCAACACACCCAACCTTTAACTAACCTGTAATGATATGTAGGAATACAGATTCTAAATAAACAGCACAGAAAATCATCTGGCAACTATTTTCCCTTAACTACCATTCTTAAAAATAGTGCCTTGAAAGCATTTCCACTTCAATAAACTTCAGTAGGGTGTGCTATGGTAACAGGCTTCTTCTTAACAGCAGAGTTCAAAGTCCCATCAAGTTTGGTGACATCTCAGGCACTTTCTACCTCTCCCAAAGAGGAAGGGATATTATATGCATTTACCAGTTTCACATCTGCCAGGATAAACATACTTACTGCTCACACTCCTCTAAAATAATATCCAGCTCAATTTTCAAGATATTAAGATGTCCCTTTGAACTGTCTGACAGCCAGAAAAAATAAAAATTCCCTTTGGGTAGCTTTTAAAGTTACAGGAAGCAACTGGATTATAAACCCCTATACCTAATGAGCTTTATTCCAGCAGCAAAGTAAGAGCAGGTTGAGTAGAGTCATTGAAGAAGAGGAAGCCTTTATTTCAGCTACAGCCCCTTTTAAATTTGTGCTCATATTAAATAAAAAGCCAGGACTTCAGGTCAGGTATTATGGGTGTATTAATCACTGCATTCACATGCCAGTGATATTCAGTTGAGCAGCAATCAGGAAACACAGAGGAGACCACAAGGCACGAGTTGTGTTTGGCACCTTAAAAAGGAGTGGGAGCAAAATTGCCTGAATAAAAACCTCTTCATGCCAGGTTCAGATGCCATTGGAATGTTCCTCCCACAGCACAAACACCTGCTGTTGTCTATAACTCATTTAAAAACCACACATAGACGTGTTTGGGCAAGAGAATTTAGTCTTTGCTATAATTTCTCTTCTGAATAAAGCCAGTCCATACTCCTCAAACACAGAGAAAGCTGAGCTTGCTGCACAGAGCAGATTTTCCTCTTGTACTGAGGCAGAAGGTAAAATTGATTTCCTCCAGTTCTAAGAGCTAATTACTCTGCAAGCTTCAGTGCTCACAGGGGTATTTTGAAGGATAAATTAAAATTTGATCCATGCTGGATACGTAGAGAATCTATTAGAAGGACTTAAGATATGCAGCTAGTCATTTATTTACTGTGCATTTTCAGATGGGAACTATGTTGAAGTGACAAGATACATGGAAATTCAAGGGTTTCTTAACTAGACTTAGCTTGCCTTTTTTTTTTTTTTTGATATCTGCCATTAATATTAGTAGGAAAGAAATCCATATACTTTAGTATTCAAATTCTATTTTTTTGTGCTAAGTGGTTTGGTTAAAATTAAGGCTACTTGACTACTTTGTGACCAGCTCTAGATAAACCCAGCTTGTCAGTTAACACAGGAGAATGACTTAACTGCAAAATGTACCTCTATGACATTCTTCATCAATCATAGAATAGGAAAATTAATGACGTTTTATAAGATCCCTATTATTTCAAGCTACCCCATGTCAGGATGCACCTCTGAGATATTCTCAAGCACACACACAATCAAAGCAAATGACAAAGTTCAGGATTTGCAGCAAGGAAACCCTGGTCTCAGCCTGAGCCTGCAGGGGGACGGTTAAATATAAACCTGTGTTTGTGTCTTTGAAAATTTGTTTAAAACTATGTCAATTTAAAAATTATAAAAAAAACAAAAGCCTTCTACTATCTTGGGACAATGAAAAGTTAGCTGATTTGGTATATAAACTCCAGAGTGTAATACTAAGGCATCATTGCAGAAGTTAAGCAAGCAGAAAGAGGAAAGTGCTTTTTCCTCACGAGGAAAAAGACACTGAGGCCCTGGGGAAAAGGAGGCTCAGGGGAGACCTTCTGGCTCTGTCCGAGTCCCTACAGGTTTCAGATAGGTGAGTGCTGCTCTCTTCTCTCGAATAACACGTGATAAGATGAGCAGAAACTCTCGCAGGGGTTGTCAAGCCCTGGCAGGCAGTCCCAGGCCCTGGAGGGATCAAAGAGAGCTGTGGAAGTGGGACCTGGGGACATGGTTTAGTAGCAGACTTGGCAGGGGGATTTACAGCTGGACACAATCTCAAGGGTCTTTCCCAGCCTAAATGGCTCCATAAGTCCATGATTAAGAAATTCACATACCCACGTCTCCTCCCATGCCCCAAGAAATCTCAAACCAGATGAGGGAGAGACATGGAGGGGAGAAAAAAAATATTAAAATATTCCTTACTGCTTGAGAAATGAGTAAGAATATTGCTAACATTTATTTTTCCTTAATGTTCAAAAACATGAAAAACCCCAACATTTCTGACTTTTTTTTTATTTTGCTATCTGCCCCAAACTTTATTCAAACACACAAAATATCAGTATACAATTTGAGCATCTTGCATTTTCTTCATCCAACGCTGGAAGACATTTTGTTGTACTTATTTGTCAACCCCAAATTCCAACATATTTTTAGGAGAAGTTCCCTGTAAACACCCCCTCAATAAGAACAGGTAGAGTCATTCTCTTAGATTAAGAAGTTATATGGGTTTAATTTGGGGTTTGGTTGAGGTTTTTTAACCCTCTATTCACCTTATTCTCCTTCAGGAGACAGCTAATGATTTCTTATATACCAGGGAAATAAAATCCACACTCCTAAGTCATTAATGTAATAATGCCATGAAAAAAGACATCTGGGTCTCCTTCATGAAGAATCACAGAAGGGCTTTGGTCCTGAATGCTTTGTATGTGCAGCCAAAATGGTAATAAAAATTTAGCAGCACTTCTGTCTCCCTCAGGAAACATTTCTCTGGCTTGCCTGTAGTCATATCCATCTGTCAGGATGGCTTCATGCCACTTCAAATCTGGCATGCCAAAGTAGTAAGGACATAGGTGTCATCTGAATACCGATTCAGAACAAAGCCTTCCAAATAAAGCCAATGAAAATATTCTTGCACTGAGGAGAGACTTCTGATGGCAGTCAGGGCTCAGTTAAAGCACATGTTCCTTCACAGAGCATATCTGGCCACAGCTGCACTGGTCCTTCTGTTCAAAGTCCTCCCTCTTTGCTATTTGCCATTTAACTCTCTGCTGGGAGCCCAAAAGGAACAGATTTAAAATAGCATATTTTTGCTTATGGCTAAATCTAAATTCCAATTTCCCAGTTTATGGAAGAGCCACGGGAAGGGAGGGTAGCAGAGGTTACCTGCACACTGACAGCACTACCAGATGCAAATCTTCTTTTCCTCCTGGAATCTGCTGTTAACATAGACGCTGTGATGTCAGCACACTGTTCAGTGTGGCAGAAGTTCGACGCAGATATTTAGGAATTTGTTCCTAAATTAGTTCACCAATTTTGATTTAGATTTGCCTCCATCTAATAAGATTTCTTAAAAATGTAACTAAACAATGCCATGATGGATCAACTATTACAAAAAGTTGCCAGCAGCAATATAAGCACATCACCTACTCATCCATAAAACAGAAGTAATGGCTTTAATCCACATATGCTCATCACAAATATATGCAGATAAATACCTACAGATATGCTTATACCATCCTAGGCCATATCAAGGTATTGCAGGAATAGAAGTGGCAAAAATTAATACAGGATTTGAGGTGATGGTTTAAAGCCAACAAATAAAAAAACTAAATAAAAAACATCGAGACTGAAGCCACAGGAAAAACTGTGTTTCTGTAGGGAAATATTTTAAAGGAATTTCTGAACAGTGAGTAATTTCAATTTTTTCCCAGGAGCTCAAAAAAGGGGAGTCATGTACATGAACAATCTCCCAGGTTCAAACATTCCAAAATGTTGAGAAATTGTGTTGAAAACAATGCAGGAATAAAAATCACAGAAAACCCTATCAAAATAAAAAAATTCTTGGCTTAAGTACTCATAGGAACACACCCTCAAGGTTATAAAAGTTAATATCAATATCTATAACTCAATTCTGCTCATAACAATTAAATTGAAAGACGCTCAATGTGAAAATAAGGCTCCTAAGTTTTTTCTTTTTTTTAAAACATTTTTCTTAGCAGTCCTGAAGGTAAACCCAATATACAAGATCACCAACACAACTTTCAATCTGTGAAATGAACTAAACTATTTCACAGGTCAAACTCAGTAACGTCCCCACGAGCAGTAGGAAATCACTCTAATTATGGTGTGTGCAAACACCTCTCCTGTTTAAACAATAGTAAAAATCCAAAGAGGGAAGAGAAAGGATTCCTCCAGTGTCAGTATTTCCTGGCGCATGTGTCAAATGACTCCCCTGTGCTGCCATATGTGCTGCTCTTGCTCCCAGCCCAGCACGGGGGGCATATATTGAACATGCCATAGCTGTGTCCGCAGCCACGGGGAGCAAGGACCTGCGTCTCCAGCCAAACTGCACTCCCAGCCCTTCCAGGGACCATCTGTGTGACCTACTTCGAGCTGATGCTCTTAGGAGATATCTCAGTGGCACAGCTCAAGAACCTCCTGGGGAGGGGAGCGTGAGGGAATGCAGAGTCAAAAGTAGCAGTATCAATAATACAGAGCTTATCATATGTTGAAGTGGTTTATATTCATTTCACACCAAGAAAAGCAAAGTCTCCCAAGGCTAACTCGTTTAAATATCCCAGCATAATATCAGGGAATGTTCCATGGCCAGCTTGGAGTGAACATCTCCCGCCAATGCTGTGAGCTCAGCAACACTGCAATTAAAAAAACTACATCCTAATTTGCTGGTCTCTCAAACACAGGGATGGTGAGGAATTCTGGCAATAGTTTTTGTGAAAACAAACAGTCCCAACAACAAACAGTGGTGCCTTGAAAGTATTTCACAGAGAAATTAAGCCATTCTAAAAAAACTTTTTCACAAGAGGGAGAGAATTACATTACATCCCACTATACAGAGGGAAAGATATATGACAGGAGTCAGTTCCTTCTGTCATAAATGAGACTCTGACATCCCATTAGAGGTGCTTATACAGGACAAGAAAACCATTTCTTTCCCCTCTGAGATTTTAAAACAATGGAATATCTAGTGATCTAAAAGGAAAGCTTCAAAAATTAAGATTTCTTGTCCTCTGACCACAAAAGACAGAATAGTCTGAGGACAAAACTGCATAAAAACCTGTTGATGTGCTCGCCCATCCTGTTAAAACATTCCCAGATGTCACAAGTGCCCAAGCAGCAAAAACCTTCCTCTTCCTGCAATGAGCACTCAAACACCTGAGCCCCCCAAACCTCTGGAAATGGGTTAGAGTTACAGGCTGGAGCAGGAAATCAATGCCTCGACATAAAACCTTCCCCAAGTAATTTAGGGGCTTCTCAAAGTGCTCTGGGGCCTCTGGAGGCCAATCACAGCAGCAGGACCCTGGGTCCTGTCTGATAAAGTCACTCTACTACAGGAGCCCACAGTGAAAACCTGGGAAAGCATACTAATAAACTCAGTTCACCCTCAAGGTTTCCAACTTCATGTTCACGTGTAACTTATTTAACAAAGACAAAACTCACTGGATTTCTTTAATTATTTTTTGGAAACACCTTTCCATGTTTTCACAAGTCTGTGAGTATCAGTGAGCCAAAGAATAGAAATGCTAGTACATGGAATCCAATGGACAATACCACTGGGAATGGACATGAATTAATTGATCTGGGACTATAAGGAACTAGGCTTAAAGAGACTAAATACAGAAATCTGGAGGAAAAATGGGTAATCTGAAACACACACAGATTACTAGACCTGACTGTAATAAGCAGTGTAGTTAAATATATTCCATATTCATGGCAAAAGTCCTACCTGTTCCAGATAAATGTTAACTTTAGTTAATGACACTGTTGGCAATCTTACCTTAATTATCACTCTGTCCTGCTCTGTGATGGACTACATGTGCTTTCACTCCTTCCAGCTCACTGAGTGGAGCAATGAATCAGGCACCAGCTCCACCCTGCACACAGTTGATTCTCTACCCAATTCATTTTCAAATCAACTGTATTTAATGCAGAGCGAAAAAAGCAATTTTGGCATTTTCTGTTTTAAACCACAACACTGCAAATAAATAAAGATTTGCTTGCTATTTTCAGTGCACAGCATTACAATAGCACAGGACTGGAACATTTTCACTCCACTGTAATATTAAAGGTACTTAATTTTTTATTGATCTTTCCACATTCTTCAGTGCCTGCACTTAAACATGTTGTAGACTTTCCCTCTCAGGTAATTACAAAGTGAAGGTTGAAAACAAAACATAAATGCAGACAATCAAAATATATTAGTTAGATATAAAAACACCCTGCAATCATTACAAAGATGATTAGAAACATTAGAAACATAGAGGCAAGTGGGGTGAAAGGAAAGGTATAAAACTCATTACCAATAAAAGAAAATCCATTAAGTGGCCTGACAGACACTTGGGGTACACCAGCAAGGCAACAGTAATATTTTTAGTTGGCCACACTGTGTTAGAGGAGTGACAACTTCATGGCACTGTCTCAGGAAAGAAAAAATATATTTGCAGGAGTCTGTTTGACCTGACTGGGTTGAACTGAGGATGGTGAAAAGGCATGCCTGATCCATTAATAAAAAAGAAAATAAAAATGGTAAAAAAGGGAAATGGTCAGGTTCAGGCATTTTAAACTCTAAATAGCAGCAATTCTAAACCTTATGATACCAAAGACAAGCTCTTTTATTCTGTCACTTCATCGAAATACTGAAGTGTAGACTCTTCACATGAATATTTTCTAGTTAGCCAGAACACTCCCTGGTTAGCAGCACTGTGACAGAAGTCGTGATATGGCTAAAAGAACATGTCAAGATAAGGCAAAACAACCTGGGCATGTTTTAGCTCTATTTTAAAAGTACTTCAGGTTGATTTCACTGGTTTGGACAACTGCTCCTTCAGAGAACTTCTCTTTTTTTAAACTAATATATAAAAGGAACCAACTAAAAAACTCCAAGACAATCCATTTCCCTGGGCTCTTTTAAAAGAACAACTACCATTATGTAATTTTATACCAAGAACTACATTTAAAAATATTTGAGGGTAGATCTTGCCTATGCAATCACCACAAGCATATGAGCAAGCATTTAATTTCTCCATGGTATCCAATGGGTATAATTTCCTACCCATTGCCAATCTAGGTTTGGATATCTGACTGCTCAGACTTGCATGGTCTCAAGGGAAGCAGCTGGGCTTGCACATGGCTGGGGTGGGATCTGCTGCCTTCCTGCTCTAGGCTGCCTGGTTTGGCTGTCAAGTGTCTGATTTGAGCAAAAAAACAGCAGAGAGGTTTTGGATAATACAGGGTTTTTAATCTACAAATTCAAGATTAATTAACCCGCTAACTACCTGTCTGGAGAAAATTAAATGTATTAATTATCTGGTCAGCAGTATGCAAAACCCACCATTTATTGGTTTTATAAAAGGACCCCAGATTTAAAAATCCTCTTATCAAAATTTCTTATTTATTATTCCCTAAAAAATGCAGAAGCAAAACACATGCACCCTTTTTACAATTCACACAGCATTGTGAGGCAGACATTCCCCAAAATATCCCAGCTATATATTTGAAGCCATCAGACAAGCTGCATTTACAGACACCCAGCAATCCATTATTATTATTTATCTGCAGTCAGTAAAAGCTTTACAGAGTATTTTGCATTAACAGACCCCAGCTAGAGCAAAGGCCTGCAAAACACATCAAACAAGCACCAAACTAAGCAGGCTACAATGGAAGCTTCCTGGGAACCCAAAATCCCACTCTTCTCTCATCTGGACCACACATATTGAAAAAAGGAAGAAGACACAATGGAACAGAACTGTAAATCACACAAGTTCTTGCATGCTCAACTACTTTACTTCTGGATCTTTATTAGGGCTCTATTGCTTGTCACACAAGCACAGCATCCACTGTCCTGGTCTGTGAACCAGTAAATTGCACTCTAATGCAACAAATTTCTTTCAGGAAAAACTATTGAACAACACAAAAAATCTTTATAGCTTACACTTAATTCCTCAGTATTAAGTAAGGTCAGGGTGACTGACAGAATACTGGTAAGACCAGAAATTCCAGAGAGTGCATTATTTTAACCCCAGAGTCTTTCAGTTTTGTGAGAGACTATTTCTCCTTCTGGTCTAAATGTTACAACAAGCACCACAGATAAAACTATGACTGGCACTTCTGACCTTAGAAGCAGCAGCAGTAAAAGCAACTGGTAATGAAGTGATATATGAGCCCCTGCTTGTAAAACAGAAATACAGTCAACTGCCAGAGAAAACTGTGAATACAGAATTAGAATTGCCTGCAAATTAATTAGTTGGATCTGCTTTTAATAGCTTGGTTCAATGTCTGGAGATATCTAAGCTGTAGCTACTGAAGTTTCACCAGTTCAAGCAATCATGAATCTTACATATAGTTAAAAAAATCACGGCTGGCAACCAGCAAGCTATTAATATGAGTTAAAATACTAAGTAATTTAATCTAAACAACAAAACCAATTATATTTTCTTGATTTTTTCTACCCAAGGAATCTATAATGGTCTCAAAACACAGCAGACACGGCTTCTAGTTAAAGGTTGCAATATAGATTTCATTCTAAACAGAATGCAACACAGCTCTTAAAGTGCAATTTTTATCTGTCTTGGCTGGTTAGATGTTCATCACCCTCCTGGCAGCACAGAATGAGATGAGCAAAGCAATCCCCTCTCAATCTACTCACACTTAGTACTATTTCCTACCCACTGTTGTGCTGTCAAGTTCCTGCAGCATTATCTATAACTTGTCAGAAGCTGAAACTGTGAAAGAACAGGCATCACCATCGATGTGAGAAGTGTGTGCCCCTTTCAGGTTCTCAAGGTCATCTGCACAGCAAGGAGAGGGGAGCGAGTGATCCGGGTCACGAGAATGGACACAGAACACTTAGCCCTGGAAACGGAGCCAGCCATGCAAAACTTGGCTCCTCTGCAAGGATTGCTTCAGCAAAAACTCCCTTCCTCAGGGAATGGGAAGGGAAACTAAGCACAGGGCTGATAAAGATGCCTCAGTATCTTTACCACTTCTGAGAGCGGAGAAAGACGCTGCATTCTGCTAAAGGTTAAGAAACATCATAATTCCTAGAGCTGGAAATGCTGCATTGCAGCTGAATATATGAGAGACAATGAGATTTTTTTTGTCCTCCTCCCAGGGAGAGGTCTTACATAACAGCTGTGTTCCCAAGGTTCCTGTTTCATTATAGACCTTCCAATGGGTCCAAAGGATGTGCATCTCACCCACTGAACAACTCTATCCCAGGAAAACCACACCTGTGAGCCCCCCACCCAGTTCCCTGGGCACAACAGGCAGCCATGGGAAAGGATGTATCCTCCCCTGGGCACAACATCCAGACATGGGAAGGGATGGATCCTCCCCCGGGCACAACATCCAGCCTTGGGAAGAGATGGATCCTCCACTGGGCACAACATCCAGCTAAGGGAAGGATGGATCCTCTCCAGAGAACACAATTCTAGCAGTCACACTCCCTCAGGATTAGTTTTACTCAGTTTCAAACGTGAATTGCACAGGACATTAACAAGTCATCTTTCTCCCACCTATTTATTTTAAGCCTTGAAGGCATTTTTTATTTACCTTGCTTTTTAAAAAGGTTGCTGTGGACTATTTCCTTCATGGACTGCACCTTCTGCTTCTGCAGCTTCACTGGAGGAATGCAGGTGTAAAACTCGTAGAGTAGTTGGCTGCATGTGAAGGAAAAGGGTTATAAATACCATACTGATGAATTCAAGTTAATCATGAAGAAACAAAGGCAGAGAGAAAGAGCAAAAGGCCATGTATTTTTAAACATTTATCGCTTTTTAAGACTCATGTTTACTTATACATCACAAATATTGACAAGAGACCAGTATCACATAACAAAGAAAACAAGATCATGATGAAGTAGATTTTGGCCATGATTACAAATGCTTATTGCTTTCCATTTTCTTTATTACTTTTCATTTTTGTGTGTGGTGGAGGTAATTTATCTTGGTCCAACAAATAAAGATCCTTTTTCCAACAGCTAAAGTCAGATTTGTTTTTCTGGAATAGAATCTCTTGTAGGGAGGGGGGGAGAGAGGAAGAGAAAGATAAAGTAGATTGTCCCACTTGCTTATTTTATTCCCTAAGTTACTGTGTAAGTATTGAGGCACCATAATGAATTCTGATATTATTTAAATTGGATGACAACTCCCTGTTCAAAACATGTGCCTGGGGTTCCATCACTCTCTTGATCAGTGTAGTATTGGTGACACAAACTGACGAAGAATGATTCACTGCTGACAAGCAGGAGATGTTCAGAAGGAGCTCACCTCAGTAATTTGGCATCAAAGACCATTTCAACATCATGAAGCACTGACGGGATGTACTTCAAGGCAGCGACCTGGTGGATACACAGACCACTTTACTGCTGTGTGTTTAGTACAGAGCACACCCCAAACGTGTACACACAGAATAAACTGATACATTTGGACTTCTCAGACTGAAATTTTACATGCCATTTGGACATAATTTTCACCACAGAGTCACCCAAGTGCTCTTATGCTGAGGATATGCAGAGGAACTTCAATACAGCAGGACCAAGCGGTTCATAATCTCTTTACAGACCAGTGGAACGATTAAGATGGTATTTGTAGACAATATTCTCTTGCAGACCACTACAAGTGTCCTTTTGATGCAAATCTGTAAAGCAAGCACTGACCAAAGCAGCTCTTTGCTCATGCTTTTTATCAATTTGAGCCCAGAAAAGTGCCAGGCAAGACTCAGGAACCGTCATCTTCCCCACCAAAGCCACATTTCCTAGAAGAGGTGAAAAGGGCTCTCCTGGCCTCAACAAAGCAGCCAGTCAGGCCTTGGGATGGTTTCACTTTTCCTGTCAAATGCTGAGGCATATTGTGACAGTGCAGTGGGACAATCAAACCTCATCGTGACAAGGGTGAGAAAGAGGCACGTTGCTGTTCTTCCATGGACGAGACCATCCCAGCAGGCAATTTGCAAGCTCAAAGCATCACCAGCACAGAGGGCTGAGAGCCACAAAGACTGAGTGGCAGTACCTCACTTCACCGGGCAGCTTGAGGGTGCAAATTCCTACTAACACGTCACTGAAAATGAAGTTACAGTTCTGAGAGAAGCCTCTCTTGGCTCAGTCCTTTTCTTCTCCTCCACACAGCAAGCTCTTATTTAAGAACTTGGTCTCTCTATTGAGGGTAGGGAGGTTAAAGCAAAGACTATCAGATCACAGCTATCTTTGGCTCTCATTTAGACCTCTCAAAGCTATCATTTTATTTATATGACCTTTTGCTGTAGTAGCCAATTAAAAAAAAAATAAATTATTATTGAGGGCTTGATTCCAAAAGAAAGAATTCAGTCTGCAGCAAGAGTGTATAGAGCATTTCAAAGTGGCTCCGGGTTGGCTTAAGATCCCTTCAGATGAAGTCGTTCCTCTGTAATTTCATCCCACACTCATACACAAACCTGGGAAGAGCAAAGGAGTGTTTCAAAGCTGTTGCCACTTCAACAAATGGGCCATCTTCTACTGATCTTAGCCACTATTAGTTCCTTGAAGAAGGGTGGGGGAGGAAAATCCTTGGAGGTTTTTTTAGTTCGTTTGGTGTTTTTTTAGAAAAGACTATGAAACTCTGGAGCGATTTAAAACACCTAAATACCTGTGTTGTGCTAGAAACTCCTCCTGGCTCCACTTTGATTTCAGCAATGGGCTGTTGCTCACTCTTCCAGCTACAAGGACTTTGTCAAGACACCGGAGAGCAACAGAATTTCGTTTTAGAGCAATTCACAGTTGCTGGGAAAGATGTTTGATAAAGGCCAGGCCCACGAGTGGCACAGAACACTTGGAGTGCTCCACTGGCACTTGGTCTGGGGTGCTCTGCTCTGCCCTTGGGTGAGGAGGGAGGTGGGAAGGACACAGCTCCCACTGCTCTGCAGATCCACAGCACCAAAGGAAGGGCAACAGTGAGCATTTTCCTGCACCACTCCAGACTCCCAAGTTTCATTTGCCATAATTGCTCCAAATGATGCAATGTAGACACAACTGAGCACTGCCCTTAATGAAGTCATAAAACCCCCCTAGTCAGCAGTACAAGATGTTGTGCATTCTTCAGACCTTAAGAGATTAGTTTTTTGAGCAGGATACAGATAAACTCACAGCACTGCAGAAAAATTATTTCTTACATATACAATGTACTGTTAGATTTATTTTAACCTTTACTCCTGCCCAAGCTTATTTTTAGCTGCCTTCTTTTTCAGCATTACATTATCCATAATAATGAAATTCGAATAACCATGAGATGAAAAAGTACATTCAAAGAAATCATTGGTGCTCTGTTTCTTAATCTAATTTTCCTTGCTATCGAGGCAACTTTAACAACTTATTGTGCCACCTCCAATTGTACACAACAACCAGAACATCACTGTCAGTACCTTTACAGACTTATTCTCTCTCACAAAAACTGTACAGAGATATACAGAATAAAGTTCTTAGACTCTACTGCAACAGTATGGATGGGTCAAAACCGTGTGGGAAAGAATGAGAGGAGAAAGGCAGCATGTTCACATTCCATTTTTCTCATTCTTTTCAATGCTCCCGGCAATTTGTTTCCCCTAAGTTGCAGCGACCTTGAGAACATGTCATATAGGGCTTCGGAAAGCACACACAGCCCTGGGAGTTCTGCTTTCCGGACCCTGGGCAGAGCTGACATTTGCAACAGGCAGGACCATCTGCAGGTCAGAGGTGCTGTCTCACTGGGGGAGCAGAACAGCTGGAAAAGCAGCCAGGGCTTGGTTTTTGAATGAAAGTTGAGAGAACATGCTGGTCAGTGAAAGGGCACAGGCTGCGAGTCAGGAGTCAGCAGCGTGGCCTTATGGAAATATAGCATGTGAAATTTAAAAATCCTGCATCCAGTTGTATTCCCCAGAGACCTGAGGTGATTTACAGACACACAAAATTTAGCTGCTGAAAATGATGGTCCCCCCCCACTCCGGAGTGCTAAGGGAAAGGAAATCAGGTACTGACATCTCCCTGCTCCCCCTCAGCCCCAGATTTCCCCTCCACCAAACTATTCGCAGGTTCTGGAAATTTGTTTCCAGATTTCGAGGAGTGTATCCCTCAGAAGTACAGGATCTCTAAAAACTACAGAAATCCACCAACAGTGGTTACAGAGAAGCAACATAAATGCAGCAGAGCTGTAAGATCATCCCAGCCAAAATAAATTCAAGAAAGGTTTAAATCTAGTATTTAGGAAGTGCTACCAGCAGAAACTCAGCGTATGTTTGGAAATGATTATTTTACATAAGTACAAGAAAAATCTGTAAAAAAAGAGAAATCCTTAGCCCTCACATACTGATACTTTTACTGGTGAATTTACAACACTGCCAATGTAATTTGGATTAATATGCACATCTCCATTTTACTAACTATAAATTAACATTTCAGTCTTCAGCTGTTCAAAGCTTGTATGACCAACACTGCCAACAGGACCAAGGATTTACCCTTCTCCAAGCTCAGGCACTACAGCAAGGCAAAGTCTCCTTCCACTTCAGTTAGTTTTAGAAGAAGAAACTGAAAAAACTAGATTTTTAACTTCTTGTAGACTTAGACAGCCTTTAACAGATGAGGAAGTGAGATATCACTCAGGAGATAAACTTAAATTGAAACAATAAAGTGCTTCTGGCACTGAGTAGGCTGCTCCATATAACATGTAATTTTTTAAACAATCTCTTCCTGAGGGAATTAATATTCAACATATGTCTGAGTGTGATTCTATCAGTAAAAGTGACTGGGTAATTACTACTGACTGAAATACTCTGTTCCAAGTTTAACAAAAAAAAAAAAATTAAAAAAAAATTAGCAGAGACCAAGACATTTCAGGTTTCAAACCAATTCTTTAAATCTTCTAAAATTGAACCTTATAGGTATTTGGAGAACCAGGGATGAAATAAAAGTTAAAAATTTACATCCCAACGTTTACTTTGAGTTTCAACATCATGAGAAACCCATTTACTTTAACTTTCTTCATGGCTCCTGAAACTTTCTTCTCTGATATCTTCAGCCCATAATCTACTTGCACACACTCCATTGATCCTACCAATCTGCGCTCCACTTTAATTCATATCAATGATCATTTCAACTGTGACTGATTTCAGCAGGCTGGTTTGAGAGAGGAATAATCAGCCTGTCTTTCCAGCAGACTCTCTGGACTTTGCTCTCTGGCCATTCCAAGAGGAAGAGCCCCGTAGCCCCGTGGGTCTGTGGTATCACTGAGTAACCACCCGTGACATCTGTGCTGCTACAACATCTGTCACTGTCATCTCAAATTCCCCCAGGGAAATCAGGGTTGGATTTAGGCACAGAGCCAGTCTTAGGAATTGCTCTCTAATCCTTTCTCTTCCACCTCCCCAGGAATTATCTCCATATTTCTGGCCAGGACCCACCTCTCAGGGCAGGAGTCTGGAGAGCCGTGGTGGAATTTTGCTCCAAAGAGGCACAAAAATAGACATTCTCTGTGGTGAAAGCAGTGGCTGACATGCCTGTGGAGTTCATGATGGGGTGGGGGAATATTAATTTTAGTTTTTTTCCCCAAGTAAACTTATTTCCAGCAGCCAGCACTAAACTACATTGGGACACACTCATTCCATGCCTCTCCTGTTAGAATTTTGTAACATTAAAGCAGCAGGTTTTATTTACTGTGTGTAAAGCAATCTCTTTGCAGGCTCCTTTCAGAGACACAGCTGTGTGGGTCATCAGGAGTGGGAACAACAGCAATGTCGGGATATAAACCCGTATTTCACACCTTTCATAGAATGTTCCTGCTGAAAAGAACACTTGCAGTACCTGGTACAGATTTAGATACCTAAAAAGCCAGTAGTTCTCCATGGTTATGAAGGAATAGGGCCCCTTTTCCACAACTGGCAGCACTCCTTAGAAAAGCACAGTGTTCATTTGCAATGTGGGATTGAGCAAAGCACAGCTGTTTAATAGCCAGTACACCTTCAGAACATGCTCACATGCCCCTTCAAAGCAACTGCTTTACTTTAGTCCTTCTAAGAGCTGCTCCAAAATCCAACTCGTAGTTAACCTACTGATAGCACAAGCACCACAGAGCAAACATCATCCTATGAACTCTTTCAGTATTCCTTCAAGGAGGACTTCTCTTCTTCCCAAGTTCCTCCTGCTTCTGACACAGTATTTAATGGACAACTATTCCCAGGAAGGCCTTTGCAGAAGTACCAGGCAATGACAGAGTGTATTTGGTTGATTTGCCAAGGCATTTAGAGTGTGGCTGTGATCGTGGCATTAGACATTTGCAGCAGTATTTACTTTTTCAGCTCCTTTGCTTCTGCACTTTAACAGTGCACTCAAAGTGTCAGAGAATGAAAATCTCAGGATCAGCCACCTGAGCTTTTGTCCAACACAGACCTTCCCACTGGTTTCCACTTCCAGCCTAAGCCATAGCAAAAGGAATCAAAACAAGACCAGAGGCAAATTCAAGGCCAAAAAAACAATGGAGTTCATAATAAAGAATGCATGAAGCATCAATATTGCAGCTGCCTAATAAAACTTCTGCTTTTTATTCTATAGAAAGCCTTGATATTTTTCTATTTTAATACAGAGCTACACACAAATTATTTTATATTTATTATATTAGTAGCTCGTTCTTATCTTGGTTTTCTTTAAAAGATCAGATTCCAAATTGTCAGAATAGCTAAGACTGACTTGAATGGGAAACCCTGGTCCTATTTTCAGATTTTTAAATAACTTACTCCAAAAAGCTGATACAATAAAGTTTATTTTCAAGGTGAGATGGTAGAATCCCTGTTCAGCATTATCTGAAGAAACACAACAATTAGACATTCAGATCCCACTGGAGGCATCACATCATTAGATAGTTGAAAGAATCCAGCATCTGTGTTTTGGTCTTTCACTCCCTATATTAATAAAATTTCTATACATGTATTTTCTCCTGACCTTTCCAGACTAGGCATCAAATTTTATTAGACAACTTGGTCTTCTAATAGAGGGGAATTACAAACGATACACACTGGATAAATTTCCTTGATTTAAAAAGAACAAAAATAAACCCCCACCAATAAAAACCATATAAAGCCCCAAATGCAGCTGCTTTCCAAGCACACACCAACCTGCAAGAGAATGGCAGTTTTGTGTTGGCTTTTCATCAGGTTGTTGATGGATTCAAAGAGTCTCCTCATGGATTCCTCAAATTCTGTTTGTTCTTTGCCTTCATATAACCTGTTAAGAGATGTATTAGGTTATCCTTGCAGAATCAGAAAGTTTCATCATCTGAAATGCAACAGATGTGACAATAAATACGATTTCAGAAGTTGATCCAATTTGGTGCACGTAGATATTTCCCCAGTGGGTTAGATCTGCTATTCCCTGTATTGTGTAGAAACTGTTCAATTTGAACACAACAGAACCACTTGGAAATGTTTTACAAGCCTTTAAAGAAAGACAGCTCCCAGATTTGAGCTCATAAGAGTCATTTCCCTTTCAAAGTGAGTGATATGCAAAAAATAAAAAATAATAAATTCTTTTTTTCCCCAGTGCAAGTGAGCTACTCGAGGAGACTTTTCACAAATTATCACTATTTCTGCCTCCTGCTGCTATTGCCACTTTTTCAAAGAGCTATTTTTGCTGGCCCCATTAACCAGTCTGCTTCCTGGAAAAAGGCTCTATTGGACATTTCAAAGTCCCAAAGTGTATTTCCATTGAGCTCACTCAATTATTTCCCCATGCCCTGCCCTCTAGTTTGAATCTCTCAGCTTCTCTCTCCTGGGTTGTCCACTCTTGGCCATTAGCACTAAACGCTGCCTGCATCAACGTGCAAACACCGGGCACTTGTGGAATGAGTCGAGGGAAAGAGTTGTCAAAAGATAAAGAAAAACAACATAAAAAACAAGCCAGGGCAGCAAGAGAATCCTACAACGGGAGTGCAACGCTGGGAACTAAGTCTGGGCCCCTCTTTGCTCTCTCAAAGGGGAAAAGCCTCTTTAAAAATCACGTATTGCAGAGCCACGTGCTTTGTTTTCAACGTGAAACAAGTCAGAGGGAACTAAAGGCACATTATTGATGGGAGTGGGGATTTAAAGTGTCCTTGCCCAAACCTATGGGACAAGGAGGGAGGCAGAAGCACCACAAAACTCTATTGAACATGCTTTTTAAATTTAAACATGCTTTTAAAATTCACTGCAAGTGTAATGATAATTCTATTTCCTGAGTAATCATCCAGTTTTGATTTAGACACAGCATTCTTTGTTAACTTTCAATTAAAATAATTTGCTCTGAAAGCAAATTTTAAAAGATAATTAATTATTTGCTTGGAGCTCACTTCATCAGTTCTCATGAATTTTACCACCAAGCCCAATCTCTATAGTTTGAACAGCATTCAGTGAAGGAAAATCACAGTAGAACTTGGTTACCTTCAATGTATCTGCCTGAGAACAGCTTAAAAGTGTCCTGTTCTATGTCTAATGTCAGACAGCATTAATTCATCTCTCTCCTGCACAACCTGCACTTTGTAATGCCTCTTACCTTTCAAAGAGACATCTTAGTTTCTTAAGCAGCCCATCAAATTAAAAAGAGAATGATCTCAAGGTCTGTCTCAGCTCTAATCAGTCACAATATTTGTCTCCAAGAAGGTTAATGTCAACCCCTGGAAGTGAAGTGCTTTAATCATAAATCCTAAGTTTTCTCAAGGGAAGGAAAACCATTAAACCATTTTGATTTTTTTTTTTATTTTTAATTTTTTTTTTTTTTTGTATTTTCTTCTTTTCCATGACCAGTTTGACAAGAGGAACTGGACTGGGCAAAGTTGGATCCTGGCAGCTGTAGCTGGATCTGCAGTGACAGGGCATACAAGAGCTCTTAGTGCCTGTAATAATAATTGCCCAGTGAATTGAGAGTTCCAGAGCCCTAGTTAAGCAGGAGCAGATATTTGTAGCTCATCACCTGTGTGTGCAACATGGTGCAATAACCTGATTTATGACACATTATGCAATGTACACATTGCTATGAGCTGACACCAGAGCTGCTCTTCCTGAAACAAACCCCTGCCTTGTGACCTTCGGCCAGACAAGAGATTTTCCATAACCCCCTATGCAATTCTGCATTCCCCATAACTCTAAATGGCCCCTTTTGCCATGACATCTATTCTAAAAATAACAAATAAAGTTTTAGGATTCCTCTGTTCTGTTCTCACGAGCACCATCTCCTTCCTTGTACAGCTTTACACATTGTTCACCTGGATCCACCTATAAATAGCAAATTCCTAAAGACAAGAATATTTCTAAGGGACTATCTAACCACAGCAATCACCTTCTGAATCTACCCTTACTTTGACCAAAAATTAATAATTCATCAAATAGACTTAATATTAAAAAACTATAAATCTACATAGATTTTTTTATAAAAAAGGTGGACAGTGAAAAAACAGAAAAATTGTATGAGAATTCCTACTGAGCAAAGAAGAGAACAACTTTTATCCTCTTGCATGCCAGCTCCAAACAGACCACCCAACCACTTCCCTACCTATAGACCTGAGTGTGCCCCTGCTTGTCTTCTGCCACTGCCACTTCAGCCACATGGCAAAGGGACACCAGAACGAGCATTAGGGGGAAACAAGCCAAGGGTGAATGGAAAAAGGTGAAGCAGGAGAGAGGAAAAGGCTCTGTGGTACATGGTGCGAGTTTCTTATGGGGGGACAGAGTTCCCTCTGTCCTGTCGTTTGTTTTCACCTCCTTCCCTCTCCCACCCTCCTTTTCCCTGAACCTGAACACTTGTTATTTCCCAACCTCCTCTGTCTGTCTGAGCTGCACACACCTTGGGCACTGAGTCTGCCCTGCCAGTTCCTTGAGTGGAGATCTGAAACTCCCGGTTCAGCTGGGCCAGGACTGCTGAGAATGGCAGTGCTCTGTGCCCAGCCTGAACTGCTGAACACGCCGTTCTCAAGGACAAGCCTCCAGCCTCCAGCCATCTGTTGCAACGTTTGGCCATCCCTTGGTCCCAGGCCAGGCCACCTGACACCAAGAATGATCACCCTTTGAGACCTGCTGCGACTACCAAACACATCTCTGGGACTTGCACTGAGCATCAGAAAGCGCATTGGTGAACATTCCCTCTCCAAAAAGCAGCTCCGCAATGCCTGTGTTTTAGGCCAATTGCCAGGTTTTGATGTTTTATTTGTGAAAATAAAACCAGTTCTGCACTAGAATCACTTTTTTTGTGTTTCTCAAGTCTCCTGTCTCTGATATTACACATCTCTGGGTACTTACTGTGAAAATAATGTCCTTGATCTAACAATGAACTTGAAAACATATTCCAGGGCTTTCAGGGTTCTCAGGATAGGTTCACACTGCTCCCCTCGGCTGGAAGTGTCCAGGTACTTCTTCAGAACTGTCATTAGTTTCCTGAAGATAAAGAACACCTTTTAAATTATATTTCCCTTTTTTTTTTTTTGGCCACTCTAAACAAATATTCCTGCTCAGTCAGGCACACACCCCCCAAAATGCACTGCAAGTATTTTTGCATTTATATTGCACAAATCCTGTCAAAATAAACAATTTAGGAGCAGATTATTACCTGCACAGGCAAGAAAGAAATGTGAGGTCCCCAAACAGCAGCGTGACTTGACACAACCTTGGGAGCATTTTACAGAGGTTTGTGATATACAGGCACAAGGGAACACAAAATATTTCTTCTGCCTATGCACACTAAGCAGTAATAAAACACCATTACATGCTCTGAATTAACTGCATGTAAATATTACAATATTCCAGGACACAGCAGTATTTGCCTGTTTATTCTATTTAAATACTTCCTTACTTTGTACCCAAAAGCAACCGTTTCTTAACAAACAACGTTCTACAGAAGTGCCAAAGTTCATCTAAAACTAAGTCTCTTAATTTATAGTTACAGAATGATCTGAAATGATTAAACCAACATTTATAATGCAATCTTGACCTTAATGTAGGCATAAGAACTAAGATTTGGGTGGTGGTGGGGGTTTTTTTTCACTACAGAAACGGAAACCTACAATTCCCAGGACAAAGAGATGACTAAATAGGGACTGAATAACCACATACCAGTAGCAGTTTGGTCAACAGACCATACCATAACAGAGTATGATGTGCCTGAGACACGATTTCCTTCCTAATGAGGAATTAGGCCACATTCAGCTACTTGTTTATTTCAGAAATGGTTCCTGAAACAGAGGAAATCTGCCATGCTGTGCATGGAATCAATAATGCCAAGAAAACTCATGATGTGGGGAACAATCATGACTGTTATTATTTTGCCTCTATCACTTTGATTAAATCATCAGAAAGTGCCAGCCAGGTAAGTCTTGGAAATATTTGATGCAAACAAGGCTGTCCTGACAGGTTCTGTACCCTCCTTCTTTTCCTTCACAGGAACATCTATTTATACATTAAATTCCACGGGCTTATTACAGATGGAGGGGGAGAGGATTAAAGAAGAGCGTGGAGTTTGCACTTGAGCTTTCTGAGCCCCATAAAGGAACTTGAACTTCCCTGGAATGTGAGGAAGGGCTGATTGAGCTCTGCTGCCTTTCAGCTCCAGCAAACTCATGTTCTGGTGCATGATTTGTGTGACAATTCCTGATAAGATAGGATTGATGGGAATTTAGCACAGGACACTGAAAGATATCCTCAGCTATTCCAAACCTTCAGCTGAGCTCTTCCATATACTATTCATATCCCAAATTCAAGTCCTGCTTCAAGCTGACACCCCATAATGCTGCCAGAACAAGATTTCAGGTAGATTAAAAAACCACATCCATCCTGTCAGAGCACATCCCCAGGATCAGCACTCACTCAAGGTGTCACCTTCCTTCGTAACTCACCCATTTTATCGTACAATCACCTGCAAAACCCTTTTCTGAAAAAAGTAGGAACCCAGGATTAAATTTACTGTATAACTCTCTTCTATGAATCCATGACTTCCTACCTGAAAGCTCCAAACACAAAATAAAAATAAAAACAGCCACCCCAAGTGTCCATCTGCCCACTTGCATGAGCATGTAACAAAAGTTTAAACTCCATTTCCCAGCAGAACACATAACAAATACCAAAATTCCACTTCAATGCACTGAAACCCTCCTGGTGCAGCATCAGCCTGAACTGCATATGAAGACTTGACAGTTCCAAATGAATTTTTTCCCCTTGAGTTTGTTTGATGTAAAAAACTACGTGGAAACCTGTGTAAATGGGTGAAGGACATCCTCAAGTCTTCACTTCAGCTTTCCAGCTTAAGGCCAGGGAAAGAAAGGGAGAGGTTTTACAGCAAAGTAGCTTTTGATAAACATGACAGGATCCAGGTGAAGTGCTCAGACCCAGTAAAACCCACACAGAAACTGAACACCAAGGAACATTTTACCCAGCAAATGCCAAAGGATCGTTTCACCCCAAATCACTTGCTCTTTGTTCACTAACTCCAATTATGTGTCTCAGAGGTAGCTTTGTTTCCAGAGAAGCAACCAGCAACAACAGTCACCATTAATTACATTAGAAAATCACAAACTGGCTTTAATTTCTTTAATATGGTGGTGGAGGTTTAGGAACAAAGGGGAAAGGAGGGAAAACAAACTCACTTGTATGCCAGGGTAGCACTAAAATGCTGCTGGATATAGGCTTCCAAAACAGTGTTGAAGTGTTGGAACTTACGGTCCGCAATGAGCCCAATGATGTAGATCTAAACAGACATGGACATCGTGAGCCAAAGTCACATTTCACACTGAAACATCAGCCTTCTGAACTGGTTCTGATAATTCACTATTGGAGAGTTTTTAAAGACACTTCATGTTCAGTCCATTAGTAACATCCCATCTGCTCTGTAGAGATTTTAAGACTAATTCCCTAAAATGAACAAGTCCATTGCTCATTCAGACTCGTCAGGTCCTTGCCAGCTCCAGTCCTGGGTGCTGATTCTTACCAGTGCATCAAAGACGAGGATGTCATACTCATTGCTGTGGGAATGCTCCATCATGATGTTAAACAAGGCGTCCAGAGTGTCCTGCAGGAACTGCACAACAACAGGGAAGGGCAAACTTCTCACCAAGTCAATTGAAATCCTCCCAGTTACCAGAGGGTAGGTTTGGTTTCTCTCAAATTAGAATTTTAATACCTTTACTGAAACATGACTTTAATTCAGTAAACATTTGCAAGGATTTAGGCTCTGCTTTAATTTTAAGAACCTACATCCTCAGACACATGAGCAATCAATAATACATGCTTGGCTCAAAGCTTATGGAAAAGCTAAAAATATTCTATAAGTGACATAACTCTCTAAAACTGCATCCCTATTTCCTTAGTGACACAGATCAGTAGTTGCTATTTTCACATGTACATGATGATTAAAAACACTCTTCATATTTCTTTGGTCTGATTCAAAGGCTGCTTTAAATCAAAGGAAAGTATCCCAGAGACTTGGGACACAAATCTTTGGTTAAAAAAAAACACCCTTTTTTTTTCTTTTCTTTAAGTTCTTCTTCCTCTTCTCCAGAGACATCTAATGTTTATATTTAAAGACAAATAAAACAGTGTCTTCTATTTTCCAACATACCAGAAAGTTTTTTTCATATTATACTCACTAAATTGATAAAGTGCTTCATTGTGTACATGGCACCTTTTTTCTTTAATATCACAATGTAAATTAATATTAAGAACTACAAAGAAAGGAGTAGGAATTGTTTGTGATGTTTCAGTTAGACAAAAATATAGGAATTATTTTTACCATTACTGCCTTCATCTCCTTTTAAGTTTTTAAATAATGCACATGCTCAAAACTCACAAGTGACATATGTGTAAGCACCTGATCCAAGCAGAAATGACTCCAATCAATATTCCTGCTATTGAATTCTCTCACGCACAAAATCCCAGCAAAACAAAACATTAGAAAGCAGAGGAGGATGCTAAGGAATTAACTACCAGTGAAAGCAAGTTTTGGTAGTAACCCTACAAATCCCCACAGCCGATACCAGAGACGTTTGAGAGCAGGAAGGAGGGGAAAAGCTGGATAGCACCGGGGAGAATCCTGCCCCAGTGTTTGCTTTCCCTAGTGAAGGGTTTGCTCATGTCCCTTCCAAACTCTCCCTACCAAAGGCACTGAACTGCAGGACAGGCAAAAAGCAGAGGAGAACCCTCAGGCTTCTCCCAGTTCCACTGCCTTGTGTGCCTGCCCCTCCTGTTTGTTTTTCTCTTTGAAACTCTGTACCGCTTGCTCTGCCATGGTATGAAGGGTGTTTAAAGATGTACCTTCACAACTTCCTCTCCATCCACGATCTTCAGCTTTTCCAGGTTCTCCTGAAGCAGCTCAGGCTTCATACGCCACTTCAAGAGGCCCAGCAAGCCCACTAGTGGAGAACAAATGGGCAGGCATTAAACCTTATCATGGTTTACCAGCTGGGCCAAGTGCCTTCTTCCTACAGCTCCTGCTTAGGAGATACATACCATTCTGAGTCAGCTTTGTGGAGCAAACCAGGGTTGAGATGTAAAATGCATCTCGGGAGCTCACAGAGAGCCCCCCCCCGATGCTGGAACCCCTGACCAAGGTGGCTCCCTTGTTCTCCACGTGCTGACGGGTAGAAGGCAATGCCAAATAAGCCCCAGCATCCTCCATTCTTTTACTGTCCCCCTGAAAAACAACATTCCATCCATTACAAATGGCACACGACTGGATTGAATATTTGATTTTGTACTTCCTAGAGAAGGAAACAAAAATCTTGGGTTTTATGGACTTCAGTGAGGCTCTAAAGGATAAAGACACCTGAGCCCCAGTCAATGTCAGAAAGAAAGGCTGCCATGAGCATGCAGGGGAAATACTGCACTGAAATCATACAGGTCTGTGCTTTAAAGGGCAGAAGGGACTAAGAGGGGTAAAAACAAGAGCCAATCTCTCCTTAAAATGTCAATACCTACAGAACACAACAGACTCTTGAGCATCACCTTTGAGACTGAACCTTTAACATAAAAGAAAAAGGCACAGCAAGATGAAATTTTATATCAGACAATACTCTGCAGTAACCAAATATCACAGAATTGATGCTTTTCAGTGGAAGGAGCAGCACAAAACCACAGGGCCAACAGGTATTTTTTCCCTCCTCTATTTCATCGAGTTTCATGCCACAATCCTCGCAGATCTTCCGTGTCTCAACTTATGAATCCTCAGAGAGAAAAGTAGTTTTAGACAAAGGCAATAAAAATCATACTCCTCCCTGTTCACAGAAAATAGTTCTCCTTGAACAAAACTCCCGTTGAAGATTTGCCAGATTAGTCTGAGCTGTCACTTACAGCTCCAATACCGTGACAGATATGGCTCCATTGCAGACCTTCCATCTACAATTGTGTACAAACAAGGAGTCACAGGAACAAAAATCTAGAAAGATATTATTATTGTTATTATTTTTCTCTGATTCAGTGGCTGTGGATGTACAGTTCCTACTTCCTACAAAACAAGAGGGAAAGTTTAAAAGTGACTATAAGAGACTTCAACAAACAAGAGGCAAAATCCTCAAGCAGCACAACAGACAAAATTACCAACATTTCTCATTGTATCAGGTTTGCCAAATAATTACTTCTCAGCCTTTCTGGAACCAAAAGAAACTCTTGACTTCCTCTTTTTGAGACAATTTAGAAAGACAATGGGGAAACAACTCAAAATTTTGATCCAAAAGTCTCTCAAAAAGAATCAGTGCCCGAAGGCAGTAAAAATAAAGGACACCTTTTAAACTTGGCAGTTTTCAAATGACTTGTTTGGAGAGGCCAGATGTACGACTGCTTTAAACACTTACGGCTTACAATTACTGCTTTTAATACTAGAAGAGGCAAACATATGTCAGAAAATCTGTCTATTTTTCACAACCACAAACTAGGTCAGCTCTGTTTAGCATTTCTCATCCATGCTGTCACTTCAGAAGAAAATCACTGGGCTCATACAGAAACAAATTAGGTAGAATTTCATAACCAACATTAACTACACAGTTGTATGTGATAGTTATTTTCCTTGTAGTCTCAGCATTTATCAACATTGGTTTCAGTGAAGATAAATAACTATACACTGACATCAGCCCTTTTTGGATTACCTAAACAACTTGATTTAGTTGGATGCACCTCGCCATCAATGCTACAATGAACCAGTTTACTGAAAAGAGCACTGAGAAATACCTAAAGTTTATTTTGTTTTGGAATTGATTCCTAATTCTTAGTTCCTGCTGGACACCATTCTCCAAGGGGGCAGAGACCAAAGGTCTTGAAGCATTGTTCCCTTCTTCAGTTCACAAAGCCAAAGATGGTACTCTTGTCCCATCGGGGCCTGCCAAAACTATACTTCCCACTCAGATTCCTGAAACTTTCATTTTTGTACCCAAATAACTACACAGAGAACTTTCAAACAACCAATTAATTCCCTAAGATGGCATTCCCAGATTATTCATGTGGCAAAGATTTTAGACAAATCAAACACTTCCCTCCCTTGCTAGCACCCCCAAGGCAGGTCCTGAGACTAAGCACAATTTTCTCTGTATTACAGATGGCCAAGAGCACAAAGATCAGTGAAAAGTTCCATCTCTAATTGTGCTTAAACAACCTCTCATTGAAATTCAGAGCAACACTTACTGAACATGGGACAAGTTACAGCATTTTTTTTCACGTTAAAAATATATCCTTGATAGAATAATAAAATCAGTCTAACACTAAGTAAATATACAAAGCAGTCAGAGAGAACAGTGTGAAAACGTTGTCTTGTGAGCAAAAGCAAGGAAGGAAACTGAGCCAATACCTTGAGCACTAACAAATCATGGATGCCGTCCTGCAGAGTGGTTCCATCCTCCTTCATTAGCCTTATGTAGGCCATTGCAAAGCTCTTTTCTCCTCTGTCTTTGGCTGCAAAGCAAAACATTTTCAGTTGGCTCCCCATCAATGAGTCAAAGTTCACTAAAGCCAAAATGCCCTACTTACACTCTTGAGTCGACCTGTGCCTGAACATGAAGCGCAGGTGAATCCTCTGCATGTCCTCGATGGGCACTGCCACCTTCAGTAAAACCAGACGACAATGAGGAGAGTGGGAGGTGATTTCACACTCATTGTGCTCCTGTTTTAGAATAATAAGCACCTTTTCCTTTCACAGGCCACTTAAAACTCTTGGGTAGCAGAAGAGGTAAGGAAAGGCCTCTTAGACTTTGCTCTAAGTCTGACCCCAAAAAAATGAAGCACAGACCAGAATTGATGCACACAGGGGCTTGTCCTCTAAAAAACAAGCACCCTGCAAGTCTTACCCTGTTAAGCACAGAATTATCCAACTGCACTGTGCAGCTTCCACATTTCATATCCAGACTGACAGACAAGTCAATAAATGGGTCAAAGAGGTATGGAAATTCTGGCAAAACAAATAGACTATATTTCTCTGAATAATTTTGGCATCAAAGCCTTGAGAAGAATCCCAGGAACTCTTGAGTGTTTTATTCTTAAAGCAGCACACTTTAAGGCAAGCACACATCAAAAATGCCAATTACCTAAGAAAAAACACAAGTTTTCATAATATCAAGTTTACAATTCTAAACTTGAAAGACTTGCACTCCTTTTGCAACCTCCCTTTACAAATCTTTCTACATCACACTCTTCCATATTAACTGCACTTTTCAACAGGACATACTGTCAAATATTCTGTACACAAGCCTGAATTGGAGCATCATTTTCAGAGGAAACAAGTAAGGTAAGCAATAAACAGAACAGATCAATATTTCCAAACAAACAAACAAGCTACTGTTGGAAATCACCCTTCCATTCCCTCCCTCTGCTGCACAACCACAGCAATACTCCTTTAGATAATAATTGCAGTCTATTCATACATGGCTATTTCACCTTAAAAACTTGATGTTTGCTAGCAAGGCTCACACATGCTTTATGAGAACTATTTCTGGCAGCTTCTGGGCATTTCCCAACCATAGACATTAAAGCCTGATTAGATAATTATTAGTGTGCCTCTAAAGAAAACCAAGACAGTTTTTTCTCTCTAAAATCATAAGAGGGGGTTGGTGAGTGTTTTTTTGGGGGTTTTGGTTTGGCCCTGTTTGTTTGGTTTTAATTGAAGCTCCTCATTGCCATTGTTTCACCACGGTAAAACAAATGCATTGCTTCACTTTTGATGAGCCCTGTTAATACATCAGGTTGTCTGAGATGAGCTCACTTGTTCTGCTGAACTAAATCTTAACATCCTTCTCTTGGCCAAATTTCAAGCCTGGGTGACTGTATCTCTAAATACGTGATGTATGACCAGGGCTCCATCCTTCAGCTCTAGCAGGACCAAGATGCTCTTTGGGCAAAGCTGATGCTGTGCAACCTTTCTGTGGGAGAAGCCATACCTTCAAAGTCTCCATCCAGCGTGGCTGCTTGACCTGATAGTAGACCACTGATCTGTACTCGCTCACGGGCTTGTCCCCCGCACCCAGACACACGGCGTTCTGCAGGAGGAGAGGAAACAGCACTTAGTGCCACGCTAGCTTGGGTAAACTTTTGAACTTCAGCAACACCCAAAAGATGCTCTCTGAGGATACCCAACCCGGGAATCCCAACCCAGCCCCAGGATGTGGCTTCCCCACAGGGACCGTGCCCATCCCAGCCCAGCCCAGGTCAACCCAACTGCATCCATTCCATCCCATCCCAGCCCAGGCTCAGCTGGACCGTGCCCATCCCAGCCCAGCCCAGGCTCAGCTGGACCATGCCCAGCCCAGCCCAGCCCATTCAAGGCTCAGCTTCCCACCCTCACAGCAGGTTTGAATTTAGATATAGCACCATTTAAAAGGAAATAGCAATGAGAGCACCAACAGAGAGGAAGCAAAATGTGAGGATCCTGAACACAGCGAAAGTACACATTTCCTCTAATCTACAGGCAGGGCCAGTGGAAATGCATTTCACAGCAGACTCTAAGAAGAGCTGTGTGAGAAACATGCAATAGATTTTCTTTCTCCAGCTCGTGGATTTCAGTAACAAAGACATCATCTCAATTAGTAGAAGAAACACAAAGAAAAAAAATAAATCTAACTTCATTATTTCATTTTGTTTCTCCATTTACTTTAAAATACTCTCTCCCAGCAGACCCTCAAAAGTGCTTGGCTGCCCCCAGAGCTGTTCCAAGCTGAACACTGTAGAGGCACAGACAGTGTGCCCTCCTGCATTTTCATCAACACTTACAATTTCCCATTCTCTACAGACTATCAGAACTAGGACAGATCAAAGTGAAAGACGTGGCCAAGTTCAAAACTTGTGGTCACCAAGGAATTCAGGTGTTTTTAGTGAGTCTGTGAAGACACTTGACCTGCACCTGCCTTGTGATGCTGCTCACTGAAGCAGCAAGAGCAGTGCCACCTTCCCAGGCACCTGGGGTGCACAGAGGAAGCAAACAAGCTTCAAACACCAGGGTGCCCTGTGACCAGAAGGGTGTGATGCTGAGACCTGCAGATGGTTTGCACGGGCTGGTCACAGCAATTTGAGTGCACAAAGCTGTTCCTCATCTGCCTCGGCAGGGATTTGTCAAGGTTTGTGCACCCACTTGTTTGAGTGTCTCCCATGACATTCACTTGGAAGAAAAAAAGGCCTTTTTACAGTAAAGCCGGGGCTGTTTCTGTGACTGAAACTAGTTTGCTACTTAAACAGAGCCAGTTTGCTGCATAGAGAACACAGATCTGGATAATAAGAAACATTGAATTAATATCAATTCATTGGTTTGAAAGTTTCTTGGCCGAGGGTTTTTTTAGAGGCTTTCAGCAGCATTTCAGTGACCTCCCCAACATGCTGCTTGACATGCCTAAGGCACAATAGCCCACAGTAAGCAGGTGTGGTGCTTCAGCTCCTTCAGACAATGTGGCAAATCTACTCTCTCCCAGTGTTTGCAGGAAGGATCTGAGCATGCATAATATTGGAATGCAAGGTTTAATGCACTGTAATAGAATTATTTCTCTAAGGAATACTTTGATACATACGTATTTTAAGCATATTAACTGAGATTAGGCAGAATACAGAGTGGAGTTAACTTCTGTACATGCAAGTCATGCTTAAGTGTTGCCAACAGGTACAGGAAGTGGTTTTAATCAGGGTTACAATTTGTTGTGTGGACCATAAGCATTCTGCAGGTTTAGGATTTTCTGCACTCAAGCTTTCAAGTTAAATTGAAGCAGCTGTAGTTCATATAAACACTTCTGCAAGTTATGAAACCCAGTGAGTTATCTTTATTTTATCTCAAGAGGTGTCATTATGATTTCAGCCTCATGATCACAGCACTATAAAGCTCAGAAAAGGAAAGGTCAGAAAATCTCCCTGAATACCAAACTGCTGATAAGCCCTAAGGAAAAGAAAAGCTCTTCAAAATGGGAATAGACAAGCAAGAAGACACTGCAAACATTTATGCTGCATTTGTGAGTGTTGTCAGTAATTTCATTATTTGCCATGTGCTTAATTCAAGGGCCAGTGACACAGAATTGCTGGCACGAGTCAAGGGTTTCTTATGTAGCAGAAATGGTATTTCTAACATTTTAATATGCATGCTGCATTCTTCTGGGAATTTCCACAAGAAAAACCCCAGAGTAAGAATGCAGTAATTGTCAGAATCAGCACTTGTTCCGTGGCACAGCTAAAATAGGTCATCCAATGTTATTCCTTCTCACAGTTTTATGCAAGACATTTATAGAGCTTTAATAGCTAGACTTTACCCGCCATAAAACTTGTCTGTCACGAGCTGACACAAGTCAGGGAATGGCAAAACTTGTAATGATGGTATTTTATAAAAATGTACAAGTTGTTTAAGTCTTACTTCAATAATGCAACTCATGTTTCTGTGCCCATCACACACACAAAAAAAACCCCAACACTTACTGGCAACAGTTTTCCTTCTTCATCACAGACACACATTATCACTTCCACATTCCTCTGAGTTGTTTTATTGTATTTATCAAAATCTCCATGCAGCAGTGTAATATAGATGTCATTCCTTATATCTCCTAAAAAACAAATGAAAATAGCAAAAAAAAACCCAAGTAAAATGCTGTGAAAGCAGAAGGCCGACTGAAATTCTCACGACTATTTTGGGGTGGGTTTTTTTTGCAGCGACCCAGATAAAAAGGTCTTATCTTCCACGTGAACTTAATTTTTCAGTTCTCCTTCTTCGGGAAGGAGAAACTACGATGTGATGCCCGACATGGGAGCTCTGGGAGGGACTCGAAGCAATTGCCGTCCTGCCCCGACACCTGCTGGAGAGGTGGTGGATGAGCCACCAGCGATTGTCCCCACATTCCCGGCTCTCCTCCTAGAGGGAGCTTCGCAGTTTCATTTTCTCCTCGCAACGAATTCATAGGACTTTTAAAAGTATCGAATTTTCACTTGGGTTGGCAGGGAAAGGTTTAAGTTGTTGTTTTTTTCTTTAAAAAAGAGGCACTGTAGACTGTGATTTCCATTGGAAAACCTCATAAATTCAAAAGAATTCGGGAGATTGTAAACTTATATGTTTATTATTAATAAAGGACAGCGATCAGTTACAATAAAAACAAGGTTAATTTAAAATTCTAGTGACATCCACCGTAAGCTCCTTACAGAAAACAACGTACAAGGAGCCAGGATTATCCCTCACTGTCTTGATTTCAATTTCTTTGTTCAAGCATTAGCAAATACTTTGCAAGGGTTTCCCTGTTTTATGTAAGCCTCTAATATTGGACCAATATCACAGTGAATTCTCAAGAGCCTTTGAGTTCCCTATTCCAGAAGTGAGGTTGTTAAGCTGCTGCTCATTGAAACAGGGAATGAGAGAATATCCCTTCCCAGCCCAGAGAAAGCCCTTCGTACCTGGCATGATGATCTCAGGGAATCCCAGCTTTCTGGCCACCACCGTGGTCCTGTCCACCAGGTGTGGGTAGTCCTTTCTGGTCTGAATCACGTCTCCAATGAGCATTTTCACAGTTACCCAGACACCTGGTAAGAGCAACAGGAAAAAAAAGAAAAAGGGAGGAGAAGAGATGACATTTCTGCTAGGGAAAAAAATCATCTGTCTTCAAATGGTGGCCTCTTGTACCACCAAAGCAGGGAGAAGAATTAGTTTGCCCTGCTTCTTGTAGATGAAAGGAAAAGTTCTATAAAGCAAAAGTGTTGCTATTAATTTAAAGAGCCTCTGAGGTTCTGCAACAAGCTCATTCCTCTTCACTTGCAGCTTCAGAGCTGTCCCACCTCCACGGTGGTGCCACAGCTCTGACATAAAAACCTTGGTCTAAAATGTAAAAAATCTGAAACTAAGTTTCACAAAAATACCTTGTTATTTAGAAGAAAATCATGAGGATGTGCTTTACCTTGTCCCCCACTGTCCCCTTTGGATGCTGTGATTTTGCTTAGGAGGCTGTGCAAGAAGTCATTCTCTGCCACCACCCTGCAGAGAGACAGCACCCTGTGTCAGCAATGAAGGGTTAAAGAGGTCAGCCAAAATTCACAACACAAACGACAAACAGCCTCGGCCTCCTCTGCTGGGCTTGACCTCAGTGTGGTGTTTTGGGACAGCGTTCACGTCGTCACACTGACCTGCCACTCCAGCCCAGGCCCTGATGAACCTCCAGAGAAGAGAACTTGGCATTTTTTCTCACCTACTTTGGAATTTAGGAGCAAACATGTTGGATCAAACTGGACAAGTGCAATAATAAAGCAGCGTGTCTTCCAGAATGAAGTTCATTCCCCAGAGTGCACAGCAGCAATGCCAGGCAGGATGCACAAACATCTCCTCTGCACTGCATCTGTGAGCAGCACATTTTTAGGCAGCTGCTCTGGCATTTCTTATGAAGATAAGATATGATAATTCTATGATTTTTTTTTTAAAGGAAACCCAGTTTTCACTCAGATTTTTCTCCAATTCAACACAGGACCAAGCCCATAAATTAGTGGCAATCCTTGCTTGTACTGTTGAGTTTGTGGAACTATTTGGCTCAGGTTTGTGAAATGGGACATGGTCCCAGCTGTCTGAAGGAGTACAGTCATAGAATTATATATTTATTTAACATTCTGTGATCCCAAATGTCTTTTTAAAGCCATACTTAAATAATTAGCACTCTTATAACATAAAATTATTAAAAGGACAACTTATTCTTCACCAATTTCAGATTATTCAAGCCAAAGAGAAACATTTTCGTGCCTATCACAAAGATATCAAGGAGTGTCTTACGGGTGAAAGGGAATGAAGTACTGCTTTTCTTCATCACTTTCAGCTTTCCCTTTTATGATATCTGTAATATCCATGACTAGAAGAAGAAAAGACAAATCATCAAAACATATAAAAGCATTGCAAAATAGCTTCTCTTATCTGACATTGTTGTGCCTTAAGAGAAATATGGATTTTTCCCTGGCAAGCAGTGCAGCCCAAGAGAGCTGGGTTTGGGGGCAGAGCATTTAGGGCAAAGTCCACACTACAAACCCAGCACTGTGTCAAGGGACAATTCAGACTGGCCTCAGTCTAGCCTTGCCTTGTGAGTATAGATACGAGAGCATTGCTGATGGTTTTGGGACACAATCATTGGCTTTATTTCATCTGCAAACCCTGCACTGTCCTTTCATTTGCACTGCTTAGGAGTAGGGGAATAATTAGGAAATTAAATTCGGGAGCACACTTCTGACTTGGACAAAAACACCAACATAGGTGCAGTCTTTACGGACTTCAAAAAACCCAGAAGATAGTTCATAGAGCTGCTGTGTATCCTGAGGTGTCTTGGTAGAGATCCTACCATCCAAATATCCAAATATACAGTGGCAAATATCACTTGGGTCCTGCTCCATCAGGTACCTGCCACCCCAAAAGGTCTCCGGAGTCCTTGGGTGTATTTCTTGGAATTGCTGTCCCTCAGATCCATCCTCCCAACTCGCACTATTTGACACACTAAATAAATTTTGTCTCTGCTAAGGTCTTTGTTTCCAAGGTCCTAAGATAGAAACAGAAAGGAAATTGGAGTATTACTAGAGGGGAAAAAAACAGTTGTGACATTTAAACAAGAACCCCAGCAATAAATTGTGCCTTGGCAATCAATGGGGGGAAAAAACCCTAATAAAACCAAACCAAACAAACACCACCAAAACCCCCCAACAAAACCAAAACAAAACCCAACAAACAAAACACCCTGAGCACAAAGAAACCATGAAACAATTGACAGTTTCAAGCTTGAAGAAAGCACAAGGTAAGATAAATAGAGAAAATAGCAGGAATGAAGCAATAGAGGAGATAAAAACATCAAGTTTTCAGTAAATTAAGAGAGAACAGGTTCTTTGGCAGAAAGGCCACTGAAGCATTGGCACATTGGAACTCTCAGTGACTGCTTGCCTTGCTCTAAGCCTGTCTGTGCTTCCTTGCTGCCGTTGCTCACTGCTCAGCAGTCCTGGCAGTGCCCCCAGAACACACAACGTGCCCGTGAGGAGTGAACTGGAAAACACTCACCGTGAACACCACTTTGAGGTTGTTGAGCATATCAATTTCCTTTGGAAAGCCTCGGCTCCCCCATCTCACCAAGTAGTTCTCACTGTTTGCAAGACAAACATCTCATTGCCATGTGATTGAAGAATTGCTCCCTTACACAGGGCCAGTGTTGCATAACAGGCACTCTGTGGTGATGGTTTATAGGGCAAGAAAAACACTACACAAATATCAGCAGTAAGCTTTGGGAAAATAACCTCAACATAGCAGAGATTGGCACATTTTTGGAGGAAACATTACCATCATCACTGTCTGTTTGAAGGGAATACCCAACAGAAACTTACTCTATCTTGGAATTTCTAATTTCCTTTCATTATTTTCCACTCCCCACGTTTCAGCGCTTTACTCCAGACACCACAAGATTCCCCATCAAGAAGAATCTCATAAATCTGCAACGGGCTCAGGCTTCTCCAAACTTCTGAAATGTTCAGCCCAGGGTAAGAACATTTGGAAACTTAGAATCCTTTAGCAGCAGGCAGAAACCAGATCTGTCCACACTTCAAATTTGGGGTTTTCCCTTTCATTTATACATTCTCCTCATTATTAGCACGGTGGCAATTATTTTTCTTCATTTTGCCTGGCCCTTTCTGCTACTCCTCTCCAAAGGAAAGAGGAATGTTTACCTGATGACTGTTGCTTTCTGGGGGTCGTAGAGGGACATGAAGAGTTCTGCATCCTCCCCAATGCGGCAAACGAAGTTCCTCACGAACACGTAGAGGCTGTGGGTGGGGGACGCAGACAGGCGGGAGTACGACCCATAGTCTGGCTGATCCTTGGACTGCTCAGGAGGAGGGAAACCATGAGCTACACCCAGGAATTACTGGGTGGATACTACAAAGCAGTTTCACTTTATATGACATGTAACTAGTATTCAAAAAACAGGAGAGTTGGGGTTAAAATATTCCTTTCCAGCAAATAAACATTGCCTTGTGTCTTGCCCTCAAAGTCTTTGCTTCTTAAGGCAGACATAAGTAGCAAATAAGTTTCTGACCCTCCCCAAGGCTTCACCAGTGATTGATATCCCTTCCTACAATGAAGCTGGAGAATTACCAGGTCACAAGTGGAGAAGTGACACAGACATGGAAATCCCACATTCCTCCCCCAAGCCCTCCCTGCCCACAGGGAGACGAGAAGCTCAGACTTAGTTCTCCAAAACACCAACCCCAGACTAGGGAGCCACCCCCATGGGCAAGTAATGACAATGGAGTGTCACAGATGCCTTAAATCAAACTTTAGCAATACTTAGGGGGCTTAGTTGATAGTAAGAACATCCTTTATATGGGATTCTAAACATATCTTTTCCCAGTAGGAGTCTTCTTTTAGAAATGGAACTGGGTTTATTCCATTTTTTTTTTTTTCAAGTTAAACTGTTTTTCTTCCCTTCTTCCTTCACCTTCAGGAACCTTCCTGTCTTGAGAATCTTAGATTTACTGTCACTCAGCAGAAAAGAGCCAGGTGAAGTCTCTCTCCTGTATATGAACAGATACAAAACCTTACCTCCCCCCCAAAATCAGGCTGCTTTCAGTGGAACTACTCTCAAGTCCATTTCTCAAATTTTGGTAAAATGCTGTTCTTAAAATACTTAACAATATTTCCACTGTGCTGCAACAACTTCAAACCCTTTAGGAGAGAGCAGGGGCTTGGATTTGATGATCCATATAATTCCCTTCCACCTGGAGATATTCTATGACTTCCATGCCAGGTCAGTTCTTCAGGCACAAGTCAATTATAAAAAGGGGAAAACATCCTCCCCACTTTTAAAGGGAAGAGAAAGTCTCAAGCTGGCAGGACAGAAGCAAGCCTACAAGTCTGAAAGAATTAATTTTGAACACAGTGAGGCACAGCAGAAGGCTCCAATGCACACCCTGATGGGCTTTCAGTGTGCCAGAAGCACCAGCAGAATGAAATAAGGCCCCTTGAAGAGGAGACAAATAACATGCTGAGATCACAACACAACTGAGCAGGTTCAGTGGCTCAAAGACTGGCTCTGAACTCTGCCTGTATCCCACTGCAACCAGCAAGAAGCAGCTGCTGGACACCTGATGGCCTAAACCCACTGTTGGGCTCTATTTTTAGAACAATGCACCACAGCCTAGGGCTGACTTCCAAGTATAATTTTCCTTATATTTTCAGTTAATTACATTTGGATGTGTGGGAAGTAGCATTTATTTAGGGACACTGAGAACAACTCACAAGGTGCTTTCCAGTGAATCGCCACAGGGGTTATTGAAGTGTCATGAGAACCCAACTCCCTTCTGTCAAGGGCTTTACTTGCTTTTTTACAGTTTACTTGCTCATAAATGGAGAAAAGAACCAAAGAGGCTTACAAATCCCTGAAGAGATTTTAATGCACAAAAAGGTCAAGAAAGTGCAGCCACCTGCTTTGCATTTTAAGAAATTAAATTTACACACTTGTCAGCTTTGCTTTGGCACACGAACTCCTGGTGTCCACAAGGCTGTGCTGAGTTCACCTTGGCTCCTCTTCAGGGAGCTTAATTTGACCTTCACCAGACTGAGCAGCAGGCAGCAACACTCAGCACACAACTGGTGCTGTGGGTACTCATGGTGTGCAGCTCAGCTCCAGGCGTGCAACTACTCACTGTGCAATTCAGCCTACTGAGAGGCCCACAGGTGGAAGGAGGTGTATTCCCAGACAGGAATCCAAGAGTGGGTTTAGAACCAGCATTCAGCCAAATCTACAGCCCAGCCCAAGTGCACAAGAGCAACTCACTCAGTCTGGGGCTTTGCCATATTCATCCCACATGTGTGTGAATCTCCTCTTTAAGTCGGAGGCAAAAGCTGCCACCAACCTTTCTGGCAGGAGGTTGCATCCTTCAGAGCTTAGACTAGTTTTCTGTCTAGATTTTAGGAAAGGAAGCATTAAGTTTGGCCACTCATTCCTACCATTTCCTCCTTGATTCGCTCAGTGATTTTATTAGTTGCTTCTTCATGTGCATGAAAGAGGCTGATGACACTGGTTTTATCTGGATCCAAGATATTCCCATCCTCATCTCTTACTATGAGGTCTAGCTCAAGTATTCTGTGAAAATACAAAAGGCATAATGGTTGGGTTATTTTCTTCTATATAAAGCAAGCTTAGAAATACAACACACGAGGAGATGCTTCAAGTTTTAAAGTAGTAAAGTTCAAATACATGCATCTGTATTTCACTGAAGCAAAATTTAACCGAACTCCATGATTTTGTTTTCAAGCTGCCATAGAGCATTCAGGAACTTATAGTAATGTCACCAAAGCATTTACAAACCTATCACATATAATAGGTGTTTAATGACTAACAGTCCCCCTCACTTTTGCTTTTTGAAGCACAATATTTGTAAGCAAGATGTGCAAGGTTTTCCTGGTACTTTCTGCTTCTGGGTTGCTCTCTCACCCTCCCAGTCCCATTACTTAACTCTGCTGTGCTCTGCTCTGCCTTGCTGTCATACAAATGATGCCTTTTTACCTTCTACTCTTTTTTGCCCCTCAGCATTAAGGCCCTACATCCTGCATGCCTTGACCACTGGATCTTAGTGGCACCTCAATTAGCAGGCAGCCTTTGTTGCCTGTGCAGGTTCTCACCCCGCTGTCCCCTCTGTGACTGGTCTCCTTTGTGCTGTGTGTTCTTCTCAGAGTTGTGCAGGGCATAGGCTGCCCTGCCAGCACTGCTGCTGCTGTTTGAAGCATCCTGTGGCTGACTGCAGAGCATCTGCACCCCCTCACCTGAGGATTTGGTGTTCAGGCTCCTCTCCCACAGTGACCCACTGAGCCTTTGATTCCTTCTCCACTTTGGCAAGTTTCCTTCACACAACACAACTCAACCCCACACTTTCAGGTGTTTACTGACCCCATCCAACTTCCATATTGCTCTGTGCAATCCCAAATAATATTAAACATGCCCTTGAGCCCTACTGTCCTAAAGGAAGAGGTTTACTGTCTCATAATGTGAAAAGACGAGTGAGAAGAGAATCTAAAAGCAATTAAGTGTTAATGTTGTCTTAATCTGAGCTTGGACTGGAGTTTTTCAAAGTAAACTCTGTGCTGGGGTGACCACTCAGCTGCACCCAGTGCAGTGGGGTATGTCTGTTCCCCAGGGTGCTTTGTATGAACCCAGTTTATCAGAAATTTGCATCCAAATCACAGTGAACCAGTTAAGTTTGGTAACTCCTTGTGGTCATTTTTTATGTGTCGCCACAGGGACCAGAAGACTGAGCAGCACAGGAGCCTTCAGGCCACAACAGCCACAGCCACTTAAAATAGCTAAAGGCAGTTTATGAGCAGAATCCACTGCCTGTAAAACCAATACTATGAGGATTCTATTACCAAGCTCTCTTTCTCCCTTTATCAGATGGTGGAGCTCAACAAAATGTTTTGTTTTGCAGTGACTTTTCATTAGCAAGGCATTTTGTCAAGTAACTCTTTAGTTTCTGGTAGTTTCACTTCTATTACCAGGACTCGAGTTCTGCCTGGGAATTCCCCAGGGAATGGGGGTTGTTTGCAGACCTGCAATGGCCTGGGAGCACCACTGTGGGGGCTCACACAGCACTGCTGTCCAGTCATCTGACCTCAAATCTTTCCAACTGACAGGCCCATGCATTTATAATTAGCAAATAAATTAATGATTTGAAAAAGCTCTTTGCTATGAGAAGCCTCAACTATTATCACAAGAGTAAAAGGGAGAAGTTTGAAAAGGAAGATTCCGTATAAATCACATTTTTGAGTGCCAAAACTGCAAACATGAAAGCACTGTCGTCATCATCTCTTTGATAAGCTCTTAATAAATTAGGTTTTCCAGAAGCAGTGTAGGCCCCTTACCTGTTCCCATAGTCAATTTTGGAAGTGACTTTCTGTTTGAGTTCTTTGAGCTCATCTTTTGGCAGAGTCCCCGAGAGAAGCTGCGAGCGCCACTCCATCAAGTCAAACATCATGGACTGCACCTGCTGGAACCTGTCCTTCTTATTGGTCTGAGATAGCAGAGAAAACAACAAGTTTCAGGCTTCAAGTTGAAATGAAATGTTGACGTTTCAATATGTGTCATATTTAAGTAGTTCGTATGGGCATAGGGAAAGATGCTGGTTTTGTTTAATTTAAAGGTGCTGGTTTAAGATCCTTTAAAAGTCTCATCAAGAGAAATTATCACAGAAGCAATTTATTTCTGTATGAGATACTGATAAGACCATGCTGGGAACAACAACATTTGATTGTGTGTTAACACCTTTAAGAGACAAGGGAGAGAATGCACAGGAGTCACTAAAGCAGTTCTGGGGTCGTTCACTGAAACGAGAAAGGTTTTTGTTGTTGACTTGAACAAAAGGAAGAACAAGAATTTACATGTTTCTCAAGGGACATGTTTCAGAAAACTATGCAATGTTCAATATGCCCTTTTTCCAGCAAAAAAGAAAATGAAAATCCAGTGGCTGGGATCCTGGAACAGTCAGAGCAATCCCTGAAATTCCCAATGTTAATGGCTACATGCTCCCAGTAACTCTTGAACAACCTCTGTTCCAACATTCCAAGAAGATCATGAATCTTTTTCAAATGCATCCTACTTATCTTTCATACTCCTAACTGGGAACTTTTCACCGCCACAAATGAAAATGATAAAAATTTAGCATGTACAGGATACTCCAGGTTGTAACAACTGCCATGAAGTTACAGCACCCCTCAGCCTTGTCATCCACAGAATCATCAAGGTTGGAAGAGACCTACAAGATCACCCAGTCCAACCCTAAACCCAGCACCACCACTGCCAGTTGGAGGGTTGGACTAGATTGAAAGTCACTAAAAAATACAGTAATTATCTAAGAAGAGAGGAAGCAATTCCTCCAATCCATCCAGACCCTGCCCCGCTTCAAGGAAAACACACCAATTTGAATAATATGCATAAGTAGGACTGACTCAGGCAAAAAACAGTGTGCAAAGTGTCCTACCACATAGAGCTGCTTCCAGATGCTTCCCCACTCCCAAAGAGTAGTGGTGACTTCTTGAACTAAGGGAATTTCAGCAGGTATTATGTTTTCTGTGTGTCTAGGAGAGAGAAGAAAACACACAGAGTGTCTGTGTTCCATGGGGGTGTGTTATAGTTACTGTGGCCGAGGTACACAAGGCTTTGAAGCTCATTCAAGGCAAGATCCTTTAGGTAATACAGCAGATAATTCAATACCTTTTCTTTTCTACAGTAACTTCCTTGATGTGGATGAAGGATTTAGGAAATATTCCCTGTTGAAGGAAAAAAATAAATAAATCCACACTTATTCTCTTAGAACATTTAGGTGACATCCACAACTATGAACATAAACTTGATTCACACATGGTAATATCCAAATTAACTCTGGTCTGTTTGGTTTTTTACCCAAACAGAAGCATTTCTGTTTGACAGACAAATAATAGAGGTTTTGGCATATCCGTCTCTGCAAATACAGAATGCATAGAACATGGAATGCCATCTTCCACCCACCTCCGCCAGGAAGAAAATACAGTTAAATACAAGTTCATAGGATCTAAATTCAAGAAGCATTGTGTCTGTGCATCGGCCCCCACGTTTCACTTTGCTGGACAAAAACACAGCCTAATTTAGAGATCAGCTTGATTATCAAAGCAGAGGAGAGACTGATATAGGACCATTGCACCTAGTGAAGGAAACACAGATAGAGGAAACCACTCAGGATGAACACAGAGAACAGAGAGCTCCAAGTTACTTTGAGGCACAAGAGTCAAGAACACCATGCACAAGGTTGAATTTGCCTTAAGGAAAGAGGTCAGCCTGTCCTTTGCAATGCTCAAAAAAGGAGACACCTGGTAAAGCCACCAACTCTTAGTTCTCCTTGGCGTGTGTGGCCCCATTTCCAGTTTCCCCACTGGAAATGCCCAGCAAGATGTAGCAAAGGAGGCACCACAGGAATGAACAGTGGGGTCTTACCTCTGCTCCTTTGTATCTGACCAGGTAACCCTTGTACCAATCTAAAAGGAAGAAAGGTCACTTGGTAGGACAAAAAAACATGCTTTAAAAAGCACAAAGTCATGAGATTTATTTCATGCAAGGAGTATCCTGAATAATGTTTGTAAAAATCAATAGTTACTTCAAGCACACCCAGATTAAAGGGAACACCAGGAAGCATATTGAGCATGACTTGCATTTTAGCAAATATGATTATATGGTCAACTTTCAAGTCTTGTACAGTAAGCACAGATAACCTTGCACAGAATTTAACAGCCTCACATATATTAAAAAAAAAAAAATAGGCTAAGTTTTTTTGCAGTGTAATACAAACCACACATTTAGACATCTGTGTCAGGCAAGACAGTCCATGGTAGCCCATGGAGCTCTTCTGGTCATGTTTGAGGTGCATCATTAATTCAGTACAGCACATGGTTGTCATATATCCAATTTCCTTGTATGCAATAAGACTAAACATCTTTCTGCCATGAGGAATTACAGCTTTTGGCCTCAGCTGGAATAAGTAGTTCCCTGGAAAGTTCAAGTCAGAACCTCAGAAAATAGCAGGGCTATTTTTTGACTTCTGCTGCATTTGTAACTAGAAACCCCTTCTGGAAGGCAGGAGTGCACAACTGCAGTAGTGGCAATTAAAATACCAATTCAGACTTGGTTCCACCCATTCCACAGTAAAGTCAAAATAAACCTCTACAAAAAGTACGAAATGCAGAGTTCAGCCTTCCTGAGTTACAGCAGAGACCACACCACCCTGCACACACCCACCAGGAAAAATCACCTGCACAGCAACAGGACTTAACTCTGTGGAATACTACATTTTTTTCATCCCAAACAAAGCATTTTATGACTGAGGGCATACATTTTTAATGGCAATTCCATGAACAGATAACATCTCTTTCCTACTGCTTTTTCTCTCTCACCATTTTTAAGACAGCACAGGTATTTCAGCCATGCACCAAACTACTAAAAAAAAAAATCCTAATCAAAAAGGTGATGTTAAAAGTCACAGGAGGATCACTGACCTCAAAGAAAGACTCAGCACAGACTTTTTCAGGTTTTTTGCACTGGTGGTTTTTTCCCCACAGTGTCTTGTCAACTATAAAATTCCATCTTCCTTCTAAAACTGAATTATTTTCACCTAGCCTCGACTTACAGCCAAGTGTGTAAAACCTGTTTTACCCCATTTGCTGTGACAGCACGTGTATGTTCTGTGCATTTATTTTGTGCATGCAAACCCAGCTAAAATAGGACATGAAATGAGCACAGGAAAAGCCCTGTTACTGGTGGCTCCTCACCAGCTGCAGCTGGCAGCACCTTTTTAAGGTATCTGATAAAGGATGAGTTTCACTCACTCAATGGGACAGATTCCACTTCTCCATTGACAAACATATTTCACAAAGCACGGCATGACTTAGTGTATCAAGGGCAGAGGATTCAGAAAAGACTCTTAGATAAAAAATAACCCCCATAAGATCATAACTCAGCTCTAGGCTGGGTGGCCAGCAAATGTACCACAGAAATCTGAAATGTTATTTCTGCAACTAACAGGCCATACAGGCACAAGGAGCTTTCTGGTTTGCCTGTTTTTTCTTTTTCTTAGATAAAATGCTTAGAATGGAGGCTTAAAGCATGGTGCAGGCTTTTCATTTTTTAAGAGAGGACACGGGTCATTACTTGTGACTTGGAGAAATTCATCTGTTGCCTGTCCAATGAGTGACATCAACATTGTCACTGATGCTGCAAGACACTGCATTTCTCCTCCAAGCAGCAGAAAAGCCACGTGCTCCTGTGCCTTGGAGATGTGGTTTCTCAGGTGCTCCTCTCTCCAATCCTTTGCTGTTTCCATGCAGAACAACCCAGAGCTCTGTGTATGGGCTGGGCTGGGCTCAGAGAGCTCCAGAGCCTCTGCAGCCCCATGGCCACAGTGTACTGAGTGCCTGGGGACACCCAGCTGGCTCTAAATGCAGCCCTTGGCCCTGCTCTTGAATAAAGCTACACTTGGTAAGGAAAATCAAACACCTTCAATCAGCAGATGATTCTACATTGCATTTTGCAAAGTTTCAAGCACTTGATTTTTTTTTTTCCAACTCAACCCAGTCAAGAACATCACTGCAGATTGAAAATAAATTCCAGCTGCAATGACATCTGCAGACACCTGACTGCTGAGTTAGGATTAATAATTACCCCCTCCTTCCTTGGTGCTAATAAAAACTGCAGTCATCCTGGCAGATTTAGAGAGAATTCAGGAAGATTGTGAAGGTATTGACTGGCTGTCATGCACCACTTGGACTTTTACTGCTTAGCACATTCAGCAAGTCAGATGGGTTTCAGAAATGTTTCTATCAGATTTCTTTAACATACCAGATTTCCTTCTTACATGCCCAGGGTGCTGAATGTCTCCTAGCAACAAATATTTAGTTTAGAGGCAAAAAATGTACTCCATTAAAGCCTCTAATCAAATTTGATGTCACTCCCATCAGGTATGTTACAAGCTGGCACAAACTTTACAAGTTCTACATTCACCTTGATAATTTCCTCATTTGGTAACGGCTTCCCAAAAAACCACCTGTAGTGTCATATGTCTAATTTTGGCTCTTCTAAAAAGAATGGTTCTTCCTCAAAATAGATATCACCACCACCACTAAAAATAAGAGCAATAGACAACTACTGATGTAATACAGGGCATTGCTGGGGAGAGAAAGGATTATGTAATTCACAAAGACACCTATAACTTGAAGGCAAGAGACTTACCTTCACAGGACTCCAAGATATGGACCACATCACCAATCTGTAGGGGTAACTGTGGTGTTCCTGTGCCTTTGAAATTGTAAATAGCTGAAAAATCAAAGGGTGAAAATAGTATTTTTCAATGCAGCCATACACTACAATTAAACTGTGGTTGTTAAGATCCTGATACTGGAATAAATACACCATGATAGACAAACACAACCATAATTCCAGCAAGAAGTTCCATTTATCGTTATTAATTGTTCTCTTTGCCTGTGACATTTAAAAGGTGGTGAAAATGGCCAGTGCTGAAAAGAGAAACCAATAAGCCCGAAAGAAATCTCAGCATACACATGGAATCAAGATCTGCATGGGATTTAAAAGCACCTGCTTAGATACAGGTCTTGAATAAACACACATTGATAGTATGGAGAACTGTTTGTCTATTGGTTCAAAGGTTTCAAGCACACAGTTGACAGAAATTTATGGCTTCACTGGTGAGAAAGGGCACAAAAACTGAATTTACTCAATTATTTCCTGGGTTTAGAAGCTTCAAATTAATATGAAACTGTGCTTCATAGAGAAGTGGTAGGAAGTTTCATAGTTTGCTGATTCTCTGCATGAAAAGCAGTGGATTTTAAGAGCCCTCTAATCAGCAGCTTATCTCTGTGTGGTTAAGAAACAGCAGTTTGAGAGAATTCAAGCAAATGAGCCTCTTTGCCAGCTCTCGTGGTCTCTGGCCACAGGATGTGGGCTGCTCTGGTAACCCTTAACCCTGGGCCTCTGTAGGTTCTCTCTTCATGGGCATGGTTGGAGACTTGAACAAGAACTTTAGAGGCTACAGGTGGCTATGGAGTCCCATCAGCCCATAATTAACCACAATTAAATATGCGCCTGAAGCCCAACGAAGCTGTGCAGGCAGGGACAGTGACACTGCCCACCCACCAGGAGCTCCTTTGCAGGAAGGGTGGGTGCCACTGAACAGAGCTCATGGCAGTGTCCCAGTCCAGCCTCACACCCCAAACTGGGAGTGCTTTGGGTTGGGGGGAAACTGGTGTGTAAATATATTCCCCCATGCCTTTTGCTCCCCCCATCCAGGCTTCTACAGCAGGAGATTCACCTCTGCCAGGCCAAAAAGTGTGTTGGACACACTTGATTTAAACATTTTCCTGAAAATTATGTTTGAAGTCTCCAACTCAACTGCTTTTCAGGAAAATGCTGAAGGGAAGAGCCTAGAGAGAAATAGATTGATCCTCTTGATTTAACATGTAGTTCATAAGTTATGTTTTCTGTATCCTTGGCCATCCTTATGTTTGTTATATTTGTGGAACAGAAATTAGAAGGGATTTCAGAGCCTCACTGGACCAAAAATAATGTTCTTTTTGACTTGAAGAGACATTGCCAGCAGCTCCTCCTCCTGAGTGGACAGAGCAGGGCTCAGACCATTCAATATATGGGGAGGGGAAAATAAAGACTAACTTTGAAGGGAGGCTCGGCTGTCCCCACTCAGCCATTTATTCAAGAGAATATTGAAGACTCTCCCCCATGAGCCTCAGAGAGCAGCCTCAGCTCCACACAAAATGGAAATTCGGTAGTAAATGTGTATAATTCATGGGTAGTTATGTTCTGACTGGTTTCTTTTCAAGAAGATGGCAAAACTCTGCCAAGTTATTAGAGACATTTCCACGGGGGTGTTGGGGAGGTGGGGGGGATGTGGGTTCTCCTACTCTTTCCCTGGAATGTCCACGCAAATTCAGGTTACTCTGACTAATACAGTTTAAATTTCAAAACATGCACAGTTGTCAAAACATAGATGCAACTCACTGAGTCAGATTTACGTTGTATTTTGGGTTTGCTCCCTGAAAAACTTCATTTGACAGCCATGGACAAATTGAAAAGTGCAGTAACAAACTGACAGAGGAAGTGGCTGCATCAGCTTAGACTTTTCTAAATGAGTAAGTGGAAACTTACAGAGAGAGATTTTGCTGTAGAGCTTGGATTGTTTGGTAGGAGGAGTTGAACAAATTCCTACACAAAGCTAGAGAATTATGGAGACATTTTATGATAGGAAAGCACCTCCCATATAGCATTGCAAAAACTCTAAACCACTTGATCCCATCCCCTGCACCTGGACATCTTGTCTCCAGCTTCACCACCACATCTGCTCACTTTTGAATTATTAACTCTGAGTGAAAATTTAAGCATTATACCCAGCTATGCTTTCTCTCAGCTGTAAGTGATGTCATTTCTCTTACAAACTGGGACCCTCCTATATTTTTATCACCTCAGAGTTCACCAGCCCTGAGGAGGGTTCCCTTTCCCCCGCACTCTATTGAGTCCTCAGGGTTGTGTGCCCGTAGTGCACAAACACATAGTCAACTCATTTTGCTGCTCAAAAATATGAAAACCCTGTATGGAATTAAGCTTTTTTTTTTGGTGGGATACTCCCAACAGGTTGTTGGCCCTTTTAAATCACTGAAGAGTGATTTGAATAATTCCTGCCACTGCACTCCCTGGCATCCTCTCTCCCAGCCAGAAACATCAGAGGAGTTGGGATCCTCGAGGCACAGAGGGTGGCCCAGATTTCATTCTAAATCCCAATTACTAATCAGCAATTACTGCCCCAGGAGCAGTTGATGCCATGGCAATTGGATTGGTGGGAGATGAATCCCCAGCAGGCAGCACCAGGCTAAGGTGTGCCCATCCCAGTGTACCTGCACACAGATACTCCCAGAAAGGCACAGAGAATGCCCCCAAACCCCCAGAGTTCCTAACAGAGCCTTTACATTTCAGAATTTCCCTTGAGTGAGCAAATACAAGCTGTGCTTTTAGGGCTCAGCACAGCCTCAGTGGTAGCTTGTTCTGTGTGTTGTGTGTGCTATCAGACAGCCCAATGCAAGTCCCAGGTCAAACTGCTGACCAGAACAGCTTTCCAAACCGAACCCTGCTCAAGCACAAAGGGGCTTGGAATTGCACCTCAAGAAGGTGGAAACAATCCCCATCATGTCCATGGAGAATACTCGAAGACTGTTTTCTTTCCCAGCCAAACAGTACATGCCATAAGGACAGTGACTGGGGGATTGTGCCATCACCTTCACAGCCAGAGCCCGAGTGAAGACACCTACAGTGTCCATTCCAGTGGCAAACCAGGAGGGTGAGGCCTGGAGAAAGTTCCTCTGTTTCCATTTAATCCCTACTCATCTCTTAAAGCCAGACCTGCTGGATAGGATATGCATATTCACCCGCCAGATATTACATGTATATATATTTCAGTATCTATATGTATGTGTGTATATGCTCTTCATTACACAGGTGGCTGTGGAGCCTGTTTTGTTCCACCACTCAGGCACTGTGCATGGTTTCCAGAGCAGAGCAAAGAAAACCTGTAGAGAACATTTCTCTCAACATTCCAAGATACAAAGTAAATCAAAGTCACCCTGCTAAGATTACTGTTAAAAAATAAACTCGAACAAGCACAGATTAAAACAGGTTAAGACAAACACAGTTAATGGTTTGCAATTCAAATTCCATGTCCTCCTCGATTTAGAGAATGAGAAGGAGAACAAAAAAAAACCCATCATCATAATTTGTACTCTGTTTGGGAACGTTCACACACAAAACACTCCAGAAAAGTCACAGTAACCCAGGTAACAGAATCCCTTCCTCAAAAAGATAAATTTCTTCAGCATTCCCAGGCTTTAACCCACCCCCCCCGCATTGTGGCCACTGACATGATGAGCCTGTAACCTGCTGTGAGAGGGGAATGGGGAGCAAGGCAAATCCCACAGACACGCCACACCCAAGCCATTTGTTACCCCAATCCTCTCACCTGCCTTCCGGCCTGTTGTCCTTCGTGTGCACTCCCTGCCCTGCTCTTTACAATAAATACAAGCACTGCATTGTCCCATTTTGAGACTCACCTTTTGGTAAAATCCAGGTTTTAAGTTAGCTACCTTCCACTTAGAATTTGAAAGATTACTAAGGCATTGCTGGGGAAGCCCCTGATATCACTTTTCCATAACAGAAGGACTATTAGGTGTGATTTCAATGTAATAACTCAAGAAGTGTTTTGCATATTCAAACAATTTCTAATTAACAGCCTCAGCAAGAATCCTGTTGTTTTATTGTTTTAACTATTACATCTCCACATTTATGGGCAGCAAACTATTCATAAAAGATCAATTCACCTTCATTCATTTTCTTCTTGTGAAATCCCTGAGCAAGAAGACCAACAAACCCTATGTGGAAATATTTTGCAGTCCTAACAGGATTTCTTAACTTCTGGAATGATATCCATGAAATTTATGTTCCAGGGTTGTGAGTGAAGGACCTCCCTTGAGTGTCCCAGAGCAAGGGGATGGGATGGATCCAGTTCTGCTGGGTCTGTCACTGCTCAGAGCGAGCACCAAACCTTGGGATGGCTTTATTGATTTATTGAAAACCTTGCTCCAAGGGGGGCTCTTCGGTTCTCAGGTAACCAGCTGTTGTCTCAGCTAACAACTGAACACAGATTTCCTTGGGGACAGATGGAGGCTTCAGCTGACTTGAGCTACTTATTTTCCTTAAACACAATAAAGCCGCTGTGGGTTATAAGAGCAGGAAGTTCTGGCATGCACAGCTACTTATAGAAAGATATTGTCTCTGCCTTTTTGTCTTTTCACAGAAAAGAGTAGCACAGTAATTTTTTCTTAACGGTCTTCATGAAGAACTTGTGCTTCAAGCTGTCAAACAGCCATTTTCAGCTTCAGCAGCACAGGAGTAAATCTGACCCTTCAGCTGAGCATTCCAACATCATATTTCACCAGTTTGTGACTTGCCTCAAGGTCTGAGCAGATGGCAAACACCTTCCATTAGGAACCTGCCATCCAAATCATGACTATTCCATCTTGTCCTGTCCACAGAAATAGCACATGTTTAAGCTGGGAATGCTTCAAGACTAAGAACAAGTTTCACATGTAAAATCAGGGTTGTGGTTTCCAAGGCCAAAATTGAATATCTGCTACCTGGGCCACCCCATTTAATTAAGTAAAAACACAAAAGTGGGCACATTGGCTGCATTCTGCCATCACCAAGGGATGGTGGGGCCTTCCAAAGGTATCCTGCACCAAAATGTTGCTCATCCAAAGCACACAGGACCCAACACCCTCAAAGTGAAACTGCTCAGCAGGGGCAGCTGAAGGCATCGGGCACACTTCTAATGAAAGACTTGAAAATTCAAGGTGAGAACTGCAATCAGAGACTGAAACCCAAAGATTTCCAAAAACACACAGACAAGATAACCCTTCCAGTGTGTATTACGCCAAAAGCTTGTCAACTTTCACAGACTTTATGACTCACTTTGCCTGTATTTCTTCTTTTCCTGAGACACGCCTACAACAGACCATAAATTCAAAACGCTCTTCATTTGTCAATATAGGTGTCAGTACCCCATATTTGAAGCCTCATTAACTAAAGGAAACTCATGAAGTTTAGCAATTAGACTACTTTCCTGCCAATTTCTGAGAGCATCAATTTATTTAATACAGGATACAGGACAGAAAAAACAGTGGTGGTGATATATGTTTGGTGTTTTAATTATTCTGAGTGAAAGACTCTCTCACTTCTCACCAACTTACTTAAGGAAAGAATACACTTAATTTCCAAGACCAAGGAAAATAAAACAAACTCTGCGCCAGCAGCTTGGCTAAGAAAAACTCCTGGATATTGACTTTGTACTCATCTATTAATTTCAAGCAATTGTGCAAGAGCAGAGACAGAATGAAACCAACCTACCACAAAGTTACATGTAGGAGTATTTACACCACTATATTCTAATACGGTTGGAAAGTCCATTTGATTGTTGTTCCCATTTTTCCTATTCTGCTTTGTGACAGACTAAACCACAGACACCACCACAACTGTCATTTTTTTATATACAAGTATTAAGTGGCTTCTAATCCCACGTTGAACAGCGAACCCTTCTTTAACCCAGGAACTGGACTCAGGGGGAGCAGAGAGGCAGCAAATGTTACCACACTCTGCACAGATTCTCCTACATCAGAGTCACCATGTGCTCCTGGGCGAGAGCAGCAGGAGAGGAGAACAGGGCAAAGGAAATACCACCAGGGACAGTTTTTCCCAGTGACCTACTCTAGAGCTTAAATTACAGCCCTGGGCATGAAAACAAACATTGGATTGTCATTAATTTATGAAGTGATCTCTTTCCCAAGGTAATTTTCATGGTGTGTGGCTTGCTGTACCTTCCAAATACCAGAGAGACCACTACACCAAGAGCAAAAATTAAGTGCTTTCTACTGTTTGTAAAATTGAAAGAGAAAATATTTACACCCTTTCTTTTGTAATATAAACTGCTGCCACAACAGGCTGCTTCCATTTCACGATTCTGCTACTGCTGCACATGGAAGTTGAATAAGAAGACATTCTTTTCCTCTTACTAATACCTTGAAGATTCAGTTTATTTCATGACACCAGTTGGGTGGGTTTCTTGGTTTTAATGCATATCACAAAACACTATTGCCTACTTAAACCAAAAAATGTCTTCCAGAAGAATTTCGAAGGTTAGAACTAAGTATAGTATCTTTCTGACGCTTTACCTTTATTCTGACCTCAAGGGTTTTTTTTTAAATAGCAGTTCAGCCTTTCATACAAGTTGACATCATTCAGTTTGAGAAGACAATTTGCCTTCCAAAAAGTACTACTTACCAGCTGAAATAGGGATTTTTTTCTGCAAGGCCAACCACAAGTGACAATGTTGCAGAAGCAAGTGCAGAATTCCCCTTGCCCTACCTTTGTTCTCCATAATTTCTGGCTGCTGGGCATTAAACAACACCCCACTTCGCCTGTTTCTAAAGAACCCGGGTGGGAAGAGTTGCACTGCTGTGAGAGGGGCAAAGTTGACACTCGTGGACTTTTTGCCATTCTGGTTGAAAGATTAAGACTTTCTCTGACCTTGAACATTTCAATGAGGCCCCCGTGCTGAGGTGGAAGGTGTTAACTCATCTCAGCAGAGCAAACACCTGCCCACATCCTGTGCAGGAGGCAGAGACACAAAACCCGACCGGCAGCTCCCCGAGTTACATACCTACGCCACTCTTCTCTGTCCTGTGCCATCTTGCCATCACACATGAACCCCTGAGGCTCCCAAGGACGCCCAAGAGCAAGGAATGCAATGTTTCTGGGTGCAGCCTTGAGGATGGGTGCCAAACACAGGCCCTGGGAGCAGCCCTGGCTGTCAGCGAGAGCGGGTGGAGGCAGCGGCAAGGGCTCTGCGAGATTTGCTGCTTTCGGGGCTTCCTTCCTCTTTCTTCTACCCACGACACTGTCCTGGGGGAGGGGAATCCCAAACTGGGTGTTGCTCTTGCATGATGCTGGTGACAACACCCGAGCAGGGCAAAAGGACCAAAGCCACCGCAGAGCTCTGTGGTCCCAGCCCAGCTGCAGGTACAACATCTGGGCACAGCTTTGGCCAGCTCTGAACATCATCCACACCACAGTGAAAGGTTTGGCTCCACAGGTCCATACAACAATGAACATCACCCCAACACCACACTGGAAAGGTCTGGCTCCACAGCTCCATACAGCAATGAACATCACCCCAACTAGCATAAAGGCATTTTGGCTGTGCAAAGATCAAGTCAAGCTGTTTATAGTATGGATTAAGGACAATACACTGAATTGCAAGCAAGTGTGTCACCTCAATTCATCTTCTTCACTTACAGTTTGGACATAAAACCCAAACAAAACTCTTGAAAATATTTACTGTTTGCTTGTTTCATCTCCTGCTTAGTGCAACAAATTCCTGCAGCAATCCTGGGCTCTGGATGTTACATTGCAACTTAGCACTCCTTGATTATCCAAACTGTTTAACATGCCGTGCTACAACCCTAAGGATAATTTGGTAACACATGACACTTGATTTCTTGGTTTTAACTAGCAATCATGTGAGGCATAGACTGCCAGTCTATCTCATTGCACAAGGAATTCTGATAAATATTTCTAGAGGAAAATCACTTCAAACTTGAGCAGATTTGCCCTAATCTTAATCATGTCTACATACTAAGCTTAGCAAAAGGATTTAGCTTGTTACTCTTCCCTAAAATAACATTGAAATTCATGCTGTGTTTACTAAAGTGGGCTAAATTCGGAGCAACTCCCATTACCTTCACGTTTACAGACAACAAGCTCAATCTAAAAGTTCAAAATCTTTCCTATCCATGGAGCATCTATTTTATTTTATTCTTCTGTCAAAAAATATCTTGAAGCTGAACCACTTCATCTTTTAGTTTCCTATGGGTTTTGAGAAATAACCTCCTAACCAGTGACAACGATCTTCCTTACTCCTCCCAATCCCTGTTGCAGCAAATCCCCCTTCCCATTTACTATTTGGCTTAAAGGTTGACTTGCTTTGATTTCCTTGTTTTCCGTCACTCTTCCTCCTTGTGTTTCCCTGTAACACAGCAGTCCTGAAGGCAATCTTCCTAGCACTTCTTCACAAACATGCTCATCACATAGACCTACTAAACATCACTATACTTTGAAAACAAGTTATCTAACACACCCAAATGCCCCCTTCAAGCTGGGACCCATTTGATACACTTCTCCAAAGCCCTGATGTGATCTTGCAGAGCTCAGCACCCCCATAGGTCCCATCCCCTCTCGTACCATCCCAGCTTGGCACAAATGCCAACTGCAGGGCCCAAACTCCTGCAGGCACTGCTGCTTCCCACGTGCCATGCCCTCCCCACAGCAGCTCTCAGCATTGCACACATCTGCTCCTACTTCCTCCCCTCCACTTTCACGATGATGCTTTTGCAACCCCCTCACTGAAACCTTCAGCTCAGACAACCCCGTCTGTCTCAAAACATCCAGGCTGTAACTCCTAAGAAATGGGCTGAGGAACAAAAGCCTTTTTTAGCTGCAAGAGGAAAGTGCTCTCAGAGCAAAGCATGCACAGTAATCCTGAAATCCTGTTCTTACAGCAGAGGACAAATCCCAACAAAGATCTGAAGAATTAAGGTGGCTAATTGTTACACCCTCTGTCAGAGGAGGTTTTTATTCCAAGTGGTTATTTATGTAGTTACCATTCCACGTGAATATTCCACAGAAAACAGTGGACAGATTCATCACTCTCACATCTCTTATATTCACCTTAAGTCTTTTTCCAGACAGAAGGTCTTTTAAGGAAAGAAGAAACTCTCTGCCCAGGGCATTCACAGGTAGAACATCCCTTCTTGGGGGCTGGGGCCAGGCAGAGGAAGGGAGACAATTCTTGCTTCCTTGAAGATTGCTATTGGTTCTAGAAAACAAGATCCTGTAAGATGCTATCTGATTATCCAATTTTAGGTATGTTAATTCCCATTACACAGAAGAATTTGAGCAGAAAAGAAAAGTTGCATTTTACTGCCTCTAAATTCTATTCTATGCCAAGATCTGTGAGCAGCTGCAAGGAAGCAAGTGACATGACAAAACAAAACCAAATCATGCACCACATCTGAAATATATCATGGCAAAAGCAAAGTGACATGTCCCCCCCACCTGCTGCACTTCTGCAAGAGATGGGTGAGCACACACACACTGAACATGACACAGTGACACTCCAAGGAAAGCCCAGCAGCAGAGGTAAAACTTCCTGGGGTAAGAGAGAACCCCAACCAGGTTTTCATTTGCTGAGATGACATCCCAGTTTTTTTTGTAGCATTAACTAACAAGTTATTTCAATTTAGAAATAGAGTTAGTAATGCCATAGGCCAAGTAGCTCAACACAATTAACTATAACTTAATTCAACATAAAATGAAGTGCCTTACTAGACAAGCTACAGCTCAGTGCTCCCATTTAAAGGGCATCATCCCCTGTCCACTTACCTAAGGTTTTCCTTTAAGCAGAACAATCATGCACTGCACTTGTTTTATGCTGTTTGTGTCTCAGGATACAGTGACATTAAACAAAGGTCACTTTCACCACATACATAAAAAAGGTTTCTTTTTAACACTTTGTAGCAAAAAAGCAGGGTTCTGCTAACATAGCCTCATTTCAATTCACATGTGCAGTCAAAGAACTATTTCATGGATATACATATGCTTCCAGTAATATCATGAATATCTTGAGAGAATAAGTAGGTAATTTCAGTTTATATAGACTTCAATAATAACAGACTGAAAAATCTGGATACAATTAGGTTCTGTAACACGTGGAATCTGCTTATTTTGTTCAACAACCTACCTGTGTAGAAATGGACCGAGACTGAGCCAATTCTGCACTGGAAAGGAGAACACACACGTGGTCATTTGAGTCGCCTTTCCCACCTTTAGTCACTTGTGCTGGGACTCAATTTTGGAGTTCAGTTTTGCTGAGGAGAGTGAGGAGCTAAAGCCACCCTCGTGCACAGTCGCAGCTAACCCCAGGCACCACCTCTGATCAAGCCCCTGGGTTGCAGCATTGTTCCCCAAGGAATTTTTCCATGATGGATGTAAAAGGAGAAGTCTTGCAGAACTTTCACCTTTAACTACCAAGCCTTTACTTAGGAAGTGGCTAATCCATTCACCAGAGGAGCTTAAACTGGAGTACAACTCAAAGTAATCAAATTTCCCTATAAATGCTCAAAACTCCATGGAACAAGCTAAGATGATCTCCTCACTTATTCTGCAGGAACTTCAGAACTTACAGCATCGTTCAAACATGACAACACACAGCACCTGCACTACACTTTCTTAGAATTTATTGTTTGGTTGGGTTTTACAACAGAATTCCTACAAAAGACCTTGCTTTCCATGTAAGAAATGGATACGTGTTTCTTCTCAAATGCAATACAGGCTACATTTTATAAACAAAGAGAAATAAACCTTTATTTTAATTATTATTACAAATACAAGAATCCACAGAGTTTCAAATGAATACTGACCAGTAAAACACAAAAAGATTCAATGCACCTTTGCAATCAGGTCAGTCTGAAAGCTGAAAAGTTACACATTAGGAGGAAAAACATAAAGAACTCTGAATGCAGAAACTGGAAGAAATTGAGGAGCACATGGCTTAGCTGAGTTCTCCATGGACACTGTCTAGTCTGTCTTACCATGCAGTAAAACTATTGTAGCAAGTACTTCTCTTGCACAATAGCAGGTTTAGACACTTCAAGATTCAGGACAAGGCAACAATTCAGGCCCCAGGGAAGGGAACTCAGCCAGTGCCCTCTGGAAGTTATCAAAGTGTACTCCCCTGAACACCCTTACCCTTCAGGACACGAGGCAGGTGAACACCTAAGGTAGGAACCTGTACAGTGATGTGTGAGCAGGTTACTCAGCAGTTCCTGCTCAAGCACGACTCCAAATGTCCAGGTCCCTTCCAGAAATGTAAGTTTTACTGCTGAGCACACTGTGTTTCAGGGCTTTTCTTAGAAGGTACATACAAGGTTGTATATTTTTTCTTTTCTGTTTTCTTCTCTGCTGTGATTTTATTTTCTTTCTTCTCTTCTTCCATAGATTCAGATCTGGTTTCAGCTGTTAACCTACAGGCAAAGCAATCATTCTAAATACATACTTAGTTTATACAAAACAGGACTAAAGTAAGACTTTTAGGCAGAATCAACATGCCAACTGGCATACAAGACTAGCCATAGGCAAAGACAGAGCAAGCAGAGTTTAAGAAGACAAAAAGACTAAAATAAAGTATTTTCGTATTAGTCCTAATCACAATTCATCACTTAAAGCCTCCCACCCAGCCCTCATCTGCTGAAATGTTTGGTAAAAAAGGTTACTGAATGCATTTTCTGGCTGGAATCAGCCTTCAATAACACCACCAAAAAGACTAGCCTTCAAGCAGTACAATAGTCTCAACCTAGATCTGTACCACTATTGCCTTTATTTTAATACCTGAATATCTTAGGTTGCTGCAGGAAAATTTATTTTCAGGCTCTAAATTACATCATTTTTCCACTGACATGTTTTAATGCTGCTGTGAATGTAATGGGGGTACAACTGCCTCATTGCTGGCAAAGAGATAAGTAATTCTGAAATCAAAAGACTGGTTGTGTTCAGATGTCTAAATCTTGTTTTTTACTTAATTAACATGCAAATATGACATTGGAACAATTGACGAATAGTGCTATTTTACCCAACCAAGTCACCCACAGCCAGCTGTCTGTTACACATGATTATTTTCACAACAACAGACATTATGGAAAATGAAGTTCCAAATCAAACATCACTTTATATACCAACACAAATTCCATGCTCCTCCACCATCACATACATTAAAGCAATTCTCTAGTGACCTTGGGGATTTCTAGAGCCCCCAGTGAACAAGCACAGCCACTGACAGATGATTTTAATGATGGTTTTCCAAACAAAAATAGCTGCTACCCATTAGTTTGAGACTTATTTACAACACAGAGGGCTGCAATTCAACATGAGGATTATGAAAGAAGCCGTAACAAAACAGTTTGGGGAAGTTTAGCTACAGATGCAAACTAATATCCAACTCTTATGCATTGCAAGTAATGTGTATATTACTCCTTTCAAGCACTGTCCCAATAAACTGAAGAGAAATGGCCTTTGCTGTGCACCTGCCCTAGGTCAGTGTCTGCCCCACCATGTGCTTTGTGTTAAACCCACACCTGTAATTCTGATGGCTGACACCTTCTGTCCAGGGTCACCTTCCCCCATTTTCCCTTAGCCAAACCACTCTGTGGTTACAGCAAGATGGAATTAGTCAGGGAAGAAACAAGTGTGTCCTCAGTAATCACTCTGTGGTTTGCACTGCAGCTGCAGTGTAGTCTCTGCCTCCCCAGGAGCAGCAGGTTCCCTTCCTTTGTCCCTCCACTCTTCTGCCTTCAAACAACCTCTGCCCAAGTCCACCAAAACCACTACTCTAATGGCCAAAAGGTGCCAAAAGGATTCCCTATAAACTTACAGAAAGAACTCAAACCAAAAGACCAAATAAAACCCAAATTCACTTAAATTATGTTTCAAAGCAGCCCAACAGGATTTATACAAAATACTGCCCTTTCACATTATCAGGCAATTGTGTTGGTGTATAATGCAGCAACTCTGGAAATCCAACTCACTCTGTGCCTCTCCTTGAGTAGGATGTAAAGCCAAGAATGAGGCTCAGCCTGGGAAGAAGGGCTGGGGCATAGGGGGAAGGCAGTTTGCACTCTCATTGCCCCACTGTTTTTAATTTGCAAGGAGTTCATCTTCCCCAAGGCTGGTTTGCTCATGATCAGTTTATCCCTGTCATCTTTACCTGTACCCACAAGCTTTTTCCATCTAATATTCTCCTTTGTCCTGTGGGAAAGGGAAGGAGAGCAGCTGGGTGGGCACCTGACAGCCACTCCAGCCCTCTGCCCATCCCTTCGAGCACAAGCACAGGGAAATGGATGGATCAGGAAGAACAAACAGTTAAACACTTCCCCTTAAAAACCAAAAAAAACCCTGCCTGTGAAGCCATGACATGGTTCTGTCAAGCTGTGACTGTGCAGACTCGAGAACTGAGTTATAATTGAAGCTCTACCCATTTAAGGGAGATGAACCAATCTCATCAGGTGGAGCTTTACTTCCTGAGGATGAATACCATGCCTAAAACCCCCAAGGGATTATTAGTATCCAGATCTCCTGCTGGGCTAAATGGCTGCAGGCATTTGGACAAAGGCCACATGAAGTAGATTTGGTATATGTAATCCACCTAAATAATTTAAGGGAGTAAATAAGCTCTTAGGAACACAAGCTCTTCTTTAGATCTAACTACAGCAAACAACCTCAAAGCTAAATGCAAACTAAACTGTGCAGCAACGGTTGGAATTTTCTGTTTCAGTTTCATGAAGGAAGAAAATACATACATACAAAAATGTGCCTCTTTATTGACCACCTGGCCTAACAAAAGATACCACTGCACATAACCTTTGCAATGCCTGGATTTCAGTAGCAACTGACAATTAGTGATAATCACTTGAATATTTAAATCTTTAATCTCGACACTCTCATAGCAGAAACTAATCAGGATCACCACCTTAAATAAGCTACTCCAGTGTGTACTTGCTCTGGATTCTCTAAGGACACAGACATGCTCTGCAGACACATGTGTTGGTAGGTTAGTTATGTACCTGTGCCCTGCTCAATCACCTTAGCAAGGAAGTGTCTTCAAACAAGGGAGTTTGTCACCACACAAGCAGCCACAGATCACTCCTGACCACTTCCTCATCTCCTGAGCCCAGAGGACAAAGCTTCCCAAACCCCACTTTCTAGAAATGAAGTCTGCAGCCCTTTCCCAGTTACAGTGGCTCTTTTCAGTGCCTCATATCATGGACCAGTACTGGCAGAGCTGGACTAATTACTGCACAGAAACTATTCCACTCATAAAACCAACCCCCAAGGACCACAAGAGCCTTTTCAGCTGGAGCATCACATTTTACTTAACACAAGTTCAAACACTGACACTTATCTACCATTACTTTTATCGTTCAAACACTGACACTTATCTACCATTACTTTTATCATCCACCATCATTTTTAACTCTCCCAAAGTCTCCATTTTCAGGTCCACACTCCTGCTCGAGTTGCCAATATAATTTGTGCCTAGGGTTTGGCCACATCTATCACAGAACAGTCTAGAGAGTCCTGTAGTGTTTAGAAATCCAATCTCTCAGACAGAGACACTTTATCATGACTTCACATTTCACAAGAAATCATAGCAGATGAGGGTTAATTAGCCCTCAATGTTATATTAACAACATCATGACTTGGGGATTTAGTAGTAGTTCATTAACACCATCAGAAACAAACAACTTTCTGCCTGGATTTGCTTTTAATAGGTTCATACCATCATTGAAAACAGCTCATAGGGAGTTCTGGGGCAATTTGTGTTGTTGGTTTGTATTTTTTAAGAACTACTGATTTATATTTTGCTTTTATTTAAAACAGCAATGGATGCAAGATTAGAAACCTCCCTCTGAACTATGGTTTTCATCTTCCTCTTCCACTTCTTCTCCTCACTTGCTTTCCAACATCAGCTCCATGATTATCCAAATCATCATCCCCTCTCCAGTAGGTTCACCCCTTCAATTCACATAAACTGTTTCCAACAACTTCCTGTTAGCATACACTGCATCTTCCTTTCCAGAAGGAAGATGAGGAAACAAGTGAAACTTGTTCTACCAGGTTACATGCTACCTGTTCCTTTATGTGTAGCGACAGTGTCAAAGCAATACCATCATTGAATTATCCCATCTTCACTGTCCACTTTCCCCAGCCACATCTGACCTCCCTGAGCTCCCCTCCTCACTAACAGTCCCTGCACATTTGACACAGCTGCTCAAACAGCTGTTTCTGCTAAATTTTTCAGACTGTTTCAGAAGATTGCAGTGTTTGGCTACTTTAAGTCTGTTAATCACATCCATGCAACCTCGAGTAATTAATCTAAGACTCAAAGTATCAATCCAATTACTTCTGAATGCCATTAACTCTGGCTATGCTGTACAGGTTTCCATGTGTTAGCCCTTCCTTCATCTTCAGAGCTGCCGCCATTTTAAACTCGAAAAGCTATTTCTTCTAGCAGACATTAGCAAGTTATGAGCTCAAAGCATTTAGAGTAGCCCAGATTTTTTCTCCCTCCAAACAAACATGTTTACAAAGATTATGAACAGAACACAAAAAAGCATTAGCTGAAAAAGTAGAAAAGAGAAATCAGTATTTTTTTTACCAAGATAAAAAAGGTGGAGATCATGACTGTTCTCAGTTACTTTACCATCTAGTAAAAAGTCTCAGTTCAGGGGCAAAATCTGATGTTCTTTTGGCAGTTCTTTCCACCTATCATGCACCCAGATTATGCAAGTCATTTATCTGACACCACAAACAGTTAATTAATTCTCTATGATCTTGTATGGTGTAAGTTTTTAACATAATTCAGTTTAAGAACTACTTAAATAACTTTTAGGCTCCTAGTTAAATCTGAAAGTTGATGAGGGCTGAAATCAGGCATCAAGGTGAAGCATGATACCTCTTGCCTTTATTACCCTGAGGTGTGTGGCAATTTTAAAGAGACCAAAAACCCAAAGTCTCTGAGGTTGGAGCAAACCAGGTGAGCTGTCCTGCTACCTGCACACCTTACAAGTCTTCAAGTAATGGCAAAGTTATTTTAGTTACAGCTTCAAGAGTCTTTTTTATTAGTCATCCCTTTAGTCCTCCTAAAAGGTATTGAGAGGTTCAATGCAGGCAGCTGGAGCTGAGGAATGACACTGCATGCAACACTGAGGAAATAGATAAAGAAGTGGATAGCACAGTTCATGCAGCGAAAGAAAAGAGATGCAGGTCTGTGCTGCTTGCCTTGAGCAGAGACAGAAGCTGACACTGACCTGGGGGCAGCTGGAGCCGAGGAGTTAGTTCCACTCCTGCTATTCCAAGTAAAGGCATCGTGGTTCTCCTCTTGAAACTTCACCCTCTTTTTTTCCCTTTCAGGCTCGACCATGTTCCGTATGGCCTGGAGGGCTGTGTTCAGTGGGGATGCCTGGAGAGCCTGTTTGTTCGCAGAAGCATCACTGGGCTCCAAGTTCTTGGGAGTCATCTTCTTTCCTTCCTTACTTGGCAATTGAGTGAGAGCAGCTTCTTTCACTGGAGTATTTTTGCTGTCCAAGTATTCACAAGTCACATCCACTGGAATCTTCTCCCTCTTCTTTTTAATTTTAGAGCCTTTAAGTAATTCTAAGGAAAAAGGATATACTTTTAGTACAGGAGCAAAGCTGGAGTTAACTTGTCCACCAGCACACTCACAAGAAAACTAAAACAACATTTCACATGACTAAAGACCTCACAATAACTCTTAACAGCTAATTTAGATCCCTTCATATAATCTAATAATGCCAACAGAAGCTGGCTTGAAAAAAGAGACATCTTGCTCCTCATTCATTCTACCTTTTCACCAACGCTTTTAATGACATGCTCTGAACTACAGGCTGCTGAGGCAAGCTTCCACAACTAGGATTTTCAAGTCAAACCTTTTGGGCATGGAAAAGTACAAAACCAATTCACCCATCTGTTCCCCATGCACAGAATCCCAGAATGGCTGGGGTTGGAAAGCACCTTAAAATTCACTGGTTCTACCCCCTGCCATGGGCAGGGACACCTTGCACCAGTCCAGGTTGCTCCAAGCCCCATCCAACCTGGCCTTGGACACTTCCAAGGATGGGGCAGCCACAGCTTCTCTGGCCAACCTGTGCCAGGGCCTGCTGACCCTCACAAGGAAGAATTTCTTCCTAACATCTAATCTAAACCTGCCCTTTGGCAGTTTAAAGAGAATCATCTTCCTCCACAGCTCCCTTATTTTGCACACACTCAGGTATCAGCTGTTTTTCAGGAGGGCCTCTGTTGCCAAAACTTAATCCATATTAATTGAAGCTATTAAACAGTTTCTCCTCTAAATGCTGTGCACCTTATTACAGAGCTCCTGTCAGCTGCATTCAGAAAGCTGAAGCTTCTCATCAACACAAAGATAGTGCTACTATTACGGAAAGCCCCTCCTGAGCTGACTATGGTTATCCAGCTCTACTCTAGAAAACTCTGAACACTGCACTCTGTACTCTCTAGCCTTCTGGAGTCAGTGTTAGCGCACATTGAAGGGAGGTCCTTCAGCAAGGCAGTGCTTTTCTGTTTCAGTTCAGCAGATTTTGGACCAGCTTATAATCAAAAAGGCAGCTATTTCAAGTTTATTTTACATCTGGAACTACAGTACTGTCTTCCTGTCTGCTGCCATCCCACTTGTGAAGGTTGAGAAGTTCAGGTATTTACTTTTTCCCGAAGTTGTATTTACCTTCAGGTTCATACTTCATTTTCAGCTCATCCAGCATCACTCGCAGGTTCATGTTCTCACTCTGACAAGCCTGCAAATGCCTCTCATTGGTGAAGAGTTTCCTTTCAAATTCCAGGACCCTTTGGCTCTCATACAGAGCTTTCATCTTTTGCAAGGAGAGTTCATTTTTCAGTGTTTCAGTTTCCTTGCTGGGGTGGGAGGAAAATGATCAAGTCAGACTTGGTTTGCTTTGGTTTATTATTTTTAAGTAAAGCAGCAGGTGTGAAGTCAACTAAGCACTCAGCACCTTCACAGCAGATTCAGCCACACTGGGAGCTGAGGGCCTAAAACCAGTCCTGAGGCCAAACACTATTAACTTGCTACTTAATAAATATGGAATTTACTAGTCAAAGAACACAACTAGAGAGTCCAATAGAACATTTTAAATGTTATTACCTGGGTGCTTTGACAAGAGAAATAAATATATACAGCCTATAGACTAAGATTCTTCATACAGTTGCCTTATAGACTAAGTTTTAATTTATTAAAATTCTCAATTGTCCTGTTTCTAGGAGTATTACCAACAATTCTGGGAGAAAGCAACAATGAAATAGCAATAGTTCTTCTGCTATTTTTTAAAACAGTAAATGAATAAACTCACAACTCTCAGTCCCCTAATGAAGTCAGCATTAGAAAATACAAGGAGCATATCTATGTACAGTCAGTGCATAGAAACAGTAACAAAAAAGAGGCAATAAAAACAAGTAGCTATTAGATAACCCTCCTACAACCAACTCCTAGAGCTCAGGCTAAGTACTTACTTTGAGTTGTCAAGTTTAATCTTCAGTAAATCTGCATAATAACCATCCTCAGACTCGCCTCCTTTTGAGCTGCTGCCAGGTCTGGACTCTTCCACATTCTCATATAAAGTCTAATAAATAAAAAAATGTCAGGTTGTCAAGCAGTGACCTTTCAGAAGCACATTAGCTTAGTCCTTAGGTGACATTTCCCACACATTTCTATGGGGAAACCTCATCATAGAGAGATTTAAACACAGAGAACTCAGTTGCTCTTAGTACCTCCTCACTTGTTACAAATGTCAAACAGCACTAAAACTGACAGTTCTCTCTCATTCACTGCAGAAAAAGTAAAAAAGCAAGTTATCTCAGTTCCAGAAAGTTTTCAAGTAGCACTGCAGAACAGTTATCTAGCTTTGTACTTGAAAACACAGGATATTTAGTTAACCCACGGGGGATTTATTTTAGCATTTATTTCTAAGCTTCAGCAGCTGGACCCCAAAGGAATACAAGCCATGCTAATCAACAGTTAATTTCAGAATCAGTTACATATTTCAGCTGAGGAAACTGGCTCATAGTAAAGATGCCATAAATACAGTAACATACAGTAATGTGACTGGAGGGTTTGTTTCATGGGCTTTTTCTGAACCAGACTTAATGCTGTCCCACAGATCTCACAGGCGAGTCACTGATTCCAGATAGAGACTGGAATAACGCAATTCACTTCCTGACACCACTTATTTATGGCTTAGAGACAGAAACACAGATCAAGCTTCTAAGTGATCAAACTGGTAAAACAACCAGGCTTCCTCAATTGCTTGCTAAAATGGGTTAAGTCTGGCTTTACACCACTGGGGGTTAAATACAGAAAAGAACAAGCTACCCTGGACAGCATAATCCTACTGCACAAGGGAATACACCCCAGTTTACACTTCAAAGCTGTGATAAGAAAGGGCCAAACAAGTCCAGAAGTGCAAGAATTAAAAGAGGCTACAGTTTTTCACTCTGTAAACACACATACATGAGTAACGTTACATTAGTGCACATCAGGGTCCTCATGTACTTCTCACCTTTCATAATATTGGCAAGATGTTACCAAGTTGCATAAGAGGACTGAAAAAATTGCTTTCTAAGGATGATTAAACAATTGAGTTTTTGCTAGGGAAGAGCATGCTTCAATTACAAACTTAAGACACATTAAGAAACTAAGTATCCAGGAAGTTCAATAAAGCTTAGACACTAAAAAGTGCTAAATCCTAAGAATACACAGTAAAAGTGTGAAATGGCTACACCTCCCAAGAGAAACATCCAGTGCCACAGCTCAGGGAACTTTCACCAATTACATATAAATGCTACAAGTAACTAATGAAGAAATAAAGGTGCTACACAAGAACCCACAAAAAATCATTTCTTCAACTCAGCGGTTGGGTAGTGCAGAACTTTGTGCTTCTCTGCACTTCAGGAGTAATTGCACTCCAGCTGTAAAACACAGCTTGGGGCAAATAAAACTATGAGTAGCTTTGGGATCCTTTTTCAAAGCTGAGCATGCACTTCAGACAGCTTTCATAGTTCTTGTTCTCATGTTTTCACTTCCTGTTACAATTTTTTACTTAACTGCAAGCCACACACCTTAAATTTTTCTAGCTGCCTCACTTTCATAAGAAGATCTTCTATTTCCCCATTCTTTTGCTCTAACATGGACTGTAAACGTTCCAGCTGGTCAAATTCTGCCTGAGAACCTTTCATCTGTAGCAGTGTAGCCATTTGCAGCTGGAAAAAAAGGAAGAAATTAATCTTTACAACAAGTATTAGTGATTGAAAATCCCAGCATCTTACCCAGAACCATTCAGGTACTCAAGCCTTGTACTTCTAATCCTGAATACAGAAGTGCACTGGATGCTTAAACTTGGCCTTGATAACAAAATCTTGGCAATTATCATCATAGACTGACACTAAAAGCCTTCAGGACAGCTGAAAACTTACTAGACAGCTCAGTCCTGAGGGGTCACACCCTCTTCTGTACTGAGTAAGGAACCTATAGACACACTGCCAAGGACACACTCAGCACTCCACATTCCAGCCATAAACACCAAGGCAGCCAGAATCCAACTACAGGCCAGGCTTATTGGTCAGAGCTAAAACGCATCTCTCAGGAACATCTCACTTGGGAAAACCCCCAAATTTCAACCCTTCTTTTTCCCCCCACTTCTGATTTTGAGGTATAACACCACCATGTTTGCCTTCTGCAATATTAACCCAAGAATTTCAGCTTTTTCTGCTCCTCCAGTGGAACACATCCTGTCCAGCAAAAGAAAACCCTGTCTCATTACAAAGGAGAAGTTATCAAAGTCTTGCACCTAAAGCAAGTTTTTCTGATAGTGTCAACATAATAATGTCATAGTACAAGGGTCTTAACACATTCAGTTACAAGTGATGCATCAGACATTTAAACAACTAGGAACACAGTAAGGAATAGAGTAAATAAAAGTCTTCACAGGGTATTGGTGAAAACAGGCATTTTTCTCAGTGTAGCCAGTATGGATAAGGTAACATTGTGGAACACTGGGAGAAGTCACAGGGAAAGGATCAAGGGAGAAATTAGACTACAGATTGAGAGAGAAAGTGAGAGGAAAGCATTTTCCCTTTGGAAGCTCCTATATCTACTGCAGGGTATTGATGATCCTGTACCCAAACTAAATCTCAAGAAAGATTCATTCATCTCCTCACAACTTCTACAGGACATAAGGGAGGAAAAATTCCCCAACCAGACACCTAACCTTGACCCTTTTGCCTCAAAAGCCCTCTTGCTAACTATCCAAATGACAAGTTGCAGTTGATCTACATAAAAACAAAGAACAGAAACAATAAGGAACTGCAAGGGCTGTGGAAAATAATCTAGAGGTGGTAAAAGTTTCCCAGGGGTACTGTGACCCTTCTGTTCAGGGGGCAGATCCCCAGAGCCAGCAGTAAGGAGCACACAGAGACACTGTGACAACTGAAGCTGCACCAGAGTTTGCTGCACTGCAGGAACCAGCTGTGAGGGAAGGGACCAGCCAAGCACACAGGGAGCTCTAGCACAGCAGCACAGTGCAGGAGCCAAACTGGGATCTAAGGAGGCAGCTTAAGCAAAACAGCTCTCCTAACAAACTATTTCCAGTGCTGATATCAGAAGAAATTTTACGAGTACAAATTGAAATGCCAGATAAAAGCACTGAGTAGTAGAACAGGGATACCAATTGACCTCCATTTTTGGTGAAAATCTTCAGTAATTAGGCGTGTTTCTTACACCATTCAACCAGTATGACTGACTTACACTCATATTACAAGGAGAAAGTTTCTGAACAAAACTGATCCTACCCAATGACTTCACTCAGATCTTGGCTGTATCAGTAGGGCTTTTTTTTCCCCTTCTCCTTTATAACTATTGTTTCAACTCTTTTCAACCTACTCCACAAAAGCTAGGGAACACAAACCTGTACTTCCAGTGCAACTCATGATCATTACTCTTGATGTTTAAGCACTCTCCTCAAATTGCATGATCAAGTATTTGATCAAAATCAAAGGATCCACTTTAGCGTTGGAAAAATCAAAATGTCAACCTGAAAACAGTTGGCAGCCCCGCAGCATCCCCTTTATATTGTAAATCAGCTGCTGTCAACAAGTTCTCCACAATATTAATCAGCAAGCTCCCATACTACTGTAGTGTAGTCCAAATTAGACAGCTACGACAGAAGTTATGACTTATTGTTGTACCAAAAACAGGGAAAAGCAAGGAAAAAAACAGGGCAAAGACAAGAAAGAAGGAGGGAAGGAAAAAAACCAAAACACCAAAAACCCACATTGTGATGGGGGTAAAAGTCTGTCCTTGCCCTTATGTTCATTCCTGACAATGCCAGTCAATGCACGAACACGTGACTCATGTAGGACAAGAATTAGACAAGAAAAAACAATTATCAAGACAAATTGAATGCTGGTTTGACTGACAGGAGCTGTGTTTTACTTTTATCCATTGAACAACTACTGCCCAAGTCAGCAAACATGGTGCCTTGAGTATAACATGAAGGTCTAGGATAAAGTAGGAACACCAGCAGCAACACAAAGATGCTGATGTACCACAGAAGTCAAACAGCACAACATCATCTCACTTGTTTTTCTCCCATTTCCCTCCCCCAGACAACTGCACCACATTTCCAAGACAACAAATCCCCTAGGCTGTGCATTAGAGCAGTGTCCAAGGACAGCCTGCAGTATTACACCAATGGTCATACCTTCATTCTTTGCAATTGTTCTCTAGTGAATGCATGCTGTTTTTGTAGGGACTGATATTTTACTTTCACACTGATCAGCTGTCGTTCCATTTCTGCCCTACGGTCCTCCACCTACAGAATATTGTGAACAATCATTACTGTGAGATTATAACACTTGTTGTCACTTGGATGATGAGTTGTACATGGACATGCCTAGCAATTGGTGTTCAGTCTGTAAATACTGTTTTTCAGGCAACAAGTACTTGAAAATATAGGCTATTGACAATCCCCCTGTGACAGAAGTGAGTAGACAATACTACAGCTGCTGAAACCCAATCATTAAAGTGCAACAGCTTTTTCTTTTGATATCAAAATATAGCAACATTTCATGTGCTTCAGTGTTCCTGTAGAATAGTTTTGTTCATTGGCATCAGAACAAACAGTTTAAAAGAATATGAGCAGTGTACCAACTTCACCCATTTCCTGGGTGTCGTCACAGAACAAAATACCTCCCTATGCATTTTATAGCAGCTGAACTCCTACAGGAAAACTACTCCAAAAACCCTCCCAAATGCTCAAACACCCAGACACTTCCAGCATGTTTGTAAGAAAGTTTCTATCACCATCTCTCAATATTTCACGTCTTCTACATTAAAGAAGGCTTTGCCAGCTGAACAAAACTACTTAAGAGTCAAGATCTGCACACAGAAGCACCATGATGAGCTCTCAGTCACAACTTCTGACTTGATAGCCACGTAACTTTTAAGTGATTTCAGTCAGTTTATTAACTCCTTAACTTCAAAGGGAGCATAAAAATGGCATTTCATATGTCAGATCAACACTGAAGTCATATTTCAGGAAGAGAGAGACATGCTGGCCAGATAAGGTACAGATACTCTAATATTTTCAATACAGTACAAGAAAGAACACTTCAATATTTCCTCCTAGCCTGTACGTGTTCTCAGGCACTGTGGCAGAACTGTACCTCAGCAAAGAGAGAATTGCCTTTACTTGTGGGGTCCAAAGACTGCTGCACTGCATGGTCCAGCTGAACCTGGAGCTCCTGGTTAGCTTCACGAGCTTTCTAGATCAGAGCAGAGAGGATGTGAACCATTCAAGTATCCAATGAACTGCACACAGGAATTTCAGCTGAGTTTTAACTCTTTCATTTCCTATACTTTAGCACACATTATATTGTGCTGCAGTATTTAACTGTACATACAGTACTAGTCACTACGACAAATTGATTTCATTTCACTAAAAGGCTTAGTATTCCGCTGTTCTTCAAGACAAGAGTACAAGTAAAACCTTGAAGGGTAAGCTTTGCTATTTATAACTGGATTAATGGTATGGAGACTACAGGCCTTGCTGTGTTAGTCACAAAGCCTCTACTCTACAGCACAAGATTTTCCAAGGCATTCAATAAAAAGCTGAAATAAAAATGAGAATTGTGCCAGTAAGCTGTGGCAAAGTCACTGAGAGGCAGAACAGTGCTGTGCAAAGACTCTCCTTCCCATGGCCTGCCCCAAAACAACCCCAATGCAGAGCATTTACCAACAGGCAACACCAAACAGGATCAGCCAACATCCTTCTCTATCCCCTCCCTCCTCACAACTCCTCAAATCTCCTACCTCACCAAAAAGCTACCGCAACTTGGGCAATTCTTGGCTTAGTTACCAAAGTCAAACAACACTAAGAGAATAAATACCTCTAGTGCATTACAGTAAGAAACCACTTCTTTTTCCCTCTCTTCTTTCTCTGCCTGTAGGCGCTCCAGCTGGTTCCTTAAATTACTGTTCATGAGTTCTAGTTGTTCTTTACTGTACTGCAGCTCATTCAGCCTCTCCTCAACATTGGCCTGAACAAAAGAACATGAAATAAAAAGTATTCACAACAACTGGAAGAAAAGCAGGCCCAAGGTAACCAGACACATTCGTCAGTAGTGGTTACTTTTAGTATAAAATATTATATTGAAGAAGAGATGGTATTAAAGTCTGTTATTTATTGCTATGCTCATTGAATATATGCCAATCCTAAGGTAGCACTATACACAACACACCTAAAAATGAAGTGCAAAATTTGATCTTCAATGATCTCCAGTGCCAATGGTTCAGTGCTACTCACACACCTTCACACTTTCCAGCTCAGTGAGCTCTATCTGCAGGTTGAGCATTTCTGAGGACATGGTCTCATGTACACGTTCTGACATCACATGCAGTTCTTCTGATTTGGCAGCAATTATTTCCTTCTGATGGTCCACTTTGTGCCTCAGTTGTTTCTCTGAGAGTCGGGTTTCATCAAGCTCTGCTTTCAGGTTCTCCAGCTTAAAAACAGTTGACACCCAAGTAGGATCATTTTATAATAAATTCTTGAAAAACACACCTCTGGCTCTGTTCTAATTACAGAAAATGTCTTAGAAACACCACTTAATATTAAACTCCTAAAAATAAGCATTGCAATTTAATGTAATTAACAAGTAACAATGCCCTAAAAATAAGCATTGCAATTTAATGTAATTAATAAGTAACAATGCAGATGTTTGTTAAAAACCTAACTCCTATACAGTGAAACTATTTATTATTTATTTTTGTAGTTAAATATATAGTATCCAAAATGCTACTAACAACCTTCTAGCTACATATTAGTTGCCAAACCTTGTTTTTAAGGTCACTGATTTCTTGCCCATAGCTTCTGGCCAACTGTTCCTTCTGTTTATCCAGTTGCATGTTTTGCTGTTGCTTAAGGGAATCGCACTCAAAATTCAAGCTCTCCAACATTCGATTCTTGAGTTCAATTTCTCTCTGCAGAGTGTATTTCTCTTGCTCAAATTTCTAAAAGGAAGAACACACTAGATGTAACAATAATAACACAATCTAGATGTAATAGTACATCGTTCCCTCAGCATTTATGACTAAGTACAGGCTCAAAACCAAGATGTTTGTAGCTCACTCAATCTTTTGCTGGAGTCCCAATTAGGGAATACCCACGTTTTCAAAAAAAAAAATTATAACTGCTCTAAAATGGTATGATTTCATTGTGCAATATTCTCTTCATGGAACTGTGTATTTCTTTGTACAGAACATGAAATGTGTGGGCATCTTTTCTGCAAGTGTCACAAAGAAATTTAGCAGGAGTTTACATGCACTTTGCATCACCATAGAACCCAATTAGGTTAAAAGTTGTTACAGTTCATCAAGTGTTCCCCTACTGCAGAACAGCTGAGTGCAATGGTTTTTAAAGACAGCTAAATTGTCTGCTGTTTTATAATAAATCCCATCAACCCTTCCAGACTCAAGAATGATTTTTTAAACAGCTTCTCTCTATGCCTGATTGTATGTTTGTTCATTCTAAAGGGCAGCTTCATTTCACCCTTCCATTCAGGCAGCAATTAAAGGAAAGAAAAAAAATTAAAAGAGGAGAGTGTTGAAAACAGAAATAGTAATAACAAAGCCAAATCAGTCTAAAGATCAGGACTTCCCACAATAAAGTAGCTCTTAAAACACAAACCAGAATTAAAAAAGGAACACAGCAAAACTAAAAGCTGTCAGGTGTCAGACTGACCTCTGTGGCCTAGACACAGCTTAGCAAGGACAGGCTTAGCTCTCAAATACACAGGACAGGAGTTTTAACTCCAACACAGTGCACAGGACAGGGGTGGGACTGCACTTCTGGCCAGACCCCAGGAGGACAAAATTCCAGCAGGATATGGCTACACACTTACACAGCAGAGTACAGATGCCTCTGAAGGGCTTTTGTGCCTGCTGGTAGAACTTACTTGTGTTAACAGTAACTGCTTTGGCTCTCACATTCCAAAGAGCAGAGCCAGAGATTGCAAAGCTCTAAAGAATCTGTTGGATAACCACAGTTCCCACACCAGATGTTATTCTACTGTGTGAAAGCACACAATTCCTTCTCTCCACCCTTGCCATCTGAGTTACTAATTGATCTGGTTCACACAAGCTCTTAACTTGGCTCCAGCCTCTGACACAGGATTACGACCCATGGGTGCAGCCTGACAGCAAAGTCAGTATCTGCAATCCTGGGTTGTCAGCAGGAAAGGATGATCCTGCCCTGCCTTCCTGCACAACCACAAAGAGACCATTTGTCTTCATCTAGTCTATCTGAAGCACAGGCTGGCTGAAAACAAACATGAAAATTAAAGTCTTTATGAAAAGTGGAAGAGATTTTCCTGATCGTAATTGTCTCGAACAATTACTAAGAAAACTGACTGACTGAATGATATCTCTCTATTTCAGCACTATACTACTCTGTTTTTCTAAGCTGCAAAGAAGTGTCTTAATAAGTTTAGAAACCCCTGGGTATTTGCAAAATTTGATAACTTCACTGCAGAAGAAATCACTTTTACAGTCTTGCTGCTAGCATTCTTCTCACAGCTTTAAATGATACAAAGCTTATAGGGAGAGCACACATGAATGAATAACTGAACAGAGGCAAAACACATGCTCTGAAACAAATTCACTGTAGCATTTAGCATTCATTTTACATTAAAGGCAATTAGTCCTACATGGGACTGAACACTTGATGCATAATTAGCTACGAAACCCTGTCCAACTCAGATACAACTATGCTCAATGTCTTACAGCAGAGAAAAAAGCCCTCTCCACAAATTCTTAGAGGTTTACTAAAATTAATGTAAACTCTAAAACGCAATTAAAACACCTGTGCCATTCAGAAAACACTCAAATAAAACAAGGTTTAGTTTTAAGCTCTGAGTACACAGAGCAGACATCACCTCAGTCTTCTCAGTGAGCTCCCGACGTGTTTGATCCAGCTGGTTTTGCACTTCACTCTGAGATTCCAGTAAGTGCAAGCCATACTGGGCTGCCTTTCTCCTCTCATTCTCTGCCTCCTTGAGCTGCTGTTTCAGACTCAAAATGGTGTCTATCTCCATTTCCCTTCCTTCTGTCACTTAAACACTGCAAACACAAAATTATTAAAAAGTACACTGCAGTAAGTTACAGTAGTTATCTGAAAGAAGTTACCAGATTGCCTTTCTTAACCAGCATACAAGGACATATTTTGTGCATTAATACAAGACAATAAAAAAAGACAACTCTCAAATAGGCGTATGAAGAGTAAAATAATAGCTATTTCTTCATGAACTTGGTTAATGTCTTATTTTTGGCTATGCCTTAACTCAAAGCAAGCAGCAAAAGCATTCCTGTGTTCCCAGTTTCCTCACACAGCAGAACCAGAGTTATTCCAGTAGAGCTCTCTTGCCAAGCACAAGGTGAGGAAATAACCTTATAAAAGCACTTTTATGCACATGGCTGGCAGTATTTTCTTTGCATTACAAATCAAGCCCCAGCAAGTAGAGCATTTCTTGTGTACACAAATAACACTTAAGATTCACATAGGCAGCTGTATAAGCAGGACAGTTAACTCCTAATAACATTATGGGGGATATAGGAACAGATAAAGGTAGTTGAAGGGAAGAATCCAAAATAGAAACCCTGTTAAAACGTATGGAATTGTAACACAGGAACTTACATTTATTTAAGTGCTCAAAACAGTCTTTAATTACTGTTTATTACTTTAAAATGTAGTTGCTGCAGGCAGTCTATTTGTTAATAGCCATCTCCTTGTCAGCTGTTTCAGAAAGTTCATCCATTTCCAGCTTCAGAGTCAGAACAGAACACACAAGGTGAATTTTGCAAAAAGTTAGTCAAAGTAAATCCAGCAAACCAAATAATTTAAAAATAAAAATCCAGTCAAATTAACCCATAAGCTTGTGTGACTGCTTGCTCCCAAATCTATTAAATCAGCATGCTGAAAAAGAATCCTATTAAGAGAGAAAATGCTAAGCAACTTGGGCTTCTGAACAACATATGCCAAGAGTTCTCTCAGAAAGTAGGAGGCAGACAGACAAACAAACAACAACAAAAAAATGAATCTGCAATTGATTTTTCAAAGCCAGGGTTCAAAATTGTTATAGAACTTCAGGATTAAATTCTTGATTGGAAATGTAACTCCTACTTTTTGTTTTCACACAACCAATTTACTTGTTGCCATTTCTTACAGACACTTATATTATGCTTATGAATGTTGTAATGTTCAGCTGTCGCTTTTTTTTTTTGCTAGTTTTTATTCAACAAGGAAAACTCCTTGTGGAGTTACCCAGCTTCCACTACAAGAAAAAGATATCATTAACATGCAAAAGTTCATAATGCCAAAACCTTGCCAGTTCCTTTCTGGGGCATGACATAGAAATGATCAAATTCTGATTTTTGCATTTCCTCCTCACTTGTTGCTATCCAGGTTTAATACACAGAGAGACTTCAGCCAGCCAGGCTCTGAAACTTCAGTTTTTTACACATAACCATTGCAATGTTTGAAATATTAGTTTTGCAATTTATGACAGTGAAAGACAGGAATTTTGCAAACCTATAACTAAGAATGAACAATATTAGGCTAGTGCAAGGAGAGATACAGCATGTATAATTTAATAACTAAATGTTTAATGTAGGCTGTGGCAATACAAGCGTATAGGCAACACTCCTGGCATGCAATTTCATTAGGAAAGAGAATGAATGAATCCTTGCTCACTTACAGAAATAGAATTTTAACAATAGCTTTATTTCCTGATCCAACAACAGCATAGAGAAAACACAGCCATTTGACTGCTCTTAGCTTACTGAATTAAATTAGTAACATGCTTAGCTCACCTTTAGAAGTCCATTGTAGTCTTCCCTGACTTTATTCTTGCACTCCACCTTTAGAAGAAAATCAAAGCAACAGTTGTTTAGAGATTGAGTCTAAGCTGCCATCCCAGCACAGAATTGCAGAGCAGTCCCTGTTCAGCACAGGCTTAACCCTCATGGATATGCAGATCACAAGCTAAACCCCATAGAAATGCAAATCTTATTCCAATCCTGGTCAGGCAGCTGTCAGAGTTTAGAAACAGCCAGATCAGGCCCTGCTGCCAAAGGATGGATGCCCTGCAATTGGCCTGTGGGGCAAGCAAATAGGGGACACCCAGGTCACCTTCTTCTGGCACACAGGGAGTTTTCAAGGCTTGGTCAGGGATTTTTGTCTCACTCCTTCCTAATTCTTCAGTCTCTTTTGCGTTTCTTCTCCAGTTTCACATACAAGACCTTTGAGATTTTAATAAATCATTTACTGGTTAATATTTAAAATTTTAAAAAAATCTTGTGGGGTTGTTTTTTGCTTTTTGGTTTGGGTTTTATATTTTTTTTTTTTATTTTATAATAAATATCTTTCCTCTTCACACATTCCTTGCTGACTATTGGGAAAACAGCAAGTGTGCCTTTTGGAGCACAGACACTCTCAACATTCCACTGTCAGTTCCAGGTGCAGCTTGTCTAATCTAATTCCAAGTAGTTTCGCTCATAAAGCTGTATTGTTGTTTAGGAAATAATTGCTTGCAATTTAACGTTATACACGAGGCTAAGTACATTGCCCTGAAAATAATGTCATGAGAGCAATTAAACAGGCAGCAAGGTGAGCAGGCAGGAGGCAAAATAATGGTAGAATAAATCCAGAATGATCTCTAAGAGCTACAAGAGAGTTCCTCATTTTTGGCTAATTATCTTAAACCATTTTACGATCAGTTCTCAGCTGAGGGCTGCACACCTCAGTTATTCAACCATCCAAGCACTCCCTTACACAAACAGCAGGGTAGGAGATGAAAAGGCACTCTCCTGGCAGGCAGGCAGGCTTCCTTCTCCCACTCACTGAAGTTCTGGGTAAACTGCTGCTCCCAAGGGCTCTGGAGCAGCTGCCTGTGCTCTCATCCCCCCAGAAGCACCTGCACAGCCTTCTGCTCACTGACACAATTGGCAGGGGCTGTCTCTGCCTTACCCCAGGTATTCCCCCGACAATTCCATTTCATTACTTACACAGTAAGCCCCTTTTCTTCTGCTGCCACATTGGCCCCTCAAGCTGAAACACTCTCAGGGATAATCACCTTCCACAAAACACCTTCTTGGGGTGGGGGAGTACTACAGAGCCTATCTGTACACAGAAGAGAGCATATTGGATCCTATATTATATCCTACATGTATATTTTACCCTATATTACATCCTACATACATATTACACCCTACATGTATATTTCATCCTATACTACGCCCTCCACTATATATAATCTACACGTGTAAATACATACACATATATACATACATAACACACAGACAGATACATATACATGCATACACACAGAGAAATACATATATATATATATAACGCAGGAAAACGATACTACAGCCCCATCTTTGAGTCCGCGGGCAGGCCAGCAGCCGGCCCTGGCAGTGTCCAGTGCCATGTCACCTCAGCTCTGCCCTTCCGGACCGACCCCCCCACAAACGGCCCAGCGGGGCGGGTTCCACCCACTCCACGGGAGGCCGTGGGACAGCAAGGCACCCTCGCCGCCCCAAGGAGCAGGGGTGAGGAGCAGTAGCACAGCGGCCGGAAGAGCAAACCAACCCCTCCCTGCCGCGCCCCCCTCACCGCCCGCACTGCCGGCCCGCGCCACTCCCGACGTTCAAATCCCCTCCGCGCCGCACCGCAAGTCTCGCGAGAGCCGCGCGCGCCGGCCCCGGACTGGCCCGGCCCGCGCGTGCGCACGGGGCGGGGGGGGGGGCGGGGGCGGGGGGGGGGGGCGCGGGGTGGTGGGAGCGGTGGGAGCGGTGGGAGCGGTGGGAAAGGTGGGATCAGTGGGAGCGGAGCGGTGGGAGCGGTGGGAAAGGTGGGAGCGGAGCGGTGGGATCGGAGCGGTGGGAGCGGAGCAGTGGGATCGGTGGGAGCGGAGCGGCGGGATCGGTGGGAGAGGAGCGGCGGGATCGGTGGGAGAGGAGCAGTGGGATCGGTGGGATCGGAGCAGTGAGAGCAGCAGGAGCGGAGCGGCGGGAGCGGGTGGAGCCCCTGCCCCGGAGGAGCACAGCGGGCTGGGCTGCGGATGGAGGGGAGCCGGACCCCTCCCCGGTACGGATCCATGGAGTCCACCCGGTGGCCACCCGCGGGGCCAGGTGAGCGCGGCGGGACCGGGACCGGGACTGGGACCGGGACAGGGACGGGCAGGGCGCGGCCAGTGCCGAACTTCCCCAGCCCCCGGGGGCTCCGGGACTCTCCGGGCAGCCGAGCCCTGGGAGCTGGCGGGGAACCGGCGGCCTCATACAACAAAACGGAGCCCCACGGGTGCTCCCCGGACCGCCACCGGCACTGCCGGAGCCCCGCACAGCTCCGGAGGGAGGGGGCAGGAGGAGAAGGATGGGTGGAGGGATGGAGGGAGGGAAAGAAGGATGGATGGATGGATGGATGGATGGATGGATGGATGGATGGATGGATGGGAGAGATGGACGGAAAGGGGGATGCAGGGAGGGAAAGGGTGGCTAGGGGAGAGAAAGGGCAGAGGGAAGGGGCTGGGTGGGAGAAGGGGTGGCTGGAGGGGAGCACCGCGAGGAGGAGGGTCGCATCCCGCCATCCCGCTGCTGCTGCCCGGGCAGACACGGAGCCGCTGCCGTGCCCGGCTGTGGAAATGGCTGTGACCGGGAGACTGAAGCGCCTGCCCTGTCCTTCACCGCTTTTCCCCCTCGCTGACCTGTTCTTCCTGTACGACGTGGGGTGAGAAGAGGGTGGGATGCCAACCAAAGGGATTGCCCTGGGCAGAGTCCCCGACATTGCAGTGGGAGGAAGGGTCGCAGTGCTGGGCTGCGAGCAACATCCTGAGGAGGAGAGACGTCTGCAGTCCCTCTGCTATGTCATCTCTGCGACCTCTCCCCTTCCCTATTCCTTTCTGCTACCCCTTAGCCCCTTGTACCCAGAAGGTCAGGGACAGGCAGCTGGAAAGGCAGGGGAGGAGGCACAGAACAAACTCCTGCTTGGTACTGCTTGGCAGGGGTGTGTGTGGTGCCCACGAAGCTGCTCAGCTCCTCGGTGACCTGAAGTTTTAGTCTTTCTCCTTTGTGCCTTTCAGCACAGTATCCTCCCCAAACCTTCACAGTCGGGGAAGTGCCTATTGGAAACCCTGCCCTTGGGGGATCTGAGCAGTTCCATCACCCGGACCCCCTGCCCCAGAACCTGGGTGACATCGGGGTGGTCCAGAGACTGCTGGTGCCTGACTCAGAGTGCTGAGCATGGCCCAGGCACCCCTGCCTTGGGTGTCTGTGAGCAGGGCTGTGGTGGCTGCAGTGGTTGCTGGTTCAGTGCAGTTCTGTGAACTCCCACCTCCCAGGGACCCTTGTGATGGGTGAGAACATGGCAACAGTCAGTGTCTGCTCTTTGAATGCTGCTTTGCTGTTTGCTCTCAACCAGGAAATCTCAGGCCAAGCCTGTGAAGCCCTGAGCACACACAGCCTCTTGCCCTGCTTGCGCTCGGGAGGTGACCCGGGGGAGGTGCCTATGGCAGTGGGGGGTTGCAGAGGGGCTACACCTTCGTGACACCCCCATAAGTTCTCCTGGGGTACCTTCCCTGTGAACTCCTCCTTTTTACTTCTATCTAAAGTGCCTCACTGGTGCTGGCAGTGCCAGGAGCTGCACTAACACAGCCAGACAAACCTCCCCAGTTGCAATGGGCCAAGGCAGCACGTGTCTCCGTGGTTTACTAGAGGGGATGCTGGCAGGGAGCAGTGCCATCGTTTGCAGGCTGCCAGGAGCTGTGATCTCTCCTGTCTGAGCATGGTCTTGTCCTCAGGGACTGGTGTGCTTGGCTATACACTGACAGACCTGGAGGCTCGTGCCTGTCCTGTCAGGCAGTGTGGGTGGTGGGCACAACAACCCCTCTGACAAGGCTGCTCAGAGCCGGGCAGTGGGTCATTATTGCTCTCATTATCAAGTTTGTGGAGCAAGGGCTGATCTTGACAGGCTGAATGTCCCCTGCCCGTGCTGCTTTCTGGAGCAGAGGAAAGCACAGGGCTGAGTTAAAGACTTCTTGGGATGGAACCCCCATGAAGGGCTCTGACCCCCTCCACAGGGGACTGTCAATCGATCGTCCAACTTTAATCAGGAAGCAAATTGCTTGAAACTCAACCCTGAGCTTGTTGTTGATGTGACTCATCCCAGGCTTGCTGCTGGCTGTCTAAATGTTTTCACCAAAGCCAGATGGAGTGGAAGTCTCTGGCTATTATACTGCTCATTAATGGAGGCTCCCTCCCTGGGTCGTGTGTGATGATTAGAGCATCATCTCCAAGTTTCAATCAAAATTTATTCCCCTCCACGGTTTGCCAGGTTGAAATGGTGCCAGCCAGGGAGTCTTTCAGCTTGGGCAGCGTGGGGTTGATCTCTGTGTGTGGCTGTGCTACTGTGTGTGCAGCTGTGGGACCAAAGGGACCCCTGGGCAGCATGGCCATTCAGGGGGTCATTTCTCTCCATCCCCAAAGGGAAACTCAGACTATTAGCTTGATCACAGCTTCAGTAAACATCCTGCTTTGGGCAGAAGGAAAAACCTGCTGTAAAAAAAACATTCTCTGCTTTGGCAAAACCATCCCCAGTGAAAACTTTTTCCCAGCTGTCTGCTTGCAGGATGTGCTGGGATTTAGTCCCTCAGGAGCAACCAGGGTTTCTTTGCTGGATGTGTCACTGCCATCCCACAGGCTTGTGGGGACACAGTGCCCTTTGGTCTCACCACTGTCTCAGAATAGCTGTGATCTTCCAGCCTGCAGTGCTGGGGTTTAGGATCTCAGCATCACCCCGTATCTGCCTGGAGAAAGCATCTCCTGAGCCAGCAGGGAAGATCCATGCACATCCCAGTCAGTTGTCACCAATCTTGTTGGCATCACAGAGGATATTGGATTGGAAGAGACCTCTGGAGATACTGTGTTCAACCTGTTGCTCACAGCAGACTTGGTAGATCAAGTTGCTCCTTGTCCAGGAGTTACCCTGGATCTGACAACCTTTCTGATCCCTGTTCCAGTGTTTGAACAGCCTTTAACTTTCTCTCAGCCTCTCCTCCCCTGTTTCATGCTCCATCTCCTGTCCTCACTGAAATGTGCAGATCTTGACATGATAACCTGTAGTCCTGGGCAGATGGAAGGAATCTCCACCAACAAATTTATCTTCCCATCCTGTCAACTGCCTGTCAGTCACCTGTATGGATTTACTGGTTTCTCATGGACAGTTTTGCTGGATGGTTATGCTGCAGATGTGAAACTCTGTCCCCTTGTCCAGGGGCTCCCTCCCAGGGTTTGTGGGCTTCATTTTTCAAGAATATTCCCCTGCCACTACCCTCCCTCTATTTCTGCCCTGGATTAAGCAGCTCCAGGCACACAACAGTACTCCCAGGGCTTCTCATCCAAGACTTTCTGCTTTGGTGAGCAGTTCCCTGGAATGTCTGAGGGATGCAGAGTGCCATGACCCAACCACAGCACCTCAAGGCACAGCCGAGGGCTGAGACCTTCTAGCTTGAGTGCTGCAGCCCCTGCTCTGCTGTGCTGGGTTGACCTGCCCACTGTCCCCATTTCACAGGACACTGCTGACATGCAACAGGAGGCTGTTGGGAAGTGTCCTACAGAAAGGTGACTTCTGGGGGACTGTGTGAGAGCAGGGTGGTCCCGGCCACACCGTCTTCCCTGGCTTTGATGGGAAACCCATCCAGAGCAGAGTCAGATTTCTTGCTCTTGTGGGCAGTGCCTCTGGCCTGGAATTGCACCCCAGACTCCTGCTGCAGACAGGGGAAAGCAGCCCAGCCCTGCCACCTCTTCCCAACCCAGCACTGTTACTTTCACCCATCCCAGCCCTGCCACCTCCTTCCATCCTAGCCCTGCTACCTCCTCCTATCCCAACACTGCCACCTCCTTCCATCCCAACACTGTTACTTCCACCCATCCCAGCCCTGCCACCTCCTCCCATCCCAGCACTGTTACTTTCACCCATCCCAGTACTTTCACCTCCTCCCATCCCAGCCCTGCCCATTCTGCCATCCCACCACTGCCATGTCCTTCCTACCCAGCATTGTCACCTCCTGCCATCCCAGCCCTGTCATCTCCTCCCTTCACATACACAGGCGAGGATTCACCTCTCCCATCTGAGACGCTTCTGCTAATGAGATTCTGGGATGAGAAGGGAGAAGAAGAGACACTGACAGCTGTTTCAAACCCTCACACTCATCCCCTGGGAAACAGCTGGCTGATAACCTCAGCCAAACGATTCTGCCAGCAGTGATCAAAGATGTTCAGGGTTATTCACCCACCCAGGCAGGCCAGAAGTGACAGCCCCCTTCCCCCAAACCCACCCCCGTGCTCCTAGGGCTCGCTAGCTTTGTCCTTGGCTGATGGAGGCTGCAGTGAGCTCATATCTGTGCTCACTGGCACATCTGTACAACCATTGCCCTTGTCATCTCAGCCCGGTCACAGAAGTGACACAGAGCAATGTGGCTTTTCTGTGAAGGGCTAGAGCTGGGCTGAGGTACAACCCAGGGAGTGGCTGCCTGCCACCCCTGCACGGGTGTTACCTGCAGGCCTGCCAGCATCTGCCACCCGGCCCTGGTGCCAGCCCCCAGCTGCTCAGCACTGCTGGGTGGAGCTGCAGCAAAATAGCCCAGGCAAGAGAGGCTCTGGGCTGGCAGAGCATCAGGATGCTTGGGCCCAGCGACCTCAGCATCCCGGTCCCCTAGCAACCGCACTCTGGTCCCCTAGCAACCACATCCTGATCCTGTAGCAACCACAGGCCGGTCCCTTAGCAACCCACATCAGGCCCATGGAAACAAGGCAAAGGGAGGGGGTTTGTGCTCATTTGTAGCAGAGCCTCTGAACAGGAGCTGATGGAGGGCAGTGCACCCAACCCCACTCTAGGGATAGAGACTCTTTCCAGAAGAATTTGTAACGGGAAGCTAGAACTTGTTTTTGCTTAGGAAGCCCTTCCTAACTGAAAGTACTTTCCTCGTAAATAGTTGGATGCTTTTCTTTCTCTTCTCCTTTAGATACCAGAGAAAAAATGCAGTATCTCTCTGGTCTGAGGAGAGAAATTCTCACCGTGTTCCAGGCTGTGCTGGCAGCGAGCCTGGGGGAGGGAGGCCAGAGGGGACAATAAAGCCCGGGAATGAAAAGGGGTTTTTGCCTCTCCTCAGGCCAGTTTTTGCTTTGTAAGATTTTTAGTGTTCTTGCCTTCAAATAAACCTTTAGAATTCTTTTCACTGCAGAGGCATTTTGGAGGATACCTGCATATATCTTACTTTACACCCACACTCTGTCCAAGCCAGGGGCCCGTTAGAGTGGGGAGTGATGGAGGATTCACACACTGGCATTTGCAGAACATGAGCTTTGTGACTAGGGAAAGAGGGACATAATCTGCAAGAAACCCTCATGAGTTTCTAAGCCAGAAACAGCAGAAAACTGTTCTCCAAACCAGTCACACTGACCTAAACCAGTCGTGTTTCCCCAATAAACCTTCCCTGCTGGCAGCCTCGGATATATGCCACACACTGGGAATGATTTCCCAAGTGGTTTTACATGATGGGTAGAGGAGCAGTGACTGAAGAGTGTTTGATCTTGTGCCTCAATGCTGGCCTCTTACTACCCTCTAGCCCTTAGGACTGGCCTGGGTTCCATTTGGAATGTCCAGGCCACACACTGTGACACCTCCTGTTCCCAAATATCACCTGCCTGGAAAATCCTGCTCCTGGAGCTGGTGCTTCATGGCTGTGCTTTCCCCTTCCCTGCACAGGGAAAGTCCCAGGGCTGCAGGAAGGCAAAATGTGCCCTGTGAAGATTCAAAGGAAGCAGAATTTGTCCCTTGTGTGTTATTTTGAATGTTTTCTCCCAGCCTGGCTTTGCAGTAGCACATCCCAGGAGAGCTGGCTTAACCTGCGTGTGATGAATGTGCTGCTGCCTGTCACTGATAACAAACTCTGAGAGCCAGACCAGGCTGGGAGGTGAGAGCTGGCCTGGGAGATGTTCCCAAAAGATGGTCTGGGAGTCCCTGTGGGATGCACAGGCTCAGTGGCATTGTGTGAATCCACACAGCATCCACGTGTAAATCCGTGGGACAACCTTGTGCCAACCAGTGGAACATCTGTGTGTAAGTCATTGGCAGGGAGAGGCAGAGTTCATGGTCAGAGCCATGGGTGGGGGTTGCTGGGCTTTCATCCTGTCCATCCTTCTAAAATACAAATTACAGTCCCTTTTTTCTTGCATTTTGCCGTGAAGTTCTTTCCTCTTACCCTGAGCAAGTGACATCCCCTTTCCCTGCCTCAGTTTCCCCAAGGGGGTTACAGAGGTGGTGGCTCAGAGGTCAAGGCAGCTGGACTGGCCCGCTGGGTACCATGAGGGCTCTTCCCCCAGTGAACTGGGAAGGATGGGGGGACTTCAAACTTCAACCAGCCTGTGATGGAAGAGGAGCAACTGAAGGAATTTCATGTCCATGATTCCTTAGCTCTGTGCTATGTGACTCCAGAACTTGTTCCTGGCATGTGCTGGAGAGAAGGGTGCAGCCACAGGCTCATGTCTCTGTGCTGAGAAACCTGAGGCTCACATGGTTCTGGAAACAGAGACACTCCTGTCCTTCTCTCCAGCAGTTTTTAGCTCCCTTGGCCTCCTGCTGTCCTGAACAGGGGACACCCTGGAAATGTGGGGCTTTCTCAGCAGCACAGAGCCCAGAGCAGCACCGGTGTGAGCAGGGTGTGCAAAGCCAGAGAAAGCAGGTGAGGTGATGTTGGTTTCTAAGGCTCCAAGACCTTCTGGTCCCAGCACCCATCTGATGTCTCCTCCTGATTAACAAGGCTCCTGTTTCGTTCACAGAGGATGAAATCATTTCCATGGCCGACTCCACCACCACCATCGATGACATTGAAGGAGAGCTCTTCAAAATCGAGAGGATCAGGGAGATCCTGGTGAGGAGGGAGTCGGAGCTGCGGTACATGTGAGTACCTGCCCTCCCCCTCCTCCTGTGCTCTGTCCCATTCCCAGGGTAATCCCAGCCTTTTCTCCTGCCCAGTCAAACACGGATCATCCCAGGGGAGGGCAGAGCTGAGGCTGATTTCCACAGTGTTTTCCCCCTGGAAGTGCAGCCTCTCCCACTCCTTGCCCTCAGAAGGGGCTTGAATGGCTCCCTGTTATAAAGCTGCCATTGATGCTGTGAGGTCTGAGCCAGCCTAATTCTGTTCAAACAAAGTTTACCACATGGCTTTAACTACACAAAAGTTTCCATATTCAACTGCTAGAACTCACAGTGGGTTCATACTCTTCCTCAGTGTGAGGCCCTTAGGCTGGGACTGGGAAGGGACTTGAGGTTTGGTGGTTTGTTGCTGCTCTCTGGATATATGGCTTTGCCCCAGCATAAAGATCTGCAGCTGCTGAAGAGCCACATGAACACAGTTTATTCTCCCAGGCTGAAGTATTGCACATCCTCCCAACCTCCCTCCTCCATCCTCTGGCCCCTGGGGTCACCAGGACACACCAGGTTTGGACCAGCATCAGTGGCTGGTACCACCCTGCATCCTGCATCTCCATCCTGCATCCTGTATCTCCATCCTGCATCTCCACCCTGCAGCCTGCATCTCCATCCTGCATCTCCATCCTGCATCTCCACCCTGCAGCCTGCATCTCCACCCTGCAGCCTGCATCTCCACCCCCAGCACAGCCTTTGCAGCTGAGTGAGGAGGGAAGGATTTTCTTCATGGTCCACTTCAATAATCAAAGCAGGTTTTGGGGAAAAATCTCCAGGCCTTTCAGATTTAAGGCCATCAAATAGGCATTGTGTTGCAGCAGTGCTAACCAGCTGCAACATAGAGATACAGGAAGGATAAAGAATGTTTTACCTGGATATACCAGGAGATTTTATGGTTTGGGAAGAAAAGGACTGACTAGCCTTCATAGTTTGGGTTGATTAAGCTTTTTAATATCACTGACTTGCTGTAATCAGCCCAGTCCTCAGATCCCACACTGCCAGGCCAACACAAACCTGCAATTTTTTTACTGGTAATGGCAAAGATTATATTTCCTGGGCTATAGCACTTGGTTTGCTGGGTTGTTTTTTTTTTTATGTGTATGGTACCTGCACTACAGAGATCACCAAAGCCTGGAAATCCCTGTGTAAATGCAGTGTGTGGGGCAGCTGTGAGCTGGACTGTGGCTCAGAGGCTTTGATTTGGAATGATGGCCTCTTTGAGGCACAGTTCCCTCCCCCACATACACACACACTGTTGTAAAGGATTTTTGGAATTCATAAAAAGTGTAGATCTTCAGTGCTTTCCATGGCAACCGGTACCTGATTCTCTCAGGTGCTGTCAGAGCTCACAGGTCTTGTTTTTTCTTATCCCTTTGTTTGTTTTCTTCTTTGATTTGCCCTTGGAAAACAAAGGGAAGTCACCTGCAGAAACCACACACTGGGTTCCTGGCTGCAAAAGCAATCCCTTGGGAGTTTGGGAGTGCCAGGATTGCATGTCTGGGTGTTCTGGGGGGGGCTGTGGGAACTTGAGCATCAGCTCTGTGGGGTGCAGGAGCAAGGAGGAGTGTGGATCTGTGGGGCAGGGAAGGCTGAGAGTTTCCCAGAGAGATCCCAGACCTCAGTTCTGCAGGACAGGGTTTAAAAGGATGGGGAACTGGGGTTGCAAGGGCTTTTTTACTTCTCCAGTGGAGAAAAAGTGTGATATTCAGGGTAGTTGGACTGTAGGGCTTGGGGAGGTGGACACTTCCCTGGATGTGTTACCAAACAGGGACTGTGGTCACTTGAGAGCAGTCAGTGTTTCCTCTTCGTTGGAAACGTCAAACTAAAATGTTCCAACATTTCTGAGGTGTCTGTGCTCTGGAAAACAGTGAAGTGCCCAATATTTCTCCTTTTATAGGGCAAAAGGAAAGGTCTGAAGTGTCTGTGGGAGACTCAGCTTGGCAGCCTCACTCCTGAGGGTGCTGACCCTCTCCCTGGGGCCAGGCAGGGGCACTGTGGCTCTGGCTGATGCTGCAATAGGAGTTATCAGCACTGCCAGAAGCAATCCCAGCTCTGTCAGCAGCTTTCTGGGTGCTCCTCCGTGCAATCCATCCCAAGTTTTACTGAGATGAGAATTTTTATTATTGCCCATTTATTACTCTCATTATCCGTGTTTCCAGAATGAATTTCCAATTTCAATTTAATAATATTTCAGCTCTCATTTGACTGTTCATTTGAATAAGCATTATCACCAGCGATCAGCCTGTTGTCCATGTGCCCCATGCAGAGCTGGTGCTCTTTGTGCAAGTTCAGGGCTCAGCCACCACAGCACTCAATAAGAGGGCAAAGAGCCCTCCCTGCTCTCCACGTGCAGCTCCCAAGCACTGGCATTGCTGGACCTGCTCAGTGTGGAATGCAGACAAAGGAAAGCTCTGTCCACTGGAGGAAAATATGACAGAGCCAAGAGGGTGCCTTCTCCCCCACCTGAGCTCATCTCACAGGATCCCTCTCTGTGAGATTGTTTATTTTCCCTTTTGTTATTAACATTTCTGGTGTCCTCAGCTCAGCAGACAAAGCTGCACCTTCAAGTAGCTCCAGTAAACATGACTCATGGCAGAAGGGGTGGACAGTGTGACTCAGTGGAAGGACCAGCAGCATTGCTGGAGAGGCAGACAAGGCTTTTAGTAACTCCCACTTCCAAGGGAACCAGCAGCACCTCTGTGCAAGGTGTCACCAGCTCATAAGTCAGTCATGGATTATCTGGATGTGCAGATCATGCCCTGGGGGCCAGCACAGCAAGGACATGGAGCTGCTGGAGAGAGGCCAGAGGAGGCACCAGGATGGTCAGAGGATGGAGCAGCTCTGCTGGGAGGAAAGGCTGGGAGAGCTGGGATTGTCCAGCCAGGAGAAGAGAAGCTTTGGGGTGACCTCATTGTGGCCTTCCAGGGCCTGAGGGGAGCCTAAAAGAAAGATGGAGAGAGTCTGTTTCCAAGGGCCTGGAGTGACAGGACAAGGGAAATGGCTTCAAACTCTCAGAGTAGGGTTAGATGGGATATTGGGAAGAAATTCTCCCCTGTGATGGTGGTGAGGCCCTGGCACAGCCTGCCCAGAGAAGCCATAGTTTTACAGAGAGCACAGTTTTAAAAAAAAAAAACACAAAACACCAGTAAATAAATTAGTTTGTTCCTCTGCCAGCCCCAGTAAACCACAAGCAGCACCTGAGCTGGTTCCCATGGAGGGGGCTGAGTGTCTGTGGTGCTCCTGACACATCCAAGCAGCCTCAGCTCAGACAGGCCATGAGTGCCCAGCTGGCCCCAGCAGCTGATTTTTGAGTTCAGTCCATCCTGCTGTTGTGGGGTTTGAGCCAAGGGTGTTTCCATTGCCTTTGGCTTCAGCAGGCTCCTTTTCTCCTGTTGAAAGGATCTTGTTTCTCAGCAGACACCTATAAGTTGCACATTTCCCTCCTCTGTCATATTTCATTTTTCTAACTTCTTTTAATTCTGCAGGAAGGCAGGATAAAAAAAGGCAGACCCTCTTCCATTTCTTTTTGGATTTTGCTGTCTGGGCGCTATTTTTGGGGGGAAGGAAAGACACAGCTGCTATTGCCTGGTGGATGTACCAGGTTTTAATAAGGCTTCATTGGCATTAGGGCAGTGAAAGTTTTTATTTGCCAACAGCCCATGTGGCTCCAACAAAACTCTGGGATGAAGTGGGCTCCCATTTCCCATGGGAAGGCAGGTAAATCTGTGCTCCCACCACGGGCACTGAGTGCATTGCCTTCCAGCATTGGCTGGGTGTTGCTCTGAGGGTTTGGAACCTTTCCTCTCCCAGTCTTCTCCCCTCAGTGATTTCATTTGTGTCTCTGCAGGATGGATGACATTCAGCTTTGTAAAGAAATCAGCAGGCTGAAAAAGGAGCTTCAAAAACTCATAGCCCTGCCAGGTAAGGCTTCGTGAAGCTTCAGGAAACTGCGCCCTGCTGCAGCCAGCAGAGAGGTTCCCTGGAAATGCAAGAAGCTCTTTGGGCAGCTCCCACCCCAGGATGCTCCCAGAGATAATGCTACATCCACAAATGGAGCTCCTTGGGTCTCTCCTGAGATCCTCTGTGGGACTTTTGCTGCTGGCTGTACTTCTAGGGAGTCCTTGTCCAGGCTTGGGCTAAAGGGCAGGGGAAACTGGAAAGGAGAGAAATAATAAGTCCTTTGAGGTCTGGTACAGGAGAAGGGGAGCTGAGGGAGGTAAATCCCAACACAGTGGGACCTGCCACGTGCACCAGGGAGGATCCCAAATGGGTCAAGAGGACAAGGAGGGGACATTGACTGACCACACCATGGAGGTGTCCCTTTGGAAGAAATAGGAGGGGAGATGCCTTCAAAGGCCTGAAGTATGTGAAAAGGCATGAGTTCTTGCTGTGGCCATGGCAGAAGGTGTGTCAGTGGTGGGGCAGAGGGCAGCAGCTGCCAGGGAAGGATTACTGCTTGCAGCCAGGGAAGGAGGGGTGCTGGGGGGATGGGATGCCAAAGGGACCTGGTGTGTCCCTGATTCAGGTGAATTCACCATTCAGGATGTTGAAAAGAGGCAAATAGGCCCTCAGGTGGGACGAAGTGCTGCTTTTGTCACCTCCCTTACCATGACCAGTGACCTCCATGTCCTGTCAGAGCTACAGCCACCCTTGTCCCTTCACAGTGCAAAAAGGCCAAACCTCATTTCTCTAAAGGATTTCTCTCAGTAGTCAAATGAAAGCACCCACCAAACAGCTCCAGGCTGGAATGAGACTGAGCAAGAAGGGCTTCCCCACAGCTGGGTCCATTCCTGGCCATGAGGCTCTGCCTCCTCCCAGGGCACCCTCATTCAGCCCTCAGCAAGGACTGTTTTCAGGAGCAGGTGGGAGACATATCCCTGTTTATTTGTACCCACACAAGCATGAGGGTTTGGACCTCAGCTATTTCCACCACAAGTGTCTCTCTGAAGACGCTGCACTCACTGAGACCAATGAATGGGTGGCAGGGGCTGATGCCTCGATGCAGACAAGGGACCAGCTGTGCACATCTGTTTCCCTCAGCACCACCTCAGCCCATCAGTTCTGTACCCGAGGTTACCTCAAAGCCAAGAGTGGCAACAAATAGTGACCCTGTCTGGTGCCACAGTGTCACTGTGCTGTGTGTGCTTGTGACTCTTCAGCACGTAGTTAGAGCCCAGATGCTGCTTGATATGCAGGTCCTGATCAGTTTAATACAACCTGGCTGTATCCAGAGGGAGGTTCAGACAGGAAGAGGAGCAGCCTGCCATAAAAACAGGAGCTGCTTGCAAAAGAGACCAAAATCTAATGTGGGCTTTTGATTCAAACACCTAAACTAAGACTTTACCTAAGCCATGGCTCAGGACCAGAGATAAACTGGCCTTTTCTGATGATGGAGAAATGTGTCTGGCTTTCCTTCATCTGTTTTTGTCTTTCCTTTCTTGCCTTTTCAGCACTCAGATTCAGCTGAAAGCAGAAATTCTGCTCACATCAGGGATGGTCTTTTTGTCTTCTTTCTAACTTGACTCAGATCAGACTGTGCTGGAATAATCCTGCACATCACTGCTCTTGAGAGAGTGTCACAGCAGTCCTTGGTTCGGATAAAGATTGGAACACGTCAGTGCTTACTCAGAGCTCAGCCAGACCTGTGGCTTGAAATCTCACCAGACCAAGCTGCCTTTAATAATTCAGAGAAGATCATGGTCATGGTGGGCTCTGACATCAGCAAGTCTGGAAAAAAAAGGTGCAGAGCTTGTACAGTGGCACATAACTCTGACGTGCCCCACCTCAGGACTGCAGATTGTTAATTAACTCCAAACAGCCCGTACTTGTGCACAGCCTGGTGTTTCCCATTTGTGTGGTGTCCACTTGGAATGTTCCTGTTTCCACCAGGCAGGTGGGAGCTGCACAGAGACCATGCCCAGGGCCAGGTGACTGTGCATTAACTCTTCCTGCTGGAAGACCTGCACAAGACCACAGTGGCAGGGAAAACCTCTGATTGCTGGGGATGTTTCTAACAGGGTGATTCGGAGTGGTTGCTCCATCCCAGAGCCCTGCAGCAGCACCTCAATCGATCTGTGGCAGACTTCAAACTGCAGATCAATACCTAGTTTAGGTAACTGCTGAGACCCAGCCCACAGGGCTCGCTCCTGACTGTGAATTTTGCTGGATTTTTATTTAGCTGAAGGAAGAGTGGAGATTGATCCATTCCGGGCTGGGCTGCTTTTGGAGCTGGCTGGTGGATTCAGGCTTGATATTAAAGAGCTGCAGCACAAACAGTCACAGTTTCCACCAAAGGTGTCCCTCCACTGATATTTCCCACTCCTCATCCCTGTGACTGTAATCCTCACACATCCCACTGACCATTGTGTGACAATTTATGTATGAAGGACCTCATAGTGACGTCAGAGTTTTCCAGGCCTTCACTAACTCACTGCCCAAAGATATATGGTCTGAGTAGGTCCCATCCAAGGTAGGTAGGACGAGGGGGTTCAAGTGACAACCAGGGCTGATGGATCCCAAATAGCCTGGCAGAAGCTTGTGGCCATCCTTGTCACTGGGGTGGGAATGGGGCTGGCAGGGGTTTGGAAGGTCAGATGTAGAGGATGAGATCACCAGGACCATGTTCAGCAAGGGAATAAGGCTACAAAACCAGTGGATTGGATTGTTTTTCATGTCTCTGTGTGTGAGATAAATGGTGGTGTGAGGTGTTCCCAGGGCATCTATGCCTTGCTGAGAATTCCCTGCACACCTGAATCCCTGGATGGTTTCTCAGCCACATGGAGGACTTGACTCTTAGATCTCTGGACCTCTACCCACCTCAAGGCCAAGCTGGGGCTGGTTGGGTGTGCTGGCATGAGAAGTGGGGGTTAAACACATCTAGATGAAGGACAACATCTGGGCTGACATCTCTGAGCTTGTTGGGACTGGTAGCCAACCTCTCCAGCATCAGGGGAGGGTCCCAGAGGACCTGTGGTCATCTCCCACCCAAGAGGACACCTTGTTGAGGGGCCCTTTCTCTGCAGAGCTCACAGTTGCATCTTGGACAGTGCTCAGCCCCATGAAAGTTTTGGGCAGAAGCTAAAACTTCAAAGCTAGATGACAGCAGACATGTCTCCTCCCAGCCAGGGTGGTTTGGGATGAGGTTGTTGCTTATTGAGCAGCCTGTGCCTGGATCCAGGTGCTTTCTTTGCCTTGGCTTTTGCCCCCACTCTCATTATCTGCTCCTGGGTTGAGCAGAAGCAGAGCAGGCTTGGCCTTGGCAGGGATGGCTCCTGTTGATGTGTTAAATGTGTTCTCTGTGCTGCAGAGAACGAGAAGTCCAACGAGGAGAAGCAGAGGGAAGAGGAGCTGGTACAGCAGATACACAAGCTGGTGGAAACGCGGGATTTCCTGGTGGATGATGTGGAGTTTGAGAGGCTCAGGTAGCTGAGTGCAACTTCTTCCTTGCCCTGAGGACAGTGCAGTCTGTCCTCCATTCTGTATCCTGCCTTCCCAAATGCTCCTGTTCCTTTCCTGAGTGGTAACCAAGTTCTTTGTCACAGGGAAAGGGAAGAAGACAAGGAAATGGCAGAGTTCCTGCAAAGTAAGCTCTCCAAAAGCTACCTCCAGAAAGCAAGTAGGTGGTTGATGAGTTTTGTTCCTTGAATTAAACCTGCCTGGCAGTTTCTCCCCTTTCCTAAGCACTCTGTCTCCAAGACTTCACTGCTCTGCCTGGGGCTGGCTCACCTGGAGACCATGTGTTGCTGCAGGAGGGGTGGGGAAATGGCAACTGGGGGATGCTGATGCTTGAGATCACACTGTGGGAGTGTCCTGAATTGGTACAGATGTTGTGTTCCCATTCCCCTCCTGGCCTTTCCCAGCCACCGTGTCCTGTGAGACTGGGGATGGGTAGGTTTTCTTTTACAGCTGATGGACTTCACCTGACCCTTTCCAACCAGCTCTTTACATTCCATCACACCATTACCTAAGGTCACATCCTGGATGGATACCAGAGCCTCTGCTGGCAGGACAGCCCCTTCCCTGTGCCTCCATCCCCTTCCCAGTGCAGTGGGAGGCATTTCCAGCCCGGGGACCCTGTGCCTGTGGACACCCAGGAAGCACACATGGCAATGTGCCTCCTGGGTGCAGGAGGGTCAGCAGCTGAACCCCAAGAGGAGCTCTAAGAATCAGGCATGGGTCTGTGTCCTGGTCACCAGGCAGACCCCAGTGCCTCTTTCCACAGGTCCTGTCAAAGAGAAGAAGATGACTTCCAGGGGACAGCAAACCTCGGCACCGTACATGACCAAGACAGGTCTCACCCTGCTCAAGGAGTGCTGTGGCTTCACCTGCTCCATCATGTAGGCCAGTCCCAGCTCCTCACAGAGGACATGATCATGGTAAGTGTGCACGCCCTGGGAAGCCTGACTCAGCTGCACAGTCGTGTGCCAGGATTTTGGAAGCAGAGATTGCCCAGGGCCAGGCTGTGTTTGTGACACAGGACTATCCTCTGGCTCACAAGGGACAACCAGACAGTTCCTGTCCATTTGCCAGTGGTTCAGGACATCACTCATTCTAAATTTTATTACTTTGTGGAAGGCTCAGGGAGTGGCAGACCCATAGAAAGGGGCTTCTTGCCAGTGCATCCTGGTATGGACATCTCACCTCATCCCAGGAGGAGGGTGAAGTGACCAGGCTGGATCTCCACTGGACCAGCTCTGCCTCCCTGCTCTTATGCCTTTGCGAGGCTCTGCTCCACAGCACACGGTGCCAAAACTGGTGTTTGCAGGGTGCAGACAAGTCAAGCAAGGCCTAAACAGCTTGGTGGGGAGCAAAGGTGAGCTGGTGGTAGCTGGTGAGCTGAGCTCACTCCTGCCAGACTGTGCTGGGAACTCAGGCAGACAAATCACAGCTGAGATGAAGTTATGTCCATAAGGGTGTGCTGAAGTGAAATCCTGCTCCTCAGCATCACAAATCTGAGTCCAGACCTTACAGCTCAGCACAGAGCTGCTGGCAAGGAGGTGAAAACACACACCCATTGAGCTTCTGCCTTCCTCCACTGCTGGGCTGCATCCAGAGGGCGTGAACATGGCCAAAGCTGAGCACTGATAGTTGACTGACCCCTTGTGTGACAAGCACTGTGTGAGAGGAAGATGATGGTGATGGAGGGTTGAGGATACCTCTCATCCTGCGTATCACTGGAGACTTCCATTGTGGCCAGTGGCCTGACAGCCAACAGTTCCTCTCATTGGCATTAGGTGCTCTATAAAGCACGGTTTGCTCTCTGGCCACTGGAGAAGGGAGGCACTAAAAAGATCTCATGGTTGCAGCTCATGGTGTGCCACGTCTTGCTTTTCCTCCCCAGGTCTCCAGCCAGAGTCCACAATCCGCTCTCCTCCGAGAGATTCAACCTCCCGTCATTGTTCATGCTTCCCACTGCAGCAGCACCACCAGAGGGGCTCCCCAAGCAGGCTGGTGCCAGTTTGAGTGATGACACGTGTCCTCGGTACCCCATCAGTGGTACCACGTCCTCCATGGCATCAACAAACACCACATTCCACCCGAGCTCAGCTTGGAAGGTGTGTGCAGCAGAGGCAGGAATGTCCATGACTAGGGGACCAGTGCAGTCCTTCACCTGGACACGGGCTTAGAAAAAGCACTGGGAGCTCATGTTTGGAGAGCTTTGTGCTCCACCATCCAAGACATGCTGTGCCCACGGATGATTGTCTCACCTTAGCCTTGTACAACCTTGTGAGTGTCTGTGGGATGATTCCTGAGGACTCTTGGTGGGGAATGTCTCTGGTTTGGGTTCTGTTGTGTTTGCCTTGGTTTTGTTGCAAGGTAGAGCCAGGCAAAGGTGCAGGGCAGTTCCTGGAGCCTGCTGACTGAAGGGATGCTCCCTGTGAAGTTGCCACTGAAGCACAAAGTGGGTGTGTTGAACTACGGGCAGATGAGTTGCTTTCCCCACCTCACTAGGACTGGATTCAGTGTTCAGCTCCAAGAAAAAAGAGGAGGTGAGAACAACAGGAGCAAAATTGGGAACAGGGCAACATGCGGAAGGAAAGGAGAATCAAACAGGACACTGACAAAATGGCCAGGGAAGGTGGAGACAGCAGGTGAGATGCTCTCAGTGCCAAGAGGGCATTCAGTCCTGCCCTCCAGTGCCCCAGCCAGTGCCCCTGGGCTTGGCATCATGAGCTGGACATGGTCCTGTGCAAAAGACTCAGGGCACTCTGAGGTCATCCAGTGTCTCAGCCCCTGCTGTCCCTTCTGAGCACCCACCCGTGTTGAGGTGGCACAGCCAGAGCTGCTGATGCCCACGGCAGTAGGACAGGAGTTTCTTTCTCACCGGGTGTGAAGGCCTCTCACACCTCCCACCCTACATGCCCTGCAGGCTGCCGTGGCTCCACGGGGTGTCCTGGGGTAGCCTCGCCTGTGGGTGGCTGCCCAGGAGCTCTTGCTGCCTGTCCTCCAGCCAAAATGCTGATGCCCCCAGCTGAAGCCCTGCTGCAGTTTGCTCTGGGGCCACAAGACAGTGTTCCTGCCTGGGTCACTGGGCACTCTGCCAGTGAGTTGGTCACAACACACGTGGCTCTTCCCATTGCACCTGACAGCACATTCACCCTTAAAGCACAATGCAGGTGGGACACTGCCCAGTGCAGCACCACAAGGTCCAAGATCCACTGGCATATCACAGAATCACAGAAAGGTTTGGGTGGAAGGGATCTTAAATATCATCCCATTCCACCCTCTGCCATGGGCAGGGTCACTTTCCACTAGTCCAGGTTGCTCCAAGCCCTGTCCAACCTGGCCTTGGACACTTCCAGGGATGGGGCAGCCACAGCTTCTCTGCCCAACCTGTGCCAGGGCCTGCCCGCCCTCCCAGGGAAGGATTTATTCCTAATATTTAATCTAACCCTATTCTCTGTCGGTTTGAACCTGTTTTCCCTTGTGTCCTGTCACTCCAGGCTCTTATAAATAGTCCCTCTCCGTCTTTCTTTTAGCTCCTTCAGTACTAGAAAGCCACAATTAGGTCACACCAAATCCTTCTCTTTTCCAGGCTGAACAATCCTAATTGTCTCAGCCTTCCCTCACATATCAGCACTGCCAGAGAACCCAAAGTGTGGGCATCTGTTCTCTAACCTTTGCAAGGTGTTTCCCACTCCCTTGTCCTTTCTGGGCAACCTCCTCCATCCCAAGATATGGATCTTACCAGCAGCCAGAAAAGCCCACAAACTAAACTAGTCCCTCTGCCCACTCCCAGACCAGGGTGCAGGGCCCAAAAGGGCCAACACGACACCGGAAAATTCGACTCCAGCAAACTTGATCCTGCTTTGGTTTGTGTCACCTCTGAGTTTACTATGATATTCTCAGTTTGGAGCTTGCCTACTTTGTGCTGCTCATTGTTAGTGCCCTACAGCCCTCTACAACCATCACCTGCCACCTTCTGGTGCTCTCCTGGCTTGGGGGAGGCTTCAGTGTGGATTGGTGGGAGCACCCTGTAGCTCACAGAGGCGAATTAACTCACAGAGAGCTTCCCCTCTGCTCTGCCAGCCCTGTGTCATGGAGTGAGGTGCAGTACCCAGCTGGGGCTGTTGTCCAAGCTGTCCACCATCCAATCCAGGAGCTGATGGGACAGATTGGGCCACTCACTCTCTGCTTTTCCAGAAACTGTTCAGTGGGTGCTTTGGTCACTCTGCAGTCACACTCATGGAGTAGTATGTATGTTTGCTTTGATCCACACAGAGCAAAGACTCAAGACTTAGAAGGCTCCTTTCACTGTCCTTGCCTTCCCAGGGTCTTACTGGGCTGGATGAATAACTCAGTCAGCGTGTTTGGTTGGGCTGAGGGATCCAGAGGCAAGGAACAGCCCTTGATTCAGAACTTACCCCCTCACTTCATCCCTACCTGCACCCCACAAAGCCCCAAGACCCAGACTTGGGCTGTGGAGCAGTGCTAGGCAGGCAGGGAAGATGGGAAAGGTCCTGGCCTGTTCTGCTCTCTGTTTTTGGGCTGTGTTTGTGTGGCTGCTCATGCAGAATGAGACAGGCTGCTGTCCTGGGCATACTGGCCTGTGTTGTAACTGATGGCAAAGGTGCACAGCACACGGGAGTGATGCCTTTTCATGTGCATTGATTTCAACCCAAACCAATAAATGTCTGTTGGAAGCTTGGCTCGTAGGTATTTTCCCTGCCTGGGACCTTTTTAGAGAGATGCCTTGGGCTGTGTCACAGCAGGGTGGAACAGAAACCGGATCCTAAAAAGTCAGGCTGGGCTTTGGACTTCCCTGGCATTGCAGGAGAATAGAGTAGTTCCTGATGCTGCACCAAGGTACCCAACCCTTCAGTTGCTGGATCTTAGCATTTCACTTCTGGGCCAGGGTGAAAAATCTTTGGAAGGGCAAGAAACTGCCACCCTGGGTTAATATCCTTTACTGCTCTATCCTGAACTCTTTAGATACATTTGCTCACTGGTAAGAGCCTTCTGTCCCCACCAAGCCTCAATGGCAGAATTACAGAGGGGTTGTGGAACACCAAGTGTCTTCTCTGTGTAGTACTTGGCACTTGGAAGGAGGTCTGGGTGCACTGTATCCTGGCCTGGATCCCAACTCTCCCCCTCCTGTATCCCACCCTCCAGGTTCTCTCAGGAGGAGGAAAGGGACTGGCAGGGCTTACAAGCTGTAGGATCTTAAGGTTCTCGATGTTTCCTGGCCTTGGGATGAGTGATTAAAGAACATTTGAGTCATGGTGGACATGCTGGAGAGCACAAGGAGGTGGGAGATGGGTTGAGTAGGAGCAGAAAGGCAGGACAGAGTCTGGCCTTTGCTGGGTCTCCTCAGTTGTGCAGGACCAGAGAAGCTCACAGTCCCTCATGCCTGTGATGTGCTTTTGTGCCAGGAACTGAGCAAGGGGACCAGGAAGCTCTTGGCATCCTCTCTTGGATCAGGTGGCTGGAAACTGGATGTGCACAAACAATGCCCTAATTTGGGTTTAATGACTTCCATGCCTTTGCCATCTGGCACCCAGTGGTGCTCAGCCTGCCAAGTGCTAAGCCTAGGGGTTAACAAGCCAGCAGTGCCTCCTGAGGTCACCACTGAAGACAGGGGGCAGTGCTGGGTGTCCCCATGGCATGGTGCATAGAGGGGGAGGTAGCAAGTCTCCAGGTGGGAGCATCCCAAGGGATCTGGAGCTGACAGTGCCTTTCAGTAGAGCCATGCTCTGTGCCAGAGCGTGTTCTTATCTCTTGGAGGCATCTCTGCATCTGGTGGCTCTGGGAAATGCCACCACTGGTGCCAGGGCAGAGCTGGCACTGCTAACCCATGCCCACACTGGTGGAATAGCCAGCTGCTCTAGAGGAAATGCTGGCAGAGTCCAGACTACACCAATACCAATATCTCAGTGTGTTGGGGATTTTCCATCAAAAAGAGACAAAACATTGCAGATTTAGCCAATCCTTTAGTCATCTCTTCCCTGTGCCAAGGGAAGGAAATCTTAGAAAAAAACCCACTCAAACCCCGAAATCACCACACAAACTAATCCAACCCCTGCAATTCCCCACGCAGATGGCAGGCTGTTAACACAAACAACTTATTTACCATCCACAGAACTGAAACCCTGATACCTGATCGGGTCATTTTAGTCTTTGCCTCCATATCCCACGGCACCGTGAGTCACAATGGTTTGACCTAAGACAGGAACAGAGCTGGAAGGAACTGCATGGTAGTGACACCCAGCACACTGTGCTCCAGCAGTGGGTCCTGTCACCTCCTCTGCTGGGGCTGAGGACCCTGAGCCAGCAGGATGGATCCAGCAGGAAGGAGAAGTGTGGCGGGTGCACCAGAAAAGCCTGGCAATGCTGAAAGTCCCCTCTGTGGAGCAGGATTCCAGGACCAGCACAGCTCCAGCTTTGGCGTCTTCTGGCATCTCACAAGTGATGAGAACAGAGCTTGTCTTTCTGCTGCTCTGGGGATGCCTTGGCTGGCTTTGCCTTAGCTTAGCTGAGAGGGTTTCCCTCCTGCCCAGCTCCCCAGAGAAAGGGAAGAGGAAAGATGAAATGAGTGGAGCAGCCACTGTTTGCCACCCACAGCCCTGTAGCCCCTGGTTCCCCCTCCAGGCCTGCCTGACCCAGGACCCCTTCGCCCCACTCATGGCAATGCCAGTGCACGTGCAGGGTACCAGCTTGTCCCCTTTGTCCCATGGGCACCAGCCTGTGGCCAGGCCACAGAACCAGACAGTCCCAGCAAATGATGCTGCAGAGCAACACCCACATGTGTGGTGGCTTTGTGTTCAGGATGGTGAGAGCTCCTGGGGCTGAGCAGGAGCAGACAGGACCCCAGGACCAGTCAGGAGCACGGGACTCCAGCTTGGCCTTCAAGTAGCCCTGTAAGGGACACACTGGGTGTGATGTACTGACAGATGGACATTGCCAGGCCCAGTCTGAATGACAGGAAGAAATGCATTGAAAGAGATGACAGAGTGCCTGCTTGGAGCAATGCATCTCCTTGGGGAGGGTTGGCCTCTTCTCCCAGACAACCAGCAACAGGATGAGAGGACACTGTCTCAAGTTGCACCAGGGGAGGTACAGGTTGGACATCAGGGAGAATTTCTCCACTGAAAGGGCTGTCAGGCATTGGAATGAGCTGCATAGGGAGGTGGTGGAGTCCCCATCCTTGGAGGTGTTCAAGGAACGACCGGACGTGGCACACAGTGCTCTGGTCTGGTTGACAAGGTGAGGATCAGTCTCAAAGATCAGATGATCTTTGTTGGGAAGAAAGGGTTAAAAGCAGAAGAATGGCAAGGAGTGGGGTAGGTTTGCTCAAGTGACTCTGCAACTGGGAATGCCAAGGCCTGGAGAACAATAGTGTGGGAACCCCCACATATTTTGCCTACTGCCATTCATCCTGTCTGTTTTGAGAAGTAGAATTTCTATGTGGAGACAACAGAGGTGTTTGGAGATACTTGGAGGAACAGTCACGGACGTGCTTGAGCTCCCTGTTTTGGGAGAGAGAAGATCAAAGCTCAGAGATCATAAAAGAGCACAGAGGAGGTCACACCATGGTGGCAAACTACACGTGTGAGGGTCCTTGACAAATTGGTGCCAACAGCAGCCCTGCCACCTGTCAGGACAGACTGTGCCCGATGGTGCCAGTGTTCCCACTTGTGGATCTCCACCCAGGTGTTCCTTTGGGATCCTCCAGTTAGCAAGGGAATGAAATAAATGTACTCTTTGCATTTCAGCCGTGGTTTTGTGGTTGTTCTGGCTGCCTACCTGTGTCAACTCCCAGCCTTGGAGGTCTTTTTCAACCTAATTGTTTCTGTTGTCCCGTGATGAGGGTTCATCCAAAGAGCTCTCAGCTCAGGTATCTGGATAAGAAAAAACTCCAAACTGGGCAGCACTCAGTATCCAAAGGATTTCAGGAAACCTGGTGCATCACTCTGTGTTTCTCTTTAAGCCCCTGGAGACAGCTGTGCCCTCAGACCACCACTCAGGAGAGCTCTGCCTTCCTCAGCAGGCAGGCAGAGCTGCTCCTCTCGCTGTAGCTCCCGTCAGCTGCACCAGTGAGATGCAACACAGTGGGTGACGGGGTGGCCGTGGGTGGAAGGAGAGGGGACAGCTGAGTCACCTCTCAGGAGAGGTGTAAATGAACCCGGTCCTTCTGGATATGTCACTGCTGAGATGAGATGCAAGGGCACAAACGCACAACGTCTTCTCTGCTCTTGGATGAGTCATGAGTTGACTTTCCCAGCAGAGGCAGCAGCCCTTGGTATCATCACCAGTGCCTCTGCAAGACATTTACCAATCTCTGGGACCCCTGAGGGCCACGGCAAAGTTCACTCTGTCCTGCCTGGTTTTGTTTCTCTCTTCTGATGCTGTGTGCTTGGTCTCACAGAAGAGAAGGAAAGGCCAGCATCTGAGGATGCTGATGACTGTAGGATGAAGGCTCTCAGACCCAGCCCCGGCACAGAGAGCTGCTGTCTGTGAGGAGGTGACATGTTGGGTGTGGTGGTGGAAACTCTCTGAAGATCTCCTCAAGCAGTCTCCCCACTGTGTCCTAACATTGCTCTCGAATGGCTGAGATTAGGCTGAGTGGGACATCCAAATGTGAGCACTAATACTGATCCCTGCCTGAGACTCTCCTGTGCCAGCCTGCTCTCACCACCTTGCATGCTTTGCTGGGACACTGTGTCCTGCAACCAGAATCCCATCTGCCAGAGCAGGCATCCCAATGGCATCTGGGGTGGAGCTGTGGGATGGAGGTGCTGTGATGTGTCCAATCCTCCCAAGAAATGAAGAGACACCTTAAAACATTTTAGTTTGTTTTTTGGGCTATTTTTTATTCTGAATATTCATTGGGTTCTCTTCTCCTTTCCCCCCTGTGGACAGGTCGGGTCCCTACACAGGCATCAAGGTGCTCACTTGTGCCCCTTCTCTGTAGAGATGTCCCTGAGGTCTTGGATAAACTGCACGATCTAGGGTGGGAAAGAGAGATGGCAGAGCTCAGTGCAGGGATGGGGACAGAGGCAGAGGGGAGCTTCTTGTCCCTTTTGGAGCACACATGACCCCAGTCAAACTGAGCAGGAGGACAAGGCATTTTCCTTGCTGGATCTGCGCCACCAGAATGGCCTTTTGAGGGCAAATGGGTGAATAAACCCAAACCTTGGCCATGGCTTGGTCTGCATCCCCTGCATTCCAGCCTGCCTGGCTCACACTTCTGCCCCACAAGGACACTGCTCTGCCTTCTCAGAAGAGACAGGTCTGCCTGGTGCCCCTGGTCCCTTTGCTGTGCCCAAGAGTGCCAAGTGTCTGTTGGGCTTGTGGGCTCTCCACTCCCTTTGAGCAGCTGAGAGACATTCCTGCTCCTCTTTCTGGGCTGGGAGGAGGGCTCTGGCCTGGCTTTACCATGCTCAGCTGTTTGTCGCTGTCATGTGCTGCCACCCTCCACTTTGCGTTCAGCCGTGTGCTGGCAGTCTGGAAGAGGTTGTAGATGGCCATCTCAATGGTCCTCAGCTCCATGGCTTTCTTGGCAGCCCTGTTCTGGATGTCAGCCCAGCGATTCTCCTGGGAGGAGAGGAAACATGGAGCAGGGGCATGGAAACCCTGGCTTAGAGAGCCTGACTTCCACACTCATCTGCTTGGTTAGGAAGAACCTGGCCTTGCCCAGGGCTGTGCTGGAAGGGGCTCAGGTTGGTGTGGTGGCAGTAGACCCAGGAACCACCCCATCCACCCTCCCTGCTGCTGGGCCCTGCCATGAGCCCATGGTTGAAGCATCAGCCATCAGCCAGGCTGGACTCAGCCACGCCTTGGAGATCTTCCTCTGCCCACAGTTCCTTACCCAGAGAGGGATGTCACTTCGAGCCTGGTCTAAATATTGTTTTAGCTCCTCCAGATCATTCTTGCATTGAAGCATCTCATCTTCTTTCTCTGCCTTGTACTGCTCCAGGAGCACGTTGGCTTTCTCGGTCAGCTCCTTGTGCCACTGCTGTGACTGCAGCAGCTCCTTGCGTGACCTCAAGAGTAAGTTGTAGAATGAAGTGATTTCCTCGATGTCCCGAAACTGCAGCACAGGATTCCCAGTGTTAGTAACACCCCCTGCCTTTCCCTCACCATCTGCAGACCTCGTGCCCTTTGGCACCCTGCCCTGGCCAGAGCCAAAGCCTCCCCCAGAAGAAAGATCTTCCCTTCTACACAAGACTATTGCCCCCATTGGTTTCTGAGCATCACCACGTTCCCTGCCTGATGACATGCCACTGTGCCAGGCCTGGAGCTGTCACTGCCATAGGCAAGGGACCTCACACCTCTTGCCCAGGTGAGCAGTGCTCTCAGAAATACAACCACTAGTGCAGCTGCCTGCATCCCAGTCCCAAGCACCTTGTCACTTCTCCCAAACCATCAGTGTGACCTGAAACGGTGACACCAAGGGGCCCCATTCCCCTCATTCCCCTGAGCTTTCACCCCTTCTCAGTTTTCCTTGATTTTCTCAAGCCTTCACCTCCTGTTCTGGTTCTCCTCCCCTGACTCTGTTCCCTGCAGCTCACCTTGGTTGTAGGGAACTCCTCACCCCACCTGAGAACTCGGGATGTGACCAAGTGTTACGATTCCCCAGGACTTGCCTTATCTTTTCCAGTTTTAACACCCAGAGAGGACTCTCCCCGAGCCCATGATCTGCCTCTCTCATATCCAGCCTCACCTGTGAGTTCTCCACCACATCCTCCAGGTACTTCTTGAACATGGAGTACTTTGGCAGTTTTTGGCAGAGTTTGTGGTAGTTTTTTCTGAGGGCTTCCAGTTCCCTCTTAGCTCTCAAGAGCTCATTCTCCCTTTTTATATTGTCCTCTCTCTCTTTGTTGGCTTTCTGCAGAGCTTGGTTTCGCAGCATTTCATTTTCCTGGTGATGTTTCCCCGTTGGCACACACGACAGAGGGAAAGGAAGGCAATGGAAGATGGAGCTGGGTTACTCAACAGCTCTGCAAGGAGAGACCCTCAGAGAGGAGAGACCAGCACTGGAGCACCCCTGGCAACAATTTGCCTCCCTGTTTTACAAAGCCATCCCTTTGGCATTGACCCTTTGGTTTTGGAGGCAGCACCTAGGATAGTACTCTGATTTTCAGGCCTCTTGGTACCTATCCCTGGAAAACTGCTGGGGTTCAGCAGTGGGGGCAAGGCTGAGACCCTCCTTGGGGGACATTTGGGGCCCTCAGGAGATCACATGGGTACAGGACAAGCTCTCTCCCACCTAAGCCCTAACAGGGCTGTGGTACAAACCCCTGTGCCCTGCCAGTGCTGTTCCTCACACCTCCAGCTTCAGAGAGGCTTGGCCAGGTGTGTGGTCCAAGACCCCTTCCCAAGGGAGGGGAGGAGTTGGTGGTGGGGCTCAGGGTCATGTCAGTACCTCTACAGCCTTCTCAGATTTCTCTATGTGGGCTTTCAGCTGAGCCCTCCTGGCACGCAGGTCCCTCCACTGCTCGGCAATGACCTCCATCCTCTCCTTGAAGGCCTGGCAGCACCAGAGTGAGGGTGACACGGCTGCCCACACCCACGAACAGCCACCTGCCTGCTGCTGCCACCCTCCAGAAAACCCCAAAGCCCTCCCAACCATGTCCCAGCACCCTCCCATCTATCACACCTCTTCTTTCTCTGCCAGAAGCTTTTCCAGACATCGGAGCTCTTTCTTCTTCTTCAGGAGGCAAACAAAGGAGGATGAGGGGTCCTCCTCTGCCTCTCCAAGTTCCCTGTGAGAGAGGATTCCCTCAAGGTTACATGCTGGGGCCAGGTCCTTGGAGGGTGTTGGATTGCTCTGGGTGTTGGAGTGTCCCAGGTGGGGCGATAGAGCAGAGCAACCCAACCCCACCTCAGACTCCATCTGCCAGCACGGCATCCCCACCAGGGATCCCCTGACAGACCAAGGTGCGTTACAGGGAGGAGCAGGGAAGGCAGGTACAAGAAGGGATGGAAATGATGGAGATAAAGGACGGAAATTTGCCCCAGTGGGGGAAGGAGGGATGGAGGAGACAGGAGGAAGTAGAGGAGCCCCCTCACCTGAGCAAGGGCAGGAGTTTTTCCCTGTACTGTGCACAGTAATAGTTCAAATCCTCATTGACTTCCAGGTCCATCGCTCCAGCCATCAGCAGCAACCAGAGCCCAGGTCCTGCAGGCTCTGCTCCTCTCCCTGCCCTGACCTGTGGCTACTCCAAGACCTGTAACAAGCTCTGTGGCTACTCTAAGCCACCAGGAAAAGCCCTGTGGCTGCTCTGATCCTGGAGAGAGACCCTGAGGCTACTCCAGCCATTGTGACAGCTCCTGTGGCTACTCCAACTGCTGTGGCAGCTCCTGTGGCCAACCAACCACTGTGACAACTACTGTGGCTATCCAGCCATTGTGACACCTCCTGTGGCCATCCAGGCACTGTGACAGCTACTGTGGCTTCTCCCACTCCAGTGAATGCTTACTTGGCAACTGAATGTTTACTTGGACTAATCATTGTGTCCAGGACCACGATTTTTTTTCATTCATCTCATTTTCTGTTTCTTCCTCTCCTAAGTTTGGCCTCCCTGCCCTGTGGTCTCTGCTGCCTTGCGTGGGTATTTCAGGGCCCCTGACAGCCACATCCCACTGTCCCAGTGCTCAGGGCTTGCTCCTGCTCTCCCAAACACCAGATGGAAACACAGTTAAACAGGAAGAGTCATGGTAAGGTTGGTTCCTCCGCAGCAGTTCACAAGTGGGACATTTTGCTTTCTGCTTTGCTTTTTATACTCTACATTTTATTCCCATTTTACCTTTTCCCTGTTCTTTCCCAAAGCACTTCCACAAACACCACAAAACCAGAGAGCATTTTTAGGATCTCTTAAATTCTCAGTGTTTTTTATTTACACTAAGACCTGAATTTAAATTTTGCAGTTGTTTTGTTT